>JALXJV020000010.1:32406787-32651316 GCA_024633595.2 Lepomis macrochirus | reverse complement strand
TAAAAGCTTTGGACAATGTTTGGCTCTCTTGGCTGACACAAATCTTCAGCGTTGCATGGAGTTCAGGGAACTGGTAGCTCCTTTAAACTTCGCTAGACTTCTGTTGACTAGGTTTTTCATCTGTCTTTCCTGGCTCTTGCCAGCTGTCAGCAGAATACTCCGGCAAGATGAGAGGTGGCAAACCTCTATGTTTTACATTGATGATGCTTAGTGCGCTCACAAAGTTTCCCAAATGTCTGATTTCGTGGAAATTTGTGAAGAAATTATCATCTTGTTGCTGCAGTTTACATTCTCCCCAAACACAAAGGGTGTATATGTGTATTTAATACGTATATACATAACTGCATGTATTTTTTATTTCATTTATTTAATGTTACCATATTTTAATAGACATTTAATTATCTGCTTAGTTCCTCATAACCAAAGTGACAGCTGGATTCATCTTCTCAGCATTAAGTCAAACTAATTTTCAGTGGTTGCTGGACAAGGTTGCCGCTGGTCTCCTGTTCTGTTTGTGACATTTTACAGAGGATCTGAAGGCACAGCTGAATAAAATGTCATAAAATTATTAATCTTTTTCACCAAATCTTATACTTTTCTAGCAGCCCTGTATTAAATGTCCCCGTCCACTTTCATACATATATTTACTTAGATGTTGCTATGAACATAATATTCTTTCAGTGGCTGTATGCTATTATTACAGCTACAGTGCCTGCTGACAGTAACACTACTTCTCAGTGGGCAGGAACAAACCACTGTGAGGCAAATAAGGGTGGAGAACATAATCTTTCAAAACTTCAAACACATTGGACTCATCCGCAAGAGCTGTCAACCATTTCTGAACCAAATACATTGACTAGACTGGATAACAGTGGCTATATATGAATTTCTGGATCAAAATGAATGCTAGGGGCAATTCAGTAGTCGCTGGATATTGGTACGGACATGTCCTTACTGATGGCCTGGTAGTGTAACATAAACTGAAAAGCAATAGATGGCTCTCGTTTATTCCACAAATCAAAAAGAATAAAAAACCAAACACATTATCGGCATTAGGGGACCGTTTCAAATGGCATACACCTGATACGAAATCTGACATTGAACTGAAAAATATAGCGCCGTTTCATCAGTGCCTTCAGAAAGCATGTACAACACAGCTTTCATTATGTGACTTGAATTGAATGATTTTTTTCTTACACGGTCAATGGTACAAGAAAAACATCCGTGTTCAGTTTATCTCTTTGGTTCATGTACAGATAAACGTAAATATACTACAGAAAACTGCGTAGTAAAGAGTCTGAGGAGGGTTAAAGCTCTTCTTTCTTCTTTAGGATTATCTGCCGCACCATTTCAGCTATTTGGGGTCGGATTTCTTTGACAGAAACGTTTGGTCCCCATGCGTCCACCACTTTGCCATTGACATCGATTAGATACTTCCAGAAATTCCAATCAGGCTCCTTTCCTGACGAATCTGTCCAGAATGAGAAGAAAAAGAAGTTCAAGCCTTCACAATTTAAAAACACTATTTCAAACAACAGTGTACATTTGGCCTCTAGCCAAGAAACACTTCCTTTCTTCCTAATGCTTTTCTATTACTTCTAGTTATTTTAAGGGTTGTACAAAAGTGATTATCTTCTCCTACACACACGTAACCACACTTGATAATACAGCATTTCCCACTACTGAGGACCCCCCCTCTTAATTCTACACAGGGATGAACTTCTTCATGTGTCAGTGGGTGCTTACCTTGTTGCTTCCATTCCTTCCTACTTTTTCCTCTTCCTTTATTTCATTGTTGCCATTTTCTCATTTACTACTCTACTTTTTTTTCCTTTCACTCTCACCTCTTTGTATTTTTTTGCACATATAAACACTCCTTCTCTTTTTACAATTCATCTTGCTGCTCCTGATTTAACAGGTTGTAAAGCTGACTTTGCAATACATCTACGCAATTATTTATTAATTCATATGGAAAGGTATTAATGTATTTTGGTATATATATATATATCGCTTGTGGCAAACCACCTTCCTCTGACAGAGTGAACCAGTACAAATCCTAGTCCTACCCTGTTGTTAACACTATAATATGTCTGTACATTTCAGTATCAAATATACCATATTGTAAAGTTCATATTCTGGTAATTAATATTAATATGTTAACACTCAAAATCCTCCTTATAATGTGATCCACCAGGTTGCACTGTGTTTATTTGAAACCCAGATGTCTTTCAGGCCCATTTGCTTAATGAATGTAAGTCGCTTTGGATAAAAGCATCTTCCAAATGAGTAAATGTATGTGATATAACAACAAACATCACATCTCACTCACCAACAAGGTACTTGTAGACATTGTTGGCTCCAGTTCCGACGACAGCAATTTTACTGAACAGAGGGAAGGAGACTTGGTACACTCTGCGCACAAAGCTGTCAATCTCCTTGTCGCTGCCGGGCTCCTGCTGCCCAAACTGGTTGCAGGGGAAGGCCAGCACGTTGAAGTGATACGGCCCGAAGTCCCGCTGGAGCTGCTGCAGGTCTTTGTAGTGTTCTTCAGTGAAGCCACATTCACTGGCTACATTCACCACCAGGGACACCTAAAGCCACAGGACAGCACTGAAAACACTGCAGGAAAAGTCCTGGCAGTCACCAAACAACAACCAGCTAGGACACAGCTGTTCACATCCCTGAAAGAGAGCAGATGTGCAGAACATGCTTTGTGCACATTCATATTCATGTCTGATCAGATCGATGCTGTTGTTGTGTTAGTGAAGTCGTCATGACTGGACCTGCACGGATTCACCGCGTAGAAACAGTTGAGCATGTCAGTGCAAGTTAACACATGTTACAGCTTCATGCTTCAGCTCAGTAAGGAAGAGTTTCTGCAAAGAACAGACGAGCACGAAAGAACTGGGACTCCAGACGGACAGTTTGATCCCATTATCTAGTGCTGACATCTAGTGTCACGGTGAAGCAATTCCAAGTTTGATGGTGGTTCTGTACATTAGAGATCCTAAACAGAAACAAAATCCTTACAACAAGACATTATATATGAAATGTTTTTAAACACAGTGGGTATGGTAACTGTCAGAATTTGGAAGGATCTAAGAAAGATCAGGGGGCATTGGGGAGGATATATATTTTTTATTTTATTGTTGTTAAATTTTGTAAGAGAGCATCCTTTGAAGCTCTGTTTAAGAGGAATAATTAAGGGAAAGTACTCAGGAATAAAATGGTCCAGTCAGTCACATATACACACGTACATACATACATATGAGGTGCCCCTAGGGACATTATTCAGAATTACCATGCATATACATGTACTTTTCCTCTCACATACACATATGAAACCAAACTCATTCACATACTATAGTGAAAAGCTTACATACGTACAAGTAAAATGCTTTTACACACATAACTGAAACGGCTCTCACACACACAATTGAAAATATTACGCTCACACACACAACTGAAAAGCTCACACACATACAAGTGAAATGCTTTTACATACACTACTGAAACGCTCTCAACACATAACTGAAAATATTACGCTCACACACACAACTGAAACGCTCTCATAGACACAACTGAAACGCTCACACACACACATGTGAAACGCTCTCATAGACACAACTGAAACGCTCACACACACACATGTGAAACGCTCTCATAGACACAACTGAAACGCTCACACACACACATGTGAAACGCTCTCATAGACACAACTGAAACGCTCACACACACACACGTGAAACGCTCTCATAGACACAACTGAAACGCTCTCATAGACACAACTGAAACGCTCTCACACACACACAACTGAAACGCTCACACACACACATGTGAAACGCTCCCTAAATAATGACATTTGTTCCTCCAAATGAAATTAAATAAGATCTTATCTAATTCTTTGTATATTTCAGTAGGCATTTCCAGTGATAAGGATACATAGATATGGATATTCCCTCAGTATTAGATATTAGAACTCTACCATTCAGTGAAAGATGCCTCATCCACCACATGCTGAATTATTGCAGAATTATTGCAGAGTTTTTCATTCTTATCACACACAGGTATGTAACTGGGTTCTTCACAGGGATACCATTAACTTCTGATAGTTCACATTCCTTAAGTGGTAGCCTAATAAACAGATTTGTTCAAGTTCATTCTTAAGCCCGATACAGTAGAAAATTCCTCAACACATCTAATTGCTTTGATCCATTCCTCCCTTTTAGACAAAAAAAATATTGTATCATCTGCCAGTTGAGAGAATTTAAATGATCTAAGGTCTCTTTAGGTCTACTTTGGAACCATAGACTGTATAAAAACTTGAAAAAACTTTTTAATGTGTACAGCCACAGTTTGTGTGACAAGGAACAGAAAGGAGCCATCCCTTAGAGACTGTGGCAGAGACCAGTGGTCAGTCGCCAGCAAGGCAGCGACCAGTGGTTGGTGTGGCAGAGACCAGTATCTTTAAGCCCTAGTGGTAGAGACCAGTGGTCTGCGTGGCAGAGACCAGTATCTTTAAGCCCCTAGTGGTAGAGACCAGTGGTCTGCGTGGCAGAGACCAGTATCTTTAAGCCCTAGTGGTAGAGACCAGTGGTCTGTGTGGCAGTGACCAGACCACAGAATTGGCTACAACCCGCTGGCTGGTGTGCTGGCATTTGATAACTAGCAGTGGGCTAAGGCCGACCCATCTGATTAGTTTGAAATTGAGCATATACTTTTGAAGAAATTAAACTATGCACCGATGCTTGTCAGAAGCAATAAACATAATGCTGTTGTACGATCAACAGTTGTTCAGCTGAATTATATTCCTTTATTTAACCAGGAAGTCCCAATTGTGAGGCGTGTGCTTTTATTTAAACAACTTCCTGTTCAACTGAAATGCCTTCCTGTTTAACTGAAATGCCTTCCTGTTCAACTGAAATCCTCTCATACAACATACTGAAATGCTTTTATACAACATACATTTTACTTGGAGTGTGTGAGAGCGTTTCAGTTATGTGTAGTGATGAACATTTCCGTTTGTGTGTGTGTATGTGTGAGCGTTTCAGTTGTGTGTGTGTGAGCGTTTCAGTTGTGTGTGTGTGAGCATTTCAGTTGTGTGTGTGAGAGCGTTTCACATGTGTGTGTGTGGCGTTTCAATTGTGTCTATGAGAGGCGTTTCACGTGTGTGTGTGTGGCGTTTAAGTTGTGTCTATGAGGCGTTTCACGTATGTATTGTGTGAGCGTTTCAGTTGTGTGTGTGAGGCGTTTCAGTTGTGTCTATGAGGCGTTTCAGTTGTGTCTATGAGAGCGTTTCACGTGTGTGTGTGTGAGCGTTTCAGTTGTGTCTATGAGAGCGTTTCACATGTGTGTGTTGTGAGGCGCTTCAGTTAGTGTCTATGAGAGCGTTTCACATGTGTGTGTGTGAGCCGCTTCAGTTGTGTCTATGAGAGCCGTTTCACATGTGTTGTGTGTGAGCCGTTTCAGTTGTGTCTATGAGAGCCGTTTCAGTTGTGTGTGTGAGCGTAATATTTTCAGTTATGTGTGTGAGAGCGTTTCAGTAGTGTATGTAAAAGCATTTCACTTGTATGTGTGTGAGCTTTTCAGTTGTGTGTTGTGAGCGCAATATTTTCAATTGTGTGTGTGAGGCGTTTCAGTTATGTGTGTAAAAGCATTTTACTTGTACATGTATGTAAGCTTTTCACTATAGTATGTGAATGAGTTTGGTTTCATATGTGTATGTGAGAGGAAAATGTACATGTATATGCATGGTAATTCTGAATAATGTCCCTAGGGGCACCTCATACATACATACATACATACATACATACATACATACATACATACACACATACACACATACATACATACATACACACAGTGGGGCCAAAAAGTATTTAGTCAGCCACTGATTGCGCAAGTTTACTTATTTTAACTTACCATAATTTACAAATAAATTATGTAAAAATCCTACAATGTTATTTCCTGGACAGACCTCTCTCATCTTTCTAAGTAGGAGAACTTGCACAATCCTTGTATATAGATAGATATATATATTATTATTTTTTTAAACAAGGACATAAATGTATTTTTTGTCAGGCAGGAAAAAAAAGTGTGCTTTATAATAGAAATTAAATTTCCTACCACAGGTCATACAAATAGCCTACAGTGCTGCCCTCAAATTAATACATTTCAGTGTTTCTGTTCTACTTTTCTCATTGTTGAACAACACTTGAACTGGCAATAAAGAACAGCAATGATAAGAAGATTGATCGCCACCTTGTCTGAATGAAAACTGTAGGAAGCTCCTGCAGCTGCAGGGGCTCTGCAGGCCTCTTGCCACGTAGGCTAGCGGGGCTACACGATGGGACGAACCGAGCAGGCTACAGTCAAAGTGATCCGCGGCTGTGTTACTGCATCTACAAGCCGCGTGGAAAGTGGGAGAAGTGGAAAAAACAAAACATGCCCATGCAACGTTCATTCATGCGGCCGGCTGACATGCAGAGAATCTGGTTTGGGTAAATGCACTAACATCACCGGTACTGCTGTAACACTCAGCTGTTCAGAACCAGACTTACCGAACCCCGGTACTTTTCCAGGGACACTAACTTCCCCCTGCTGTTCACTACTTTGAAAGAATAAAAGTCTTTCTGTTTGCTCTCAGTGAAGCTGAATAAAGCTAACAACACGGTGAGCGCTCCGGGAAACATCTTCCAGTCAATCTGCCAACTCAACAGCGGGGAAACTTCGGTAAAGTCCTGCGGATCTCCTCCGTCCCGGCAGTCAAGTTACGGACAGACAGGAAGGACAAGACTTCAGGCACCGGCCGTCGCCTACAAAATAAAAGCCGTGTTGTCGATTTTTTTTGCATAGGTTGCAATGAGGTCATAAATCTAGTCTGTAAAGGTAAAAACATTTTTAGATATTTAAGTTAGTCGATATTATAAGATATATACAATATATTGGTGTAAAATGAATACAAGTTATGCTTAAGTTATATTTAAGTAAAAATCTGATGAACTCTGATTAAACAATTCCAAAACTTGACAAATTAAGTAAAAAGATGTGTGAACATTCATCAGATTAAATAAAATTATTTAACTTTGTTTGCTTGTTAAAATACAATTATAAGACACATTATTTTATTCTAATTCACTTATCTAAATATAGGCCTTTCTGTATTTTAGTCGTGTATCACTGTTACTCATATTTTGGAATTTTTGTCCCTATGTTTTGTTTTTTGATTTTCTTTTGTTATAATTATTTTTTAATTTAAGATAGTACTCAGAATCTTTGATTTTTAACTTAATATGCCATAATTGTGAAGTATCATGAGTCATTTTTTTATCATTCAAACTTTTAATCAGTCATATTATTTTGATTTTGTTGTAAATTTTGTTCACTATTGTATTTTATTTGTAAAGGATAATGACAATTGATTAACTGTAAAACAGAAGCAGAGTTAGCCTATAGATGGTAGCCTAAGGCTTTTCATTTATTGGACCATGATTGCATTTCTGGTTGTTTGCTGGACTTCATGTGTGTTCTACTGCATTCTACTGTTATTCTGAAGGTAAATTGGATAGAGAAGAAGTGGAACAAAAACTTTTCCGCTTCTCACACTCAGCTCATTAGGCAAATGAGTCATGGCCACCATGGCCTACTTTTTTCTGGAAGAAAACAAATGAACACAAGCTAAAAATAAAGAACAAAACCTGAACTTCTTCTCACAAACTGAGTCTCATGTTTGCAGGAATTTAGATTATGTCACATTCCCAAGTAATTGCACACCTGAGACACGGTATATTTTGGTTATATCTTATGTTCTGAAATGTAGTTTTGGTTTTAGTGAATGGCCTGCATACTGTATGCCAAAAAAAGTAAATAACCTCGTGAAGTGGCAGAGTGTCGTTTATTTTTTGCTGAAATGCAATACCCAGAATAGGCCTGTGTCAGGATATGTAACTGGAAATCACTTTCATCACTAGCTATATCTTGATGTAGGCTACATGGTAATTTGACTGATGCTTTTAGGACCAAGAAATCAACATCAGAGACACACATGTCCAATTTAAAAAATAAGTCGACATCTGTTAGTTTGTACATTTCCAGTCGTCAAGATTACGTTACATCTCTGGAGCAGCGTGCAACAGCTCTGAATTAGCCTCAGCAAAACATTAGCAATGACCTTGCTCTTCACAAACCTTGGGAGTAACCTTCACATTATTTATGAATAAAACCAGGATAAAAAATATTAAGTGAGTCTGTAACAAAATAATTCTGCTTAGCCTTACAGAGTCCGAGTCATTTTGAGTATACTGAGTCCCGATCCGATACTTCTATAATACTTAAAGAAAGAATGAAGAAGAGCGAAAAAACAGATCCAGGATGTTCCTTATTTTTTATTTAACTCACCTCATTTTAACATTCAACAACTCTGTTAAAAAACAGAGCACTTCTGTGAGGTAGTTTGAACAATCAAGTAATAAATAACATAAATTCTTCACTTTTGGACTTTAGTGCAACAGTAAATATAAAACAAGTCTAAGCTTAAAACAAATAGCACCTCAAGTTAAAATACCCGGCAGGCATGTAAACAAATACAAAAATAAATGTGCCACAGTGATTGCAAAGCCAGTAATGTGCTTTTAGGAACTGCACTCCTAACTCTCACTGTCATCACAGTAGTAAGTTGTGTCATCAACTTTGTAATACCTCCAGACCGCAGACATACTCGCGCTTTCTGCTTCAAGCTGCTTCCGTGTTCTACTTTGCCGGCATTTAACCAATAGCGTCTCTGCAACCGAGTGATGTCATGCCACACGCATTGCTGTTTCTGTGTGGCGTCTAACTCTGTGCTGATCGGGAGGTAACGTCCGATTCCAATCGAGTCTGAAACAACGTGATCGGGCCGATTTCCGATCTCGTGATGGGATCTGGACATCCCTAATTATGAGTATTTTTTTTATTTTCTGACCCCACATTCTTCTGTTGAGATGTTTATATTTTGAAGACAGACAGACAGAAATAAATTCAGGAATTTTGCAGTCACAGTCTGCTGTTTCCAAGCAGTTAGTATTGTTTGTAAAACTATTTTTATGTCCTCTTTTTATCTTTTGTTATGAGTATTATGTATTTTATGTCCCTGATAAAGACAGAAAGAAAGAAAGAAAAAAAGGAGAAGAAGGAAAAAAGACAACGAAAGAAAGAAAGGACAATATTAATTCTATTAAAGCACACTGAACTGAACTGAAAAAAAGAAGGAAGAAAAAAGGAAGCAAGAAAGATGAAAAAGAAAGAAAGAAAGATGAAAGCAAGAAGAAAAAACAAAGAAAGAAAGAAATGACAACATTCATTGCATTAAAGCACACTGAACTGAACTGAAAGAAAGAAAGAAAGAAAGAAAGAAAGAAAGAAAGAAAGAAAGAAAGAAAGAAGGAAAAGAAAGAAAGAAAGAAAGAAAGAAAGAAAGAAAGAAAGAAAGAAAGAAAGGACAATATTAATTCCATTAAAGCACACTGAACTGAACTGAAAAAAAGGAGGAAAGAAAGAAAGATGAAAAAGAAAGAAAGAAGGATGAAAGAAAGAAGAAAAAGCAAAGAAAGAAAGAAATGACAACATTAATTCCATTAAATCACACTGAGCTGAACTGAAAGAAAGAAAGAAAGAAAGAAAGAAAGAAAGAAAGAAAGAAAGAAAGAAAGAAAGAAAGAAAGAAAGAAAGTTCAATACTTTAGACACAGTTTCCGAGTGGTATTTGAACGCAGCGCGTTACACGCCCCTCTTCATCGTCACTGGCACTCCCACAATGCAGCGGGGCGATGTATTAACATGGCGTCAATGGTTGCTGTTTTGACCAGGGCCGTGGGATTTGAAAAACATTATGTAGAACAGAACCATGGAGACAGCTAAACAATAATCCGAAATCAACTTTAGAGCTCGAAAGTAAGTCACTACGCGCTCTTCTGTGTTGTGATGGACGAAGTGGTTTTGTTCTGGTTTTCATGACTTGCTGCTGTGAGGCAACTGAGTGCCAGTGTTATTTATCTCCCGTTAGCTAGCTCAGCCGGACGACCCGGGCACAGCAGCTAACTGTGGTTAGCTTACAGAGACAGGCAAAGAGTACCCAGGAAGTCAGCGAGAAAACTTCCTATAACACAGGAAACGCATTTTGGTTTTAACTGTGAGCATTTCTTTTAGTCGATCTGTTTCGGAAGTTGAGCTAACTTAAGCCCCGGTGTTGTGTCGAGGTCTGCTTCCCCGTCAGTTTCGTTTTCCTCCTAACTGAAACAAACATCAGTCCTAAACTTAACTCTCCGCCACTCATGTATGCGAAACCTAACCGTTACCAAACACTACCCAAAATAAATTCCTAACATCGACTATGGAGGGCAGCGGGACGGGGAACACAGTTGGAAGGAGAAACAGACTTCGACACAACACCGGGGCTTAACTCCGTCCACATGAGGTGTGTTTGTGCTGAGGGGGGCACTTAACGCCTCTGCCTTTTTAACTAGTTAACGCCTTACCCAGATTCACAGAAGCCCTTCTTTTCAGTAATGTGCAAGAAACATGTGGAAATCACTGCATTAGGGCTACAACGAGCAAGTATTTCATTAGCAAGCAATCTGTTGATTAAGTTGGTATTAACTTACCTATGAAATGTTAACTCAGCTAATCAAAGTGTATAAGAAAATACCTATGACACATTCTGAGCGGCCGATGTGTTGTTTTCATATTTATTTTTTTGTCACACAAGCAATCTGAAACCCAAATATATTCAATTTGCAATAATACACCTAAAAACTTTCATTTTCTTCAGTCATTGAACTCACCCTGCCTTTATTTGGGACAGGCCTTTAGTTCCTTTTGCGCAAAACTCTTGCTAAACAAAGATGAGAAATGGGCTACTATCATTATTTAAATTAAACCAGAATGAATAATGCTTATATAAAAAGTTTGGCTCTTTTTATCTCTCTTGTTTACCATAACGGTAAATCTGAATTGTTTCTGTAAAGTGGATTGAACGATTGAATTGCGATGAATCTAACTGATCTAATGATGCCTAGGCGTGTCCATGTTGACAAAAGTTATAAACAACTTAGGACTTGCTCAAGCTGTCAAGGTTTAATACATCCAGAGAGCTTTTATAAAAACCAGCCCAGGTCTGTATTTTTGTCAAAACGTGTAGCCACACATGTAAAAGGTGGAGGCCTGTAACAGAGACATATGTCTCATTGGGAATAGGCTTCTTAATTGAAGATTTACAGTTAAATAAGAAAAAAAATCACACTTGAGAAGCTGAAACTGGAGAATGTATGCCGGTTTTGCTTAGTGATTAGATGATTTGATCTTTTAACTGATTATCAAAACTGTGAATAAGATTTTCTGCCACTGAGTAATTGATTTATTGCTTCAGCTGTACACTGTATAACAAACAGTGCCAAGGAAGTATCATAAAAGATACTAGATAAAATGGGCATTGTTTCCCCTAAAAGTATATTAATTACAGTTCAAGCTGAACACTGGACTAAAGAAAAGGCCGTTCCTAAGTCTAAGCTCTGGCTTTCAGTTAGTTTTAGGATAAAAGTACCACTGTGTAGTATCACTGTGCCAAAAATTAAGTATTGTGACACTGCTTTTATGTAGTTGTAGAGCTCTCGTATATAGGAACATGAACATCAATCAAGACTTTTTCAGCATCTGTTTAAAATCTCACCTTTTCACTTTCTTTTTCTTAGAAACTCTGCTGCCATTATTTGATTACATACATTAGATCTGAAACGATCAGACTAATCTGTTACGGGAAGTTAATTGTAAATGCAAATATGTTGCTAATCAGTTAATTTTCCGTTTAAGTCATCTAGCAAACGTTTTGGACCAGTGACAAAACAAGTTTGATGACATCACCTTGATATCTAGGGAGTAGTGATGGGCATTTTCCACTATTTTCAGATGCTGAATTAAGCTTAATTTTAACCATTTAGATGAAAACAATTGTTAGTTCCAACCCTAGATTAAGGAAACCACCTCCCACAGCTTCTCTCTGTGTATTCACACAAAGATATTTTGGGCCAATTTAGAAAACCTTTTGACACTTTTAAGTTGTGGAAGTGAAACATTTCCATCTTTTGTCCAAATGACAAATTCCCCTAAAAATCAAGGCACACAAATTTGTAAAAGTACCAAAGTTATAAAGCCTTTATAAATGTGGTGTCATGATTAATGACAAAAGCAATATTTATTTTTTGTTTCATCCTATTTGTAGCTCACCAGGTAAGTTAAGAGAATTTTTGTTTGTAATTCACTTGTCTATTTTACACTGAAAATATCACATTATATATTATAAAATAGTCAGATTCCAAGCATTTTCTTTTTCATTTTAATAATGCATTCAAAAGTTACAGCAATCCTAAAGGTATAATTTCTAGTAAAACAGCAGTTAGAACTTTTAGTTGTAACTTTTCCGATATTAACTTTTGAACATTTATTTGACCATAATAAAAACCTTCAGTATGTATCCATTTTCTTTTTTTTGTTTAAATAAGTATGTTTTCTCTTTGTTGGAAAATTAATTTCTGTAGTAAAAAATGTATAGAATTACTAACAAATCACAAACTATTGGGTCAGTTAGCACATCGTAAATTGACACAACAGGCCATCACAGTGCTTTTTGATGTGTGGTCTTGCTAGTTTAACTGACATCTATGGATTTCCTTTTCCCCCCAGATTTTAGGTGGCCTCCCTCCCTGGCCATCCTCAATGTGGTTTTGACTCCACCAGGGATAATAGCAGCAGGACAGGAGGGATGGATAAGTCAGTAAGTCCAGTTAAATCTGTCAAACAGTCTCAGCCCAGGGGCGCCAAAGCCTTGTCCAACGAGAAGTCAAATAAAGAGACTCCTGCGCAGAGAGAGGGCACCAAGTCCGCACCCCGCAGACAAGAAAACCTCACTGCTGCAAAGGATGAACATAATATAGGCGGCCTTGGGGGCCGCGGGGCAGGCAAGACGTTCACGGATATCCCCCAGGACAAGAGGAGAGGACGGCCCTCAAGGCTGACGAGACTGACTGGAAGAACGAGTTCTGGGGAGAGAGGGAAGGGGAAAGTGGCGAGCTCACAGCAACAACATCTGGTGGCACAGGCTCCTGACTCCAGGGCGTCTGTTTCTGCAGACAGTAGCCCCTCGGCAAGCAGAGAGACCAACTCTCCTGCGGTGCCCGGTACACATGAGAAAGGCCTCACTGCGCAGGCCAAGAGCTCCACCGTAGCTCCAGCAAAGGAAAAGTCTCACGGTGAGTTTGCAAGTCCTAAGTCATGTCATCTTCACCAAATTTATCTCTGGTAAACTGCTCTATCTTCATTGTTTGTAGGGGTGAAAGCTGCTGCATTGATGCATCAGTCTGTTGATGAAGACCCAGAGGTGAGGCCCACTGTGGAGGAAGGACCCCTGACAGAGCAGCAGCTGGGCCTCCGACAGGCAGAGGAGCGTCTCTACAGAGACTACATCCACCGGCTCTTAAAAGTGAGGGAACAATCCAGTCATGCTGGCTATACAGTAAATGTATGGAGAGGGGTTGGTCATTGTATCTAGTTTGACAGCTGATTGTTGTCCAGTATGTATGAATGTAGTTTTAACTGAACAATATTGCAAATTCATTGTTTCTGGATTTTTCAATGAGGGAGAAGAAGTAAACATTTTGGCCACAATTGTTCCCGGTATAGTCATAAAAACATGTCCATAGAGTAGTCATAAAATTCCATAGAGTTAATTAAATCAGTTGCAGATTAACACTATGGTCTTGCTTTTACAGTGGGATGTATGGCGTTTACAATAAAGCTCAGCCCAGGCTGCAAACTTGTGCATCGTTACTTCATTACAAATGCCAAAATAAACACTAAAATTGAGACCTATTTTTTTTTTTGGAAAGAAATGTAGCCCCACACAAGACTAATGTTCTTGGTGCTACACTGAGATTAACAGGTTAAGTTTAAAATACTAACAGAAGTAAATTCTGCTGGATGGGGTTTTTAATGTCAATACTTAAAAATACTAAATGAGTTGTTCTTTTTCTTGTCCAGCAGGATAACAGTGGAAAACTAGCCCTTACATTTTAGTCTCATCTCTTTGCCTGTGGAATCGTCACCATTCTGTGCTGTGGATTTGTTTGATTTTTTTTTATTACTGGTTATGATAATGATCTGGTGGAGGACAAAATGACAACACCCCATGCTTTTGCCTTTCTCTTTGTTTTCACAGCAGTCGCCTGAGTACCCAAACTATCAATACTTATGCAAGCTCTGTTCTGTGCACATTGAGAACATTCAAGGAGCACACAAACACATCAAGGAGAAGAGGCACAAGAAGAACATAACGGTATGTGCATCATAAGTTTATGCTGTCACTCGTCCCAGGACTTAGTTCTCCTCTGCACGGGCTCAAAGTAAGGGTTTAAGAATGATATACTTTCCATATTGTGGTTCAGGAAAAGCAGGAGGAGAATGAGCTGCGCGCCCTGCCTCCCGCCTCTGCAGCCCAGCTGAGGGCCGTGGACGCGGCAGTCCTAGAAACAGCCAGGGAGCAGGGGATCTCAGAGGAGGACTTCGACGTTCGGAAGGCCGTGGTCATCAGGATGGAGGAGATCATAAAGAGGCACCTCTCAGGTTGTATGCTGCGATGTCTCTCAGCCTGGTCTATATGTCCTTCAGTGAGTAGTGGAAAAAGAGAAAAACATTTGAACTTTAAGTCGGACTGAAATCAGACCTCGCTGATCCTCGTTGTCTGGTTTTCTTCTGTTTTTATTAGGAGCAGTTTGTCACAAGTTTGCAATCCTGCAAAGTGTGAACTGTTCTGTATACGTTTTCCAATATCTCCTCTTTGGTTTTGCAGCTTGTTCTCTCCGTCTCTATGGTTCATGTCTTACCCGATTTGCCTTCAAGACGAGTGATATCAACATCGATGTCACTCACCCTTCCTCAGTAAGCCTGCTTTCGGTCATGTGTTTTCTCTAATCACATAAAGAGGACGGTGTAAACCAACAATTACATTTGGTCACTTTCTCTCATCACTTTGTCTGTTCAGATGACACAACCCGAGGTCTTGATTCAAGTGCTGGAAATCCTAAAGAACAGTCGTAAGTTTTGCTCAGTGCACTGAAAATATACCTTGCTTCATTGTTAAGTTTTATAAACCCACTGTTCTGGTTTGTCTGGAATTATTGACGTCGCCTTGTCGGTTCATATGCGGTATAACATCTGCAAATTAGATTTAGCTGATTATTTTTTTAAAGGACATTACTTGGAAATTCTTCTCTTCTTTTGAATTGCGATAAAATGTTTCCTCTTAGGCACCTAATCTAAGTGGTTTGGATGAGTAATGCTCCTGTGTTTAGTTCAGCTCCTGCAATGAGTTTGTGTTTGTGCAACTCTGTTCAAGGGTAATTACTGGGTTTTTCTGCCTCTCCTCTCTAGCTGAATTTTCTGAGGTTGAGTCAGATTTTCACGCCAAAGTTCCTGCCGTGTTCTGTCGGGATGTTAGCAGGTGAGTCTAGAAATGATTACATCAATGCAGTTTATTTTCCCCCTATTAAAATCTTATATATGTATATATGTGTTTGTCAAATTATTTGTCATATCTGTCTAGGGAAGCAGTTTAGTTTACTTTTATTATTGTATGTATGTAGTATCATTTTTTTATGACTGCAACCTGATACCTTTTTAGAGGCAGCTGTGTTAGATGTAATGTTAGTGTGCTTATGTAACGTCACACTGTTACTGCACATGTCAACTCCTACTTGCCTTACCTGTGAGGTACAACTACACATAAACCCTTGGCTATAGCATAATTGTGTGTATTTGTATATATTAAAAAAATAAAATAAATAAATGTACATCATTTTCAACATATCCCGTATTGTATCTTTCAATGAGCAGTACAACAGGTAGACTAAGGTTCTGTTCAGTGGCAATTTAAAAATTTGATCCAGCTTTTTATTGTGTCCTCCCCTCTGTTTCTGTGCAGCGGCCTGTTGTGTAAAGTGAGTGCGGGTAATGACGTCGCTTGTCTCACCACCAATCACCTGGCAGCCCTGGCTAAACTGGAGCCCAGATTGGTTCCCCTGGTGCTGGCCTTCCGCTACTGGGCAAGGGTAAGGCTGCCACTGATGCTGAGTCATTGACGTAAAGGAGCTTCTGATCGGATTCACTGTCTTTTTATTTCTATTTATGTTCCTTTTTGCATTTCAACAAAAGTAAAAATGTAATAAATATAAAACACTAGATGCAACATTACCGTCCGTGTTTACAGTCGCCACAAGGTTACTCTCTGCACAAACAAGCTCTATCACCTATACGTCCAAATGCCAAACATATTAAATAAAATATACTCTATACTAATAAATGAAATGAAGTGAAAGCAAGTTCTTCCTTTTACGTTCGTGTCCGCAGCTGTGTCACATTGATTGCCAGGCTGAAGGTGGCATCCCCTCGTACTCCTTCGCCCTCATGGTCATCTTCTTCCTGCAGCAGAGGAAAGAGCCCATCCTCCCCGTCTATCTGGGCCGCTGGGTAGGTGAAGTGTTTCAGGTCTTGAAGTCACTTGAAGAATTGAGACCTACTTTGAACTGTATTTTATGCCAAAGACAGTCATTACTTCTTGTAAGAACCACTTGCTTTCAGACAAGTGCACCCCAGGGCCCTGGCAAACAGATTCAGAACAGGAAAATTACTGGAGTCTGGTGGCTTTGAACAGAGCTGCCCATTTCATGTAATGCACAGGATATGACCCACATTGTGTGATGTTTTGTGAAAGACTCCCACACAGCTCAGGTCAGTGTTGTGAAACGCAAGATGTAGATGTATTCTTATTGTAAGCAGGCACATTAACTCAAGAAAAATAGACAACAGAAAAACCATCCTTCCACTGCTGTTTAGATGATCTCATTAGTTTTTTTTAGCACTATGCTGCAAAAATTTGCATATTACTAAAGAAAACTGATTTGAAGTAGCTGCTACAAATAATTAATTTCTTGAAAATGTTAAAATTAATGTTTATAGTTACATGAAGATATAAAATGACCTAGTTAGCTAAGATCGTATTTATCATTTCTGGCATCACTGTTAAAATGTTTTTAAATAGAGTAGAGGGTAACACTAGGAAGAACTCCTCTGCAATGTTTAGGTAGGAACATTTTTCTCCTCCTTGGCGTGACCATTCCTTTCTTCAGATGTGCTGACGTTTTGTGCCCAGAGGTGCTCACAGAGACATGGTTATGAATGTAAGGTGCTGTGTGGTCACAGGGCGAAGAATAGGAAAGATATAATTAAAAGGAACAAAGCAGAGCTACTTCACACCAGCCTGCAAAAGAGTTGCTGTCCTCTCTGCTTGAACGTTTCAACACATAAATCCTGGCATGGTGGAACTGCACAGCATCTACAGAGAATATTTCTTCACACTGAGGCTGTATCTTAATTCAGGGTATGAAGTCCACATTTCGAGAAGGCAGACTTAAAGGCTTTACCCAAATTTGGAGAACACAATTAGTCTGTCTTTTGCAGCCCTGATTATCCCACAAACCACTCTGCACTGGCAAATTGTTTGTAGGGACCGAGGCAATCTGGAAATGTCATTTGACCGCATTGTATCTACCGCATATTTACTTTCAGAGAAGTTATTGATCACTGATCAATACATCACTCGAACTGGATTACTGTAAAAGCTAAATGATAAAAGCGGCTGAGGCAGGCGTAAACGATCGTTTTTTGTCTGCAGCCTCCAAAATGTTTTAGTTACAGGAAAATTTAAGTTAATTGGAAATATATTAACCTGCCGTACTATACACACTCCACATGTACCGTAAACCCGGGTATCATGAAACTCTGCAGAGTTTCCGGTTAGATGTAACGCCTTTGAAGACGGCTTATGGTAGAGAAATGAACATTCAATTCATGGGCAACAGCTCTGGTGGACATTCCTGCAGTCAGCATGCCAATTGCACGCTCCCTCAAAACTTGTGACATCTGTGGAATTGTGCTGTGTGATGGAACTGCACATTTTGGAGTGGCCTTTTATTGTGGCCAGCCTAAGGCCTTTTATTGTGGCCAGCCTAAGGAACACCTGTACAATACCCATGCTGTCTGATCAGCATCTTGATATGCCACACCTGTGAGGTGGATGGATTATCTCGGCAAAGGAGAAGTGCTCACTAACACAGATTTTGACAGATTTGTGAACAATACCTGAGAGAAATAGGCCTTTTGTGCACATAGAGAAAGTCTGAGATCTTTGAGTTCCACTCATGATGAATGGGAGCAAAAACAAAAGAGTTGCGTTTATAATTTTGTTTAGTGTACATACGCCTTCAAAATTGGTTTGATAATTATATACTGAGACAAATATACATCATGTAATGGCTTTAAAACAAACAAAAAAAACAATTAAAAATGTCTTTATATATATATATATATATATATATATAAAAAACTATTAGCGATGAAGCTATTTTACTCGTCACGGTAAATGCTGACACAGGCAGCAACACAAGCTGTTGTGACCACTGGATGAACTGTCCCCAAGCCACCACCACGCCCTTAAGTTTGATTTTATTTTTTCGTCTTTCAGATTGACGGCTACGATGTGAAACGTGTGGACGAGTATCATCTAACTGGAATCACGTTGGACATGTTTGTCCGATGGGAGCGCAGACCTCCGAGCTCCACGGAGGGACGAGGGGAGAACCGGAACGAGGCCAGAGGGGAAGGCAGAGCCAAACCAGAGCAGAAAAAACCCGAGGATACCCATTATTCAGAAGGCATGGTGAGTCTCAGTGCAACACACAATTACAGCGTAGGATAACAATTTAGATTGCCTGTGATTCAGATTTCAGATCCTACTTTTATTTTGATATCTCTGCTTTGTCACCTTGCTTTTAACTGTCCTTCTGTCGCTTTCCCGTAAAGTCCCGCCTGACCTTAGACCTGGGTAAAGATGTAACGCTGGGCCAGTTGTGGTTAGAGCTCTTACGTTTCTACACACTGGAGTTTGCTCTTGAAGAATACATCATCAGCATCCGCTTAAAGGAGCTCCTTACTAGGGAAGTGAAGAACTGGCCTCGTCGCAGGCTCGCTATTGAAGGTGAGAGACCACTCTGTTGGAAAACTCATCTTACGGGTCTGGAGAAATATCAGAAATTCACTGTGCGTATCTTTATTTTTTAGATCCTTTTGCTTTGAAGAGGAATGTTGCACGAAGCTTGAACAGCCAAATGGTGTTTGAGTACATCCAGGAGCGCTTCCGTACGGCTTACAAATACTTCGCTTGTCCTCAGAGAAGGGGCTCTGGGAGCCGCCGTAGAAGCAAGAACGCGGGCAAGCAAGGTGCAAACGTGGAAGGAGGCGAGAAGACTGACGCTGCATTTGCAAACAAGGAACAAGACAACGAGAAAGGTGAAAAGAGTCACAGCGATCAGAGGGGCCACCAGGGGTTGAAGCATGACGAGGAGGCTGACAGTGACGATGAAGACGGTTCAGATCCGTCCAGGAAGAAAGATGAGAACACTTTAGATGCCAGCCTGATGGACATAGTTCTCAACGAGGGGACCAAACCTTCCTTCTCCCCCAACGGCCTGCTGGACAGTGACAAGGAGGGGGAGGAGGAGGAGGAAAGCAGTGCTTCAGACACGGACGAGCCTATTCCATCAGAGGATCTGCACTATGTGTTTGATAAGATGATTTTCACTGGTGGGAAGGTAATTATAATGAACGCCGCTCAGCCTTTGTATTCATGCCTTTATAGAGTCAGTAGCATAGAATCAACAGTTAGTTTAATCAAGATAGTTAAATTTAATCCTTTTCACTTTGACAATGGTAAGATAGCTTAAGCATTGGATTGTTATAAATACTAAATCATGTCATACTAATTCTCTGTAGTGCAAAATCTTAGTGTTTGTGAGGCAGCTGATTTGAGAAATTTCAAAATAAATTGTAGATTTTAAGATTTTCCACTTTTATAACTGCAGTCTAGAAGAAGCATCATGTCACCCGTCAGCATTGATGGGTTCATGTCACTTAGGTGAGATGTTTAAATTTAGGGAGGGTGTTTATTGCTTAATTGACACATGATTATATAGTCCATACAGTGGCTTCAGTGGTTTTTTAGAGAGCACAACGCAACGTGGGACATTTCCCCACAGACATGTTTTGTCACAATGATGTTTTGCAACAGTGCACAATGGTTACAACATTTTGGAGTTTTTTTTAAAAAACCATTTCCCCTCTGCGATCAATAAAGTATTTCTGATTCTGATTTCGGACTATTTATGCCATCACGTTGCGTTTACTTTGTCGTGATAACGAGTGTCCTGTCTTATTATTGATCATTGTATTTATGGTCTCTGAACTTTTTTTGTTCCAGCCTCCAACTGTAGTGTGCAGCATCTGCAAACGCGATGGTCACCTGAAGGACGGTGTCCTGAAGACTTTAAGAAGATTGAGCTGAAGCCTCTGCCTCCGATGAACGACCACTTCAGAGATATCCTCGATGGCCTCTGCAAATTGTGCTACTGTACGTAATCAATACTGCGCCACTTACTTTCAGTGTTTTCTACAGAATAATTGCTGTCATTGTTTTGAAGTTACGTTCACTTTGGGAAGAATCTGAGTAAAACCTTTTTGCTCGCCACATTGAACATTTTGGGCAACAGTTGGCATTGGCTCATATTTTCTACCAATATGAAATTAATGAATTATAATTGATCTGAATCTGTTTTGTCATCACAAATATTAAATAGTTGTACACAATGCTTACTTTGAGTACTTTGAACCCACTAAAAAAGTAAACTGCATAACATTAACTAGTAAAGCTGCTCTATGACAGTGAATCTGTATTTAAAAAAATCAATATTATATGATTGTAGTTGTAAAAAAAAATTGCTTCACCAAGAAAAACCAACAAAAATCAAAGCAAAAATCTCACATTTCTGAACCTGGAACCATCAAAAGTAAAAAATGAAAAAGTGATCTTTTTGTTTAATTTTTCCTGTCCGACCAAAAGATTAATTAACTAATCATTGCAGCTCTGTGTGATTGAATTTCTCTTCTGCTGTCTGTAGTTGAATTGTCACCTACACCTGTTGAGCAGCAGAAGAGGGAGCAGATCCTCGCCAGCCTGGAGAGGTTTATAAGGAAGGAGTACAACGGTGAGTATTGAGCATCAAGAAAAACATATTTTTGCAGCAAGCCTCCTGATTATCTCCCTCTTAATTGTGTTACTGTTAATGTAAACTTCATGCTTCCTCTGTTAATTTCAAAGTTAAACGCCGTCCAGTGGTTTGCCATTTATTGTGAAACATCTCCTGGAGTTTCATGAACCGCAGCTAAACACTGAGAGTTTAGTAAAGTAGAATCGATCTGAATGAATAAATGAGACGTTGAGAACTGTATTTCTGGTATAAAGAAACTCAGCAACAGTGTTTTGTTGTTTCTGTATCTTACCCAAACTGACATTTCTGATAATTATACAGATTGTGAGTTTTACTTTTGGATAGAAATAAGAGTCTCTGTGCGTGTGTGAATCCACAGATAAAGCTCAGCTCTGCTTGTTTGGCTCCTCCAAGAACGGCTTCGGCTTCCGAGACAGTGACCTTGACATCTGCATGACTCTGGAGGGTCATGAGACTGCAGAGGTAGGTGGACTAAGCACACAAACACGCTGCCCTTTAATGCAAGTCACGCTTCTTCAGCAGGATTAGTGCTGTGACTGATTGTTTCACTGTTGCACTTAAATTTTGATCTGTCTGAACAGAAGCTGAACTGCAAGGAGATCATTGAAGGCCTTGCAAAAGTGCTTAAGAAGCATACAGGTGAATAAAAGTTTTTCTCATTATCTCTTATAATTTGAATGTGTGCAAAGGACTTAATGTGACTAGTTGTGATCTCCTATTTTCCCCCAATATCACAGGTCTGAGGAACATCTTGCCCATCACAACAGCTAAAGTGCCTATTGTGAAGTTTGAACACAGACAGAGTGGTTTGGAGGGAGATATTAGCCTTTATAACACCCTGGTGAGTGAACAAGGTCCTTACACCAGACCCTGCCCTCACAGTTATAGAAAGTGCTTAGACATGCCTTTATTTAAAGGGGTATTATGCGATTCTGCAGAGACTTTGTTTACACATTGCCATGGTAACCAGTCCTACTCTGCTGAACAGCAGAATCCACAGTGTCTGCTGTCCGAGACCATGTTAGCCTCAATAAAAGTGAATATTTTAGCAGTACTGTAGAAGGGGTGACAACAAGCCTGTCAATATTTAAATATGTATTGACCGAGTCTAGTTTTTTTTATCAGTAGGCTTATTGAGAAGAACTTAAATAGTTAGTGAACAAACATAAACTAGCGAGTTATTTGAAATACTTTGTACAAAAAAACAGTGACTGATAAGAGTTGTGAAGCACAGGAGCGACTGTTTGTCTCCAGGGCCGAAGTCAATGCTAACTTTGGGACTAACCTTCACTCTTTATTCAGCAGTTGGCAAGCAACACACGGGAGCTCCTCTTCAGTCCTCTTCAGAAGCTGCGATCTTTAGTCACCAGCCACAGTAACTTCCACTGTACATTTACTGCTGAACAAGCCTTACTGCTGACCCGTTTGTCTCCATTCACCGGAGCTCCGTTCACACACACAGTCTGTTTCTCCTTTACCACGCTCACACTGACCGCTGAGGCAAAGCTAACAAAGCTAACCAGCTGGGATCATCACAAACATGACAACAGACAGACAAGACTGTAATACGGAACTTGTCGTTTATGTGGAACAGCAAAGCTAACGTTAGCCGACTCACCTGTCCAGCAGAAACCGAGCGACCTCAGCATCGGTTTTCATTCTTTTCACATCTCGTTAGATTTATCCAGCTTTGAAACCCCTCACAGATGTTAACACAGGTCGCCCCTCGCCTGGTCTTGTTTCACAGTTCCTCAGACCTTTCCCTCTTTGGCTGTTTCTCAGACATCTTCTCAGGGACTGTATAGAGTCCCGTAAGAAGTCCCGCATGTTGTCCCGCTGTTTGTTTACATTCTCTCTCCGGCTGCTTCGAGCGCGCCACCGTCGTTTTTCTTCAGAGCACACGAAAAACAGACAGCTACATACCGAGGAGGAAATATTCGCTGAATTTAAGAAAACGTGTATTGGATAAGAATCGCAAAGTACCCCTTTAATGAAATTGCTGTATGAATTATTTTGGATGTATTGTCTGTCTAGGCTCAACACAACACCAGGATGCTGGCCACCTATGCAGCCTTGGATACACGTGTGCAATTCCTGGGATACACGATGAAGGTCTTTGCAAAGGTATGTGAAGGTTGTCAAACGGATGCAGTAATTTATTCGCTTTTGAACAGTTCAATTAGCATTTTCTAGGGTTTGTTACAAACATGGCTGTCGGAATTTTTTTAAAAAATCTGGTCTTTGCTGATCTCCAGCGGTTTAACTTCTCACCTTGTTTAAGTGACTGGTCAGGTGTGTTCCAGGACACGGTGACATCACTGTTGGGTGTGGTTGCAGGTGCAACAAAGCTAAAACGGGGCATTAAACTTTCAACCAGCGCCTGGTTTCAGGCTGGTGTTAAGTTTCTCTTTAAGAACGTCTTTTGCAAACAGCTGCAGCTTTTCCTGATGAAAAATTGATGATATGCTGATATCTTATATACTAACCACTGAGAAGGCACTGAAGTGTTGCTGTGTCATCTCTTGCTGTGTAACTAACCTGCCTCTACGCCCACAGCGCTGCGACATTGGGGATGCGTCGAGAGGAAGCCTCTCATCTTATGCTTACATCCTGATGGTGCTTTACTTCCTGCAGCAGAGGCAGCCGCCAGTCATTCCCGTCCTGCAGGAGGTACCAGTCACTGATTAATGAGCATACACTTTAAGCTCAGAAGGAATAAGCTGTACCTGAAACATAAATGGGTGTTTAGCTTTGAATAAAATAAAACCTCTGTATGATGTCTTTTTAGATCTTCGACGGGAGGACTGTTCCCCAGCGGATGGTAGATGGCTGGAATGCTTTCTTTTGTGATGACCTTGAGGATCTGGTGAGATTAACGACACAAAAACTCAAACTTACACTCCTCTCCTACTTTAATTTGGGAGTATTATATCAGTTGACGTTATCTGAATGTAGTTCAAATCTGCTGTTGCTCCTGTCACACATCTTCTGCTATTTCAGAATGAAACACGTCTGGCTAAGTGTGTTTCTTCTGCATACACAGCGTCGGGTTCTCTCAGAGCTGCAGCCGAACACAGAGTCAGTGGGAGAGCTGTGGCTGGGACTACTGCGCTTTTACACGGAGGAATTTGACTTCAAAGAGCACGTCATCAGCATCCGCCAAAAGAAACGCCTTACCACCTTTGAGAAGCAGTGGACCAGTAAATGCATCGCTATTGAAGGTGCTTACACGGATCTCTCTGACTTCACCCGCTCCTTAATGTTGCAGCCAGAGTCTTTTTCTCCTCTGCTCACTCCTCTGTTTTTCCTTTTCAGATCCCTTTGATTTGAATCATAATCTTGGTGCTGGAGTTTCTCGCAAAAGTAAGTGTTTTAGTTCAACGTACTGACAATAAGTTTTTTTACTTTTCAGAGTCATTCATAGATTTCTCTTATAAAGCACTCAAAGTGTTTTTTTATTAAATAAAGTAACATAAAAAGGTTTTGAATGAACAAGTAATTGTTCTCTTATGTTACTGACTTCAGGGTTTTTGCAGGTCTTCTGTGAAATCTTGCTTGAGAACAGAGCATTTAGTGCTTTGTTGAAGCCTGTTGAAACCAATGAATTTGCAGCCCGCTGCACCTTGTGAAGAAAAGACTTTTGAGTATAAAGGCATTAGAGTTGCATGGGATGGAGCATAAAGTCACTGTAAAAATCCACCAGCAAATGTCACCCAGTTGTTCAGTATCACCAAAGTCCGGCCCCCTCCAACTTTGGTAAGCGACCTCCGGACAGCATTTGGATCTGCTCAAACATTAAAAGTGGAGCTCTAGAGACGGCTGCTAAACATCAGTCATTTTGAAGCAATGAAAACATGATAGACATGAAGTTAAATTGCATTTTTTATGGCCTTAAAAGTAACTACTTTTAGCTTGTTGAGACCAACAGTGCAACTGTAACTCAGGTTAACTGTCATTTTAACAGGCTGATAAGTTTGTCTGGAGAACAACAGTCTGAAAACTAAATGTTCTCACCAGAGAAAGTGAGCAGCCGACTCCTAATAACTTTTTTTCAACGGCGCTGGTGAAATTTACACAGCGCCGAGGGTACGAGTCGGCTCTAGCCTGATTGACAGGTCGCCATGGTAACGACTTGTCGATAATCCCGCCCTGAAACATTCTCTGCTTTGTGGTCTATTTTTAAATAAACGGGACCATAATTTACTAAATGAACATCATTTTGTATTGAAGAAGACTACTGGGATAATTATTCAGCTGAGAAGGAGAAACATTTTCCCATTATTTCTAATGGAGCCGGACTTCTTTTTGCAACCAGAAGAGTCGCCCCCTGCTGGATTTACAATAGAATGCGGGTTTCAGGGACTTCGGCATCAGCTTCATATTGTAGACTGGAAGCTTCCCGCTTGGTTGAAACCTGAAGAAACCCTGGAGTCAGAGTGTTTTCATCCTTATGTCTGAACTGTTTCGCTCTTTCTGTTCAGGCTTTTAACCAGTTTATGTTGACATTTGAATAAAGAAGCCCAATGTGTATAGTAAGAAAAGATTGTGTGCACTTTGGTACTGACGATGTGAAAATGTTCCTGCTTTGCTTCCTCTAGTGACAAACTTCATCATGAAGGCTTTTATAAATGGGAGAAAGTTGTTTGGAACGCCCTTCTACCCTATCCCTGGCACTGAAGTGGTACGTCCCTCATGACTCGATGCTGTCTGCTCTGTGTCCCGAAGAAAGTTTTTCGTCTAATATATCTGCCGTTTCTATTGTTTTCTGCTGCAGGACTATTTCTTTGACTCGAAGGTGTTGACAGATGGAGAGTTGGCGCCCAACGACAGGTGCTGCAGGATCTGCGGGAAGATTGGACATTACATGAAGGACTGTCCAAAGAGACGCAGGTTGTGCCAACTTCGTTCATGGACATATTTCTCTCACCCCGGTAGAATTCCAAGAAAAACTTAAAGAAACTACTGAGAAGTAATAAATATGTGATACTACTTTGTGTTTTCTCGCTATTTAAAACATATCTTTAAACATTTTAGGAATATTTCTTAAAGCAGCATACTCCACAGTAGTGTTGTTTTATACATCAAACATATTAAGGAGCAGTGCAGTCAGAATCAGCTTTATTGCCAACTAGGTTTATACATACAGGGAATTTGTTTTGGTGCGTAATACACACAGAAGGAAGAAAAATACAAAACATAAATATAGAGAAAGTACTAAAAATATAAAAGGTTAGGGGGAGTCAGTCCATGTTGATGAGACCAGCTGCAGACGGAAAGAAACTGTTCTAGTGGCGTGTGGTTTTGATCCTGATCGAGCCTCCTGCTTAGGGCTGGCCAAAAATGTTATCACGATAAAAACATTTCATATCATTCGATATCGATAATTATCGCGATAAATGTCAAATCATTATTTCTATCAAGTTTAAAGGCAGATGTTTTGCCCCTGAGTGAAAATTGAAGTAACCAGATGGTTAATTATGTGGTTAAACTTTTCTTTATGGTCAGAATGTGACAAACACTTGATGCCAAACAGTGGATCATTTAAAACTATTACATTACATTTATTCATTTAGCTGACGCTTTTATCCAAAGCGACTTACAATTGCTTTACATGTCAGAGGTCGCACGCCTCTGGAGCAACGAGGGGTTAAGTGTCTTGCTCAGGGACACAATGGTGTCTCGCAGTGGATTTCTACCCGGGTCTCTCACACCAAAGGCATGTGTCTTAACCACTGCGCCACACCATCACATAAAACTATTATCTTTTTCAACAAATATGATAAGGTTAATCTTTTTTTTCAACAAAATAAACATTTTAATACAAAAATCAGTTTCTAATTTGTTTCTGATTCAAATGAATTAAAGGCAAATATTTATTGACGTTATATTGGACATTTATCAAATTGTTATTGAGGAAAATTATATTGCGATAATTATCATTATTGTTTTATTGCCCAGCCCTACTCCTGCTAGAGGGGAATGTCTGAACCAGTTTTGCCCAGGGTGGGAGGGGTCAGCCACAGTCCTTTCCTGTGCTTTAGTTTTTATGAATTTACCATAAAAAAAAAGTTTCACTTTCTATGTATTTCACGTATACTGCATCATTCTGGATTTGCAGTTATGTTTTTAGGTCTGGTTGTCGGTAAACTTTCTAACATTTGAGTGTTGTCCTTTCCATCACACAGTAGCTGTGAAGCAAAACACTTGGTCGTGGTGACAACAACTCATTGATTGAGTTTCCGTCCTTTTCAATTATAACCAGGCTTTTATACTTGGGCATTGTAGAAATGTGTAAATGATTATGTTCATGCATTTTCCCATAGTGACATCTTCAAACATGAGCTAAAATTAACATGGTGATTTTTATTTTCAGCAGTCAGCATTATTACTTCCATCAAACAGCTACACAACGACACATTAAAAATATATCAGCAACACCGTGAGAAGGAAACAGGAGGTATACAGGAAGAGAAACATATTAATCCTCTCAAAGTAGGAAGCAGGAAACAGATGACAGTCAGAGAGATTAAAGTGCGATTGAGAAGGAAATACTTCAGAAACGAGTGGGTTGAACATATATGAATCTTGTCATTATGATTAAAATTAAAGCTTTTTTGTTCTTGATAGTTGAAGGTGTTTTTTAATTGGAGGAAAACAGAAGTCAAATCAGTCAAGAAGTCTGTGTGATATTTAAGCGAGCCGGTGCCATTTATTCATCCCTTCTTGTTCTGCCCTGAACTTTTCTCTGTCAGGATTAAGAAGAAGGAAAACGACAAAGACGAGGACGTAAAAGAGGAGGAGCGGGAACCGAAGGACAGACGTTGTTTCCAGTGTGGGGACATGGGTCATGTACGGCGGGACTGTCCTGAGTACCGTCACCTCAAACAGAGGACCACCGGAGCGCCAGGTATCCACAAAATAACCTCAAGAGTGAAGAAAACTGCACAAAATATTTCTGTTATTCTCATTGATACACATTAATTTAGATGGGCGCGCTCAAGTTAACTGTCTTGACGCATAAAATATGACACAACTAATATTCCATTAGGGGATGAAATTAAAACTGCTTATTTGGCTTCTTATT
Organism: Lepomis macrochirus; assembly: GCA_024633595.2. Taxonomy (NCBI): domain Eukaryota; kingdom Metazoa; phylum Chordata; class Actinopteri; order Centrarchiformes; family Centrarchidae; genus Lepomis; species Lepomis macrochirus. Next base: position 32,623,032 of record JALXJV020000010.1, on the reverse strand, counting down.
CTTCCCCAGCTCCTCACATGGTACGAACTATAGTGAGCTCCCAGTCCATTCCTATTCCCCAGGCAGCAGGAGACTGTCCTGGAAGGACCAGACAGCCCTCTGAATGTGTGAGTACAAAAGTTAGAGATTACACTGGGGTTGGTTTTCCTAAATAACAAAACATAGATACCGTAAAACTTAGATTAATAGCCGGGCTTTTATTTGCTAAAATCACTGAATTGACCCTGCCTATATTTGGTACAGGCGTCTGTATGGGACAGGCCTTTAATTCCTCTAGCGCAAAACTGAAATAGGCTACTATGAAAAAGTTTGTTTATTTCAAACTGGATGTTACAGAAAAAATTAAAAATTGTCGAATACACGGCGTTCATTTTATCTGCTTCAGACAGACGGCGTATGCGCTTTTATTTTGAAGGCAGCAACGTAACAGAAACAACAGGGTGCAGGATGAGAGAAGTGTGGCAGAAGTTAGCAGACAGAGAGCGATGACAGGATTAATTTTGGTTTAATTTTAATTTTGAAGAGCTGTTTTGAACCTTTCGATCGGTGGACCCTCAATATAAATAATCAAGGAACGGACACATTCAGACTTAACAAGCGCATCAAAGGTAACGTGAGCTTGTAGCTTACCAGGCCGGTTACACTAGTAAATCTATATGAATTAGACTTTGCGGCTTGTTGTTTCCGTTAAATGACCTGAACTATTGAATTGTGGAGAATCTAACCAATCTAACGATGTTTAGCATGTCCACTTCTATAAAAAACAGACCAGGCGTCTAATGGAGACCTGTGTTTATTGTCAAAATATGTTCCCACAGCAGGCCAGTAAACGGGGGAGGCTGCTATTTGGGTTATTAATTGAAGTTTTACGGTGTTACAATACTTTCCCACATATGCACACAAAGAAAGTGAATATAATTTTATGTGTTGGGCCTTTAGAAGTGAAAAATAAATGCAAGGTGGGTTGAAATATCCATTAGGGGCAACTGGACTGGACTCTTCAACCAAGTCCAGTTACCCTCGACTCAACTCTCCTTGGATAACTATGACTTGGATGAATCTGTACAGACAACATAGGAAATTATGTTAGCGTTTTACCGGACAAAGGTCTCAGAGCTCAAATGATATTGATAACGTGAGTACAATTTATTGACAGCGTGTTGAGTTTTATTGGTTTCTTTAGTCAAGACTTTACAATTAAATAGTACGAGCCTGCCAATAGACGCACGTTTATCATAATTAATAGTCCCTATCAAAATTGCTCACAATGAAATCTTGATATGTGGGCCAATTTCAACTGATGTGGCTGAACTGGCCCTTTTTAAACCTCTGTTGAAGCTCTAAACACAATTTGGAAATCAAAATCTAGTTATTTGTATGTTTGAATGTATAAATAAAAGTGTTGATTTCTAATATTTTCTTTCTTCTCAATAGTCGGATAGTCGGCAGACTCCGCCCTACTCCCCGCAGCCTACAGCTGGCCCTCAGAGTTCCACTCAGTCCGCCAGTTCCCCTCAGCCTTCCCTCAATAAGACCAGTTCTGCTGCCCCCCCGAAGCAGTCTGCTCACCCCCAGGTCCCCCTGTCTCTCTTCAGTTTCCCTACCTCCCATCCAGGCCAGTACCACCCAGGTGCTCTCACCGCTCTTGGGCTTCTTCCCTCCCACCAGCACCAGTCACACCACTCCCAAGGGCAGCCTCATCACCCAGTCCACATCCCTTCCACCTCCTGGCCCATCCACGGACCAGTCCTCACCTCATCCTCTGCCAATGCCCCTTCCCCACCCGGCCTAAAATTTGCCCTGCGTTCGGCATCTGGGAACGGGAGTCCCACGGGCTCAGGGGGCAACCCCAGCCCCATGAACCTGAATGACCCCAGCATCATCTTTGCCCAGCCGGCAGGGAGACAGCTGGGCATGGGCGGGCCAGGACGGGAAGGACACTGGCAAAACCACGTGGCACAACCTGGGTCACTTATGGGCAATGGCACTGTAGTCAAGTCAGGTATTCACTGGGTGAACTTTGGTGGCACCATCTGTGTGTTTTTCTGTTGCTGTGTTTTCCTGTTTCTGTATCTTTTCAAATACAGGTACAGATTTACAGATTTAATTAGGAAAATAGTTGTACAGTGATTTTTATTATATGATCAAATGACTTTGACGCCACTCTATAGTGTTAATAGCCCTTTTCCAAAGAAAATTGAATAATAATGAAAATAATAAATTAAATCTATTACGTAGCCCTGTCCACAAGAACTAGGTGACATCATCACATTCACTGTGAACTGAGCCCCGCCCCCCCATCAAGACATACAGACGACAAGGTTTAACAGTTTAGAGAGATTTGTTTCATTACCTAACACATTTAGGTATTACACACCATCTCTTGCAGTCGTCTTGCATCTGGGCAAACTACATCTGCTGAGGAAGACGGTGTGATTCTATCAAAAGCTTCAGAAGAGCTACCAACTGTACCTTGTCACGATATTGTTTTGTCATTAGTTTGCACTTGTAAGACAGTGATTGCATAAGACTAATACATTTACATTTAGCTGACTCTTTTATCCAAAGCAACTTACAATTGCTGTATATGTCAGAGGTTCACGCACGCTGGAGCAACTAGGGGTTATGTGTCTTGCTCAGGGACATATTGGTGGATTGGTCAGAGTGGGAAATTGAACCCGGGTCTCTCACACCAAAGGCAGGCGTCTTATCCATTGCGCCATCGCCACCCAGGAAGTAGGAATGTCCCCTGCTGAATACAGATAAAATACTAAATATTTTCCCCATTAAAACAGTAGTTTAATTTCTGATTAAAAAGTGACAACATGAAAGGACCAGTTTGTATGATTTAGGGGGATCTGTTGGAAGAAATGGTATATAGTATTCATAATTACCGGTATGTCTTCATTAGTGTATAAATACCTGAACCTAAGATTCGTCCAGCCCAGAATAGACGAACCAAACACTGGCTCTAGAGAGGGTCTTGAGTGTTTTGACATTACTCGAAGGCCAGTGGAGGTTCTAATACACGCTTGGGAAGAAAGGGGTGATGGGAAGGGTATTCCGTTTGTTGCAATCTGCAACCTTGACACTGGATGCCACTAAATCCTACACACTGGTCCTTTTAATGCATTTAAGTTCAGGGTTAAATGAGGTGAGATGCAGTTGTTTAGGATGTGTTTAGTTTGTCATGCCATCACTGATGAAGGGAAACACTATACTGCAACATTTATATTTTGAATCTATTAAATGTTGTCATTGATTGTGTTTTGATCTCTACAGAGTCCGGCCACCCAGCCCAGTTTGTAGGTGTGACCCAAGGCTCTCGGTTATGGGAGCACAATAAAGCACCACAGTATGCCCTGTCTCCATCCTGGCCCTACAGGATGCCCCAGAACTTCATCCAGCAGGGCAATGGAGGCTACCAGCCCGGCAAGCCCTTCGTGGCCCAAGGTCAGAGTAGGAAAATGTTTTTTTATTAAGTAAAATAGATATTTACAGCTCTCCGTTTCTACAGATTTTAACTCTCTCTTCTTTCATCAGGGTCTGTGGTGCATCCGAATCCGAACTTCTCACTGGTCCCTCATGTCCGACATCAAGTAAATCTGAATTTCATCCAACAGAAGAAGTGAACTCGCATCTCTTTTAATTAGATTTATGGTCAGTAAAATAACAAATCAATCATTATGTACTCTTTGCATCGTTTGATCACAAGAATTTTTAAAATGAATTTTATCATTTTTGTACAGTTTTTATGTTTTACTTTTTTGTCTCATTACATTGATTTGTGATACAAATGTCAAATATTTTAATACCCCCATTTTTGAGGGGGTCCAAAAAAGTGTTTTTATTTTATGTGTAAAGTAAGGAGGAAAAAAATGTAAACCTTTATTTTTATTAGCTGTATTCATACTTTGCTTGCCACAAGATGAAGGCTTTGAATAGACGTTTGTTTTAAAAACAATCTAACATGTCACCCTAAGTATGTAGTGCCAAAAAGCAGGGGATAGCAAGAAAAAAGGGAAAAAATTTTAAATATAAAAAAAAACCTACCAAAAAAATAAAGAAAAAAGCAAACAACTTGTGTTGTGTGGGTTTATCTCATCAGCATGTTTGGATGCATATGACTGAATGATCATGTATATTGTGTTGTTTTTTTGTTCCCCAATAAGCATGCCTTCTAACCTACAAATCTGATAGAACTGCCATTTTTTTCACAGCCAGATATCTTCTTCATGTTAGCTTTTGTCTTTCAGGGAGTTTTTTTTTTGTCAGCTTACTGCCAATTTGACCAAGTGGCTACTCACAGTACTGCAACAAAGAAACCCCTGTAGACCACCATTATAAAAGTGAGGTTTGTAAAACTTTAAATTCATATTATGCTCATTTTCAGGTTCAAAATCTTATTCAGGGGTCGTAACAGAGCAGGTTTACAGCTATGGAGTGATACATCTTGCCTCTACAAGATCTTTGTTTCTTTCATCATCTTTCTCTCTTTCAAGATCTGGAGTTGCATATGCGCAGTTCCTAGTTAAGGACTAATAGCCAATCAGAAGCAGAGTAGGGCGGGTCTTGAGAAGCCGGTAAACGCAGCTTTGGTTCAGCTGTTACATGTTCCCTTTACCAGCTTGGCAACATGGACTGGAGCAAGAGTTTCAGAGTGGTGAGTTATTAATCTGTAACAAAAGTATCTTTCATCCATAAAGTTTTAACCGAGCTCTGTCTCTACATCACAGTAACAACTTTATGTCCACTGACTGCCTGGAGGGTAGCTAGTGTTTGGAAGGGAGAGGAGAGCTGTGTGCTGCAGCTCAGTGTTTTTTCACCATGTTTTTGAGACCATAGGTGCGTTTGACTTAATGCGGCGCTGCGCAGCGCTAACTTAACATGATGCATGCTGGACTTAACATAAAGCATTCTGGTTAGAAATTGTGTCCGACTTTCGCCGGCGTTGCAAAACCTCACCATGTCACATCACATTAAAACCTCGCGGGAGCAAGCCGACTGCAGGCGCCGAGTCCGGTGGCCGCAGTTGCTTTTCCCCGACTGCACCAAGTTGGAACCACACTGTTGCCCGGTCGTTGATCTCAGCTCACATTAAGCTGCTGCAGGTAGAATGTGTCCGACTTGATGGCGCGTTTTATACCCGGCCCCTGCAGTCACCTGCAGCTCACGTTACACTATCAAGTTGGCGAAAGTCAGCCGCCGTCATCTCGAACGGATCTCATGTCTGATCTGTTGCTTGGCGAGCGTTTTGACTGGCATTTTGCAGGGACCACAGGGAAAAGGATGGACTACAAAATTGATGGGAACACCCTTTGGGCTGGACTTTGGCTTTTTCACTCACTGCAAACCTATTACATGCACAAAAAAGATATATATCTCAATAAAGGAGAGGGGGAACCAAGAAAAGCCAAAAAGCATAACATGACCTCTTTAAGTTACGCCTCGTACTGCAATTAAGGTCAGTTAATATGTTACGTATTATTTACTTTGCAAAATCCTTATTTGCATAATGTCATCCCAGTGTAATCCCAAGTTTCATTCAGATGAATGGGGAGTCAGATAATACATCGATGGCTGTTAACTTTACATTTTTCTATATTGAAGAAATGTGCCAAATATTTCTGCAAGTGGACTGTGTGGCCATGACATAATCGTCCACACTTGCTGCCGTTATTAGAGAGCTACATTATGTCAGAAAATGTGTCGCCATTCTGAGCCTTTTAGGTTAAATGTGTGCCATTGAGACTGCTTTGATATATTTTCTCACTTTTTTACACAATCATTTATATCACAGCAACATTATTATGAATAGTTTTTTGCGCTGTGGCCAGATGAGTCTGGCCTGCTTTCTTGCTGCGTGTTGCTTCATCGATTCTCAGTGTGCTCAGATTTATGATGTGATAGTTGTGTATTTAAGCTTTGTTGTAGTTCAGCTACACTGAAGCTGCAGAGAGGGGAAAGGAGAACAAGTGGGTTTTAGTTAATTTGCATAAAGTTGGTACATAATCTGACATGTTAGTTTATCTTGCATCATTTTTTTACCTCACTGTCACAGGAGTTCCTCAGGGAATGCAGAACTTCTTATAAATTGTAGGAGCTTTCTGTAGTGAATCTGTAACAACACAAAGTGAATTCCTGAAATTGATGCCATATGCAACTGAAAACTGAAATGTGAGGCATCACTTGGTTTTATTCTATTTTGTTATTTGGGGAGGTTTTTTTTTTGCAAAACCTCGCAAACATCAAGGTAAGGAAATGATTTAAAACTTTGAAAACAGCCACTCTTAAAATGAATGATGTACAACCTTTGGTGGGTTTATTTTAAGAAAAAGATGTTAACATGCAAGTTAACTACAAGGCTATTAAAATGCTGCCATTATGGATGTTAACATTTAGCACCTGATTAGCATGTAATCATATTAGCCAGCTTTAAATAGTTTTCTCCCCTGCCTTATAGGCTCCAAAGACCATCCGTAGATATTTACAACATTCTTTTCATGAAATTTCCCTGGATCCATCAAATTGTCATCCAGTCTTTATCACATTCCTGGTTTCATCATGAACTGTATGTGTTGGACAAGTCCAAATTTTGGCCTGTTGTAGTAGCGCTGGATATGCATTTCACAGCAATCTATCCATGTATTTGTCAAGATATTTCACTCTGGATTAACAGGTTGAATCACCACATTGAGTGACATTCACACTTTTAGAGCTCCACCCCTAGTGTGTCTTAAAATTTGATTTCCAGCCTTGAAACTAAACAAAAATAAATGGTGTCAACCGTTTTGCACACCTGTGAGGTCTAACTGTTATTGCTACCTTACCTGGAGTGGATCATTTTCTTTAGAAAACATTCGGAGAAGCAGAGAAAATGTCGGTAGTTTCAGTGGAACTTCATTTATCAGAAACAGGTGAGTGATCTCAGATCGATTGAGTGTCCCACTGAAGGTGAGATCAAGAGCTGCCACTTCATCCTCTGTTGATCTCGAGAGGAGAGCTGCCAATCAGACAGCTCCTCCCTGACAGCTGAGGAGAGCTCGGCCTTATCTCTGTCCTCAGACACACCTTTCTGGAGGAAAAGCAGTGAGTTTATCTTCAGTGATGATGAACTGTCCAGTTTAACAGCAGTTCTGCGCTATCAATCTGTGATGTAGATCATAGAGGTGGATGACTGGACAGAAGACCCAAAGAAGTATAAGGTAATTTTTGCCATTTTGCTTTGGATTCATTGGGAAAATAATCACTTTGTTTTTTTTTCTTAAAAGCATCTTAAAATTTGGGATGGGATGTGCTTGGAAACGGAAACTTTAACTGTTGTAACTTATGTTCCTCAGCTTTTACATAAAATAAGTTGTTAAAACTCTTTAAGATTTATTTAGAGAATCTTGTGTTTAATGCTGATGTTTTTTTAAATTAAATTTTGTCTGCTGGTTATTGTCTAGTAATGTTTCTGGCATTAGTTTAACACAACCTCTTGGTGTTAGACAAATAGCCAGAAACAATAAAACAAAACTGAATTTTAAAACCAAGAACTTATCAATGGCTTTTTTTCCTGCTTTATCATTTTGGTGCTGCTAAATAGTGTGCTTTTTGGACAAATAATTATAATTTCTTCTTCATTATACACATAATGTTTGCCTTGATATTCCCAGTAGAAAAACCTCTCCTTGGTGAACGACCTCCAAAAGGTCCAAATCTGGATATATTGGTAGTTTTTGTCCGCTTAATTATGCTCAATAAGCTATTCCTGACAATTTATTGTAATAAAATGTTAAAATCTGTATTTTTTGTTATATTTTCCAGAAGAACCTGTTCTGTTGTCTGCAGTACTTCAGCTGCTCTGGGTTCAGAGTTGTTGTGGGTCTTTGGGTGGATGTAGGACCTGGACTGATCACCAGAGGGCGCTGTCACACACATCCTGTCAGGGACCTGTGGAGAAGCAAATATCATCAGTGAAGTAAAGCCTCCATACCCAGCACACTTTGTCCTCTGTGTTGACACTCTCCTAGAAATGACCAAGAATCAGCACAGGTAAGATCAATTTAATTTACTCCATATATGTGATGTTGAAGTACTTTTTCTTTCATTTGAGCTTTTGTTGGCTAAATCTTCCTTTCCTGTCTTCTCTTCTTCACTCTCTCCTATCTAAAGACGCAAAATCTCCCTCAAAGTGAAGATACAACTACAGAACTATAATGAAAGCTTTAATTGAAAATAAGCAGCAGCAAGATAAAGAAAATGTAGACTTTTATGTGAGACAGGAGTACTTTTTACTGCTATATATAAGTCAATACAGGAGTATTCATTTGATGTATTATTTATTGTAGTTGTTTATTATGTTGTTGCTTATTATTTAGGCTGCTTTATTCTTTGTTTTTCACACATACCTGGTTGATCAAAGCCCAAAGTGTAGAGTCCACTTTGTTCTGGACCCGTCTATGAGACCTGGACATCATCACATCTTGTCTTTCTCGAGGTTTCTCGAAATTTTCATCAAATGCAGCTTCAACTGGAGGACTCTCCGCCTCTTTTTTTGACGAGTCTCCAGCGTCTCTTTGGGAGAAGCATGTGAAGGTAAAACACAAATTAAGCATATAAGTCACGTCGACTCCATTCGTAGAGCCCATAATCATGGTTTAATCTTAAAAATGACAGGATGAACAAAACTAAACAACATACCTCCCACATAAACCTTAGTAGGATGTTATCTATCATAGTTACTACAAAGCGAGGATTGAAAACACAGGAAGATATTAAAAACAAAAGCAGTGCTATATGATTGCATTGAAGAAGTTCATCCTCGGCTGACATACGTTTGGATCATGTAGCGGTTACAGTCGCAAGTATCTTGAATCCTGCACATCATAGTAAGAAGAAATAAAATGTGTAGCCCTTTATAAAACAGTTACAAACCCCTAAGTGCCTCAGAGAGCAAAAATTAAGGAAATGATATGGACATTTAAGGGACAATAATAAGTATCCATCAGTTAAATGGGCTGTATGTAGTCTTTTGATCATATGAATCACTTTTTTTAGTTGCACCTCACATAGTGATGAACTGGCGATCGCTCCAAGATCATGTGAAGCGCTCGAGAACTTGCCGAAAACATGGGTTGACATTGGAAAGGCATTTGTGAAGGCATGTGAAATATATTATTGTGCGCATGAGTTGGCTCAAGTTCGATAACGTTAGCTTGCCAGCTAACATCGACCAGAGGCTAATTTCATCTGGTGCAAAATACTACAGGTGGCTTTCCACATTACTTCACCAGCCAATGCGTATTACTATCCTGTGTACCACTGGTATTTTGTCAACGTGTTGATTTTAACCTGCAAGAAATGATGAACGGTTTAAGCAAATGTTGAACGATTTGGTCTACTAGCCTATAGTGAGGCGAGGCAGACGCAGCCCGCAAGATTAGATGGATGTTGGCGTCGTTTTGTAACGTTCAATTTAGATTAATTGTTGTTTTACCAATATTCAGGTATAGCTTCTTTACTGGTCTCAGTGGCTGTATTTAAGTGACCCACATAATATTCAATAATGCAATATAATTGCAGACATGTGCACACATACACATCTAAAGGGACTTGAGCACCTGTCCTGAAGCAAAAGTGCCCTTTTTTATGGTGTTTTTAAAAAAATAAATTAACATATATAATCCTTTTGGCACACAGTATCCCTGTCAAACAGATATATTAACTGAATAAACAATCAAAATAGGTCAACAGATGAGACTTTGTTGTTTCGATGCCCTCTCTCTAATAAAGAATGAATCTGAATCTCTATCTGAATCTTTTGTTGTAGAAAAAAAGAATTAAAAATTAAATATTTATAAGAAGTGCCCTTTTTTTCACTTGAGCCCCTGCCCCCAAAAATGTCTGGCACGTCCCTGCATGACAGTAAAGAACAGCAACACACAGTGGAAGACCCATTCAGTACTGTAACGTTACTTACTACGGTCTAAGTGCATGGATTAGTTCATCGTCAAGCTGATGAATTACTGTAACATTGTGGTGGGAGTTTCCCTGAGTTTCTAGCATGTTGTGTGATGCAGTCTCTCGTGTGTCGGCCTCTGCTTTTACTGACACCGAGTGCTCGATCATTAGTTCGAGCACATGCACAAGCACACGCTTGGAAAGGTAATGGTTGCAATCTGAAACTTCACTGCTAGATGCCACTGAAAACTACGTATGGCCCCTTTAAATGTCTTAATTGTGTAACTTTGTGAGATTGTGAGAGTGTCTTTATCCAGCTGCTAAATAAACAGCCAGCCTTGTTTTTATACTCACCCTTGTGGCTCCTCAATAAACTGCTTGACTTGTTTGCTACCTATGATCTTGACAACAAGTCTGGGGATTGTATTTGCTCTAGACGGGTTTTTCTGAGCCATGATACAGGCGATGTGATCGGGATTCCCTGGAGAAAGAGACAAAGAGCAGGAGCAGTCACAGAGCTGATTGAGGGCTGCATGGCTCAAACCTTTACTAAAGCAATGGCCTTGTTTTCCCACATGAAGGCATTACAATAAAGCAAAGCATTTCCTCAAGACGTTCTGTCTGTGTAATGATCCCTTACTTACATGTACAATCACTCCATTTTCCGGTTTTTACTCATTTCTAGTTTACTTTTCCGTGACTAAGTCGATGTTGTTTCTTGTACTGCGCGTCTGAAAAGCAGTTTCCTGAGGTGTCAGGCTTGCTGTTTGTTCTTTCTGCACCATGGTTACCTGGTGCATGGTTTCCACCCCTGAGCTGCAGTGACCGACACCCTACAGTGCTCTGCAGAAGACTAGGAGTCACTTCAGCGTACAAACACACTCTTGTGATTTATGACTGTGTATTTTACATTTTGTGTCTGCTGGCATTATTAAACTTGTGGAAAGGTAGAGGAGAGAAGTGACCAGCAGGTGCTGGTGAAACCAAATGCCAGATGAAGAAATACGACATTCATTTTATGACCATTTACTATCTCCTTTTTTTCCTCCATCTGTACACATGTGCACGTTTGTGTATGTGTATCAGGCTGCAGAGATACGCATCAAATCCTTTATCTAAGTACTACACACATATATACATATATATATATATATATATATATATATATATATATATATATATATATATATGTGTGTGTGTGTGTGTGTGTGTGTGTGTGTGTGTGTGTGTGTGTGTGTGTGTATTGTATTGTACAGTACTTACTTGTACAGTACTTAAGTAATGTACATACTGTTCCTTTCCACCTCTGTCCAGCTGGCCAACAATTAACAGGAGAATTAACTGGTTGAAGTTTACTTTAATTTTGCAAAATCATTAATTGGAAAGATTTTTCTAATTAAATTTCCAGAAGCGATAAGGAAACCTCTTTGATAAGAGGCCTGAGAAGAGATAGAGGGCTTAATTACATTAATTACTCTATACCTGCAGGAGAAATCTGAGTCAGTAAGTTCTGCAGCCCTCTAATCTTTTCATAGAATAAAGCAGGAGGTGGACCACAGTACGGCTTTAGCCTGAGCCTGGCACACTGCCGGGTACGGCTCACGTAGCTGGCCTCCCTCTCGTTTGATTTGAAGGAATTAAGCTATTAAACGCTCTTAATAACTGTGGAAATGGCTGCTCATTCTTCATGGCATTGTCAGTCCCTACACGTCACAGACCTCTTTAAACGTCCTGCTGCGGCTGAAGTGTGAAAGTCAAACACAAAGTCCAGATCTTAATGATTAAACGAGCAGCAACAAAGCAGCTGTAGGGCGTTTGCAGCTGTGAGGAGAGAGGCGTCGACACCAAACCGAGAGCCTGTTTACGGACAGAAGAATCCTCAAAGGCCCATCTGGTGGTTCTGTGAAATTATGTGCACTGTGTCTGTGCTCACATGCTGTTCAGTCATTTTAACAGCAGCCCAGGGAAGTAAGAGCACAAAGAATTACAATGAACTGTTTCTGTTTTTTTTACAGGCCAATTCTTCATTTCATTAATATGCAAAATGCACTTTGCTGTAAATATAATAACACTACAGTGGTTTTTCAAAACCTCTGGCACACTGTACAACTTTGAAACTAAATTCAAAGGCTACTTTGTTGTGTAAGTGGATTTAAAATTAGTATGGTATGATATGAGGGACATTTCACGCCATATCCCTGGATTAGGGCTTACATCTATCTATGACCATCAGCCCATAACATAGACATTGGATGTTGTAAGTTCCTGGTTGGAAATTTCAGCTGGAACGTCCCCTTAAGTCGGATTTACGACTCAGAAAGTCGGGAGAACCTCGCCAACCATGAACTCAAAATCTAGTTGGCTTCTCCGAGTATCAACAGAGTGAAAACTGTAGTACTATACTGTTTATCGCACTTCTGTCTGATCGGTCATTAAATCAGTCGTACACGCAGTACCATCTAAAAATACCACGTAATGTGTTGTTAGTTACCGGTAGTGCTAACAATGGCTAGAGGCGTCAAACTTGGTTTTCCAGCTTATTGTGGTACCGCAACGTGGTCAACTCGGCTGTGATGACAATCCCCGCTCTGACTTCTGACTTCCGAGGTAAATGGAACGCAGCATCTTTCCTCGCCTCTAGGCCATGTTCAGACCGACTTAAGACCTGCTTAAATAAATGATGCCTGTTCATTCATTTTAATCAAGTGAGTTCGTTGACACAACAAGGAGCTCCGGGAAAACAGCACATGGTGGTCTGGCCATAAAGTTGCACCGACAAGGATCCGCTTGGCTTTACAGAGTTTTATAAGTAGTTTCACCTCATTGTTTAGCTGCCGGCCCACAACTTTACTGTTCTGGTTAAAGGAGACCTTTTATGCTTTTCCATGTTTTACGTTATCTACAATGTTGAATCTTCATGTTAAACATGGCCAAAGCTTCAGATAATGAGGTTAAAGTGTTTAAAAGAAATCCCTGTGAGCCAAAACCTTAGATTTCCTCCTGTTCTGGACACTATGGGTCCTTCTCAAGTCTCTTAATTCCATCCACGTTTCCCACACTTGCGTCTAATCCCGCCCTCTGGGGATGCATGGAGAGACGCAAGGAAACTTATGTTTCTAGAGACGTGACATTTCTTTTCCTCTGAAACGTCACGTGAAGCGATGTCCGTTTCTGATGACCGCGGCAGCTGATCACAGCTGGATCAGCTGTCAATCAGCCGTAGAGACGTCTGATGGAGTTTGTGTCTGCACACATGTGCACTGTGTTGGTACTAAAAAGTCTCACAGTTATCAGTGCAGAGCAGCAGATTCTCTCTGTAGCTGTTACCAGTTTAACAATCACCTGCACTTGAATACTTATAGGTCACTGTAAGTCCTGCTCAGAGGCACAGGACCTTTTCTCCTTATATTATCTGCATTTAGAAGTACTGATTCTGAATGTGAATTTGTTATTGAATAACCCAGAAAATTATCATGGTGTCTTGGGATTTATTAGCCAAAATGTTACAGGGAAATTGAAATGATGTAACTCATATCAAAGTCGACCCTCAGTTTTAGGCTTTATGTTTATTTCCTCTTCTGATGTCCTTTAACACTACTGCATAACGTTTATTTATGCAAGTCACATCACGCATCACTGATTGATCACTACAATTTTTTTTTAGCGCAGCAGCGCTTTCATTCATACTTTCATCAGCTGATTTTACTCATTGAGCCGCCGGCTGCTTCCATCAGATGCAGTCGGTGAGATCACTATGTTTACTATGTTTTATTCTTCTTGTCGTCTATTTGGGCTAAACACAGGAATGACCAGCCTCACATGTGACTGAATAGAAATGACGATAAAGCATGTAAAACGTGTTTCTTGCTGACAAACGATCCGACTCTCTCTGACTATAACTGAGAAATTAAAGAAAAAGAAAATCTTTCTAATAAATGAAGAAAGTTGTGTGTGGGGCTTTTGTTGTTCAAATCTGCAAGGAACACAGATTTTAACTAAAAAGTGAATCAATCAGTGATACACTTGAGTTTCTGTCCTGATGTATCAGATCAGTCTGATCAGCTGCAGTGTCCAATCAACTGCTTCCTAATAAGGGGGCGTGTCGGTCAGTAAAAGACTTCCGTGACGGATGCACTGGTGTATCCTTGCTCATAGCGTCTCAGAGATCAATCCTCGATCCTCGCTCCTCAGAGCTCAAATAAGAGATTTGAGATGGTCTGCAAGATGGTGAAGCAGAAAAACTTCCAGTTTAAGCGAAGAGCAAGGAAACAACAAATAAGAGACTTGAGAAGCACCTTCTGTTTTGAACTGCTTTTTCTGCCAGCGGCTCCATTCTACAACATATGGAGCCAAACGGAGCAGGTATTCCATATATGGTTGTGGCAACAGCCTGGTAACATGTGCTTCAGGTCTTGGCCAATCAGAAGACCGTGTTCTTTGAGTAAGGGGCCTTAAAGAGACAGGAGCATCTACAGCTTGTTTCAGGGCTCGTCCACATCGCAAGGCAAAAACTCCACGACGTCTCCACGACGCTGCAACTGGAGTTTCTTAAAATCGTCACCCTGGCTGGAGTTTTCAAAAATGTTTCAGTGACCTGATACTGCGTGTCCGTGTGTGCGAATGGTCAAATCATATAGAAAAAGTTTTGAAAATACCCGTATTCGCATAGATAGAGGCTGAAATGAAGGGCCAGTATAAGAAAATGATTTATTTGATCTTTGAATCAATACAATCAATACATGAGTCACGGAACAACAATATAGGACTGGAAGTGCACTATGATTGGTCACCTTCAACTCACACCGCTCTCTTAGTGTCTTTTTGCGGGCCAGTGCAGGCAGCCAAACCCACTTTACAGTATCTCAAACAGCAGACACAGTTACAGAGACAAGCTGGCCACCCCAGATAGATGCCAAAAACAGAGCCCCCGAGTGGACAAAAAAATCAGTCACTGCAGGTTTAAACGCATTAATCTGTTCTAAACTGGTCTACCTGGATTGTGTTTCATTGTCTCACTGGTACCTCAAAAAACACGCACACCAACGCAGCCCCCTGTGTTGGTTTAACATTCGGAAAGGTGGGGAGCATCTAAAGGTTGCTGAGCTAACAAGTTTAACCTGGTGAGGCTACTAACCTAAGTCGTGGACTTCAAGGTTCCTATCAAGGTTAAACATCTTTTCACACTTAATTTTTCTCTTGAAAGTCTGTGCACAGAATATGTTGACATCAGTATTTAGACCCAGTGGTGATATTAAGATTATTAACCAGGGCCTAAAGTAATAACCCGCTAGTGTCTCCAGTGAAACTAGTTAGTGGTAAACTGCTGCAGCCATTTAGAAAAGAGCAATTTCTATGCAAGTGGCACAAGTTCTGATAAGCAGGATGGTAAAATTTGTTCTGTCACTTCTCTGTGTCTCACAGCTCCGACTGTCACCCTCATTTATGCACTTGGCTGAGACGATCCTTTTGCACACAGTCCTTAATTGATTAGCAGCCCAATTAAAGAGCAGCGATGTGGGCCGAGGGTGGAAGAGAAGGTGACAGAATCACGGCGCTCTCCTCTCCTCGTGAGTAATTCTTTTACTGAGGTTCTAAATCGGGTTTGCCTCTGACTGATAATGGATGTCCGGGCTATCTAAACATGCACTCAAAAGCCAGCTCAATCCCTCAGCTGAGATAAAGCAGACAAATTACACAAGGAGCAAAGTACAAGGAATAAAAAAACAGAACAGCTCCATGAAGGGTTTTATCAGAAGTTTTGGAGTGTTTGTGTTTGTAAATGTGCTTGTAAGTTGCCGCACCTCCATGTTTGTCTGCGAAGAAGTGAATGTGAGTCGAGGAGAGAGAGAAGGACAAAATTGGAGATAAAATTCCAAATGATAAATTGATCGTTTAATGGGTTATCTCTGTCTCGTTAACCTTCGCCTGCGTGCAAATGATATGTTGGATTAAACAATGGGGTCTGTACATGGCAGGCACTACATCTCCTGACTGGCTGTGTGGAGAGACACATTGATCAAAACGTCACGTCCAGGATCTCCAACACTCCTGCTGAGCTCCGAGCCATCCTTCACCAGTCCCTTCTCTGGCTCAGATGGCAGAGTCATTTAACATTTTTATAAACGCCTTCTGCTCGACATACCTGTACAGGAAATATGTCACGTTATAATGTCCTTCAGCAGTCTAACGGTCACGTGTTTGGGATGCCGAAGGACAGAAACTGTGAAATTCTGTAGACATGCTTGCAGACTTTTAATTTCCTTTTACTTTGCCTTTCTAATTTGGAAACAAACTGGACTATAGGGGAAAAAAATAGACTTCTTCGCTGTTTTTAGATTACCACTAGTTGGGGATCATTGCCTGAGGGCGGCACCAGGTTTATATCTGGACTTTATTGAAGTTATCGCACTTGATGCGGCATTCATCAGTAGAACCTGAACTTTGTCAGGCTCAGTTGACCTTAGAACTCTTTAGCATGTTAACATACATGTTAAGTATTTAATGTTAACTTGCTGACGTTGATTATTTTAACTTATTAGCTTGCTAACATGCTGACATTCGCTTGTTGCTGCTGCCTTCAAATGGAACTTGAGAGTTTATTTTGAACATGGAAAATTAATCACAATTTGTTTACCATGCAATGAGTCAACAAGTCGTGAAAAATAGACAGTGTGTATAACTGTGTTTTATGTTTAGTGTGAAATAGTTAAAAAAGTTCATTTGAGCATTGACGTCATGTTAGATCAGTGGTTCTAAAACTTTTTCTGTCAAGCAAAAAACAAGATGCAAAATGTAAGTTCAGCTTTGCCCATACTGCCTGAGTTATGAGACACAAGAGAAACAAGACTCTCAGCAGCACTGATTATTAAACCTGACAGCGAGAGAGGCGTCATCATATTTCTGATTTGACGAACAGGTTTGCTTGATTCCTTTTCCTGATTATTTTTCATTCCCTGTAGAAGCTGTGTAGGGATTTCTTGCACAACTTCACCTACCTCCAAGGTGCATGGAGAAGGTCAAAACATTTGTAGTATACTGAGCAGCTTTACTGCGGACCTACGTGTTTTGGTTTGTGACCTTGATAAGGGTCACCTAATCTTCCATTCCTAATGAGTCAGTCCAGGTCCTGGACTTGTACTGGTCTTCTTGTGTTGGTGTCTGAATACATATTTCAAGCCTGAAATCATGACATGTGCATCAGAGCAGTTTTGTTTAGTTGGTCCATAATGGCAAGCAGAGGCTACTTTGGTCTTTAGGGTATTACCAAAGTCATAAGTATTTTTCGTGGGGAGGATATTTTCAAAAGTGGGAGGTGGGCGTCTCCATTGAAATTAAGTGAAAAAACATTAAATTACACTGAACAAAATTATAAACACAACACTTACAGATCTGAACTTACAGATCTAAGACTTTCTCTAAGCACACAAAAGGCCTATTTCTCTCAAATATAGTTCACAAATCTGTGCGACATCTGTGTCATTGTGCTGTGTGATGGAACTGCACATTTTCAAGTGGCCTTTTATTGTGGCCAGCTTAAGGCACACCTGTGCAATACCCATGCAGTCTGATCAGCATCTTGATATGCCACACCTGTGAGGTGGATGGATTATCTCGGCAAAGGAAAAGTGCTCACTAACAGATTTTGACAGATTTGTGAACAACATTTGAGAGAAATAGGTCTTTTGTGCACATAGAGAAAGTCTTAGATCTGTGAGTTCAGCTCATGATGAATGGGGGCAAATGGGGGAATGTTGCATTTATAATTTTGTTCAGTGTAATTATCAAAAGAAGATGACACAGAATAGCCAAATTGTGTTTGATTTGGTTAGAGAGAGAGTTCAGAGATTTTTGACTGTTTTTCCCACTTTGCCAGAGTCAGAAACTAATAAATGCGGCAGGACAAACCTTTTTAAAATTTATTTGGTGTAATCTGAAGTTATGACTAACCACAGTATTAGGCTATCTTGGCTCAATTGTAGAGTGTGTTTGGGATCAAAAATAAAATCATGATTCCATAGACATCCAGGAATTGAGAAAAACTAAACAGGGTAAGGGAGGCGCCATTTTCCAAGCTTTGTTTTAGGGGAGGCCCACAGTCTCAGACTTTGAAAACCCCTTCACTAGACTAATATGTGACTAAAATCACCATCCCTTGGCTCTGCTAGAGTGAAACCCAAAAACCTCAAAGAATTTCTTTAAGATTTTGCAAAAAAAGAACAAAAAGACCTCTGATCATGGCCACAATACATGTATGAAACTGAATTTGATTGAGACAATACAAATTTTAATTGCTATCCCTTTATGAATCAAAACATTGATGGCTGGCTGCGATCAACATCATTATTCAGAGAACATTTTGTGTACCCTTCACTGATCTGGACAAAAATCATCTAATAGATCTGCAACTGAGCCTTCAGTGGAGCTGAACAATGGCTGCATGTAGCTGGAGGTCGAGGTGGAAATGTTTCCCTCAAATATTCATACAGTGATATGTTTTGGTCAAATTTAACCTTTATTAATATCGGGAGCTAGATTGTGAGTAAAATGAACTAACCCCATGTTCAGGCGAATAAACAGAAAAACAAACAAACAATGAAATGTAATAAATCAAAGGCATGCATCAGTACCGGATTATAAATCTATTTTTTTGTTGGCAGGCTGCAGCGTGGATATGCCTCTCTATTAAGAAAGTGTCAAACGTGATAGGAGGGCTCTGCTCGCACTTCAGGGAGCTCGAGCAGCAGCAGCTACACTCCACGCACACTGTTCCCCGTGTTAAAATGCAAATTGCTTTTTCCTGACCCCTCTGCAGTGGACAGGGAGGGCCTGTAGCTTTCAAAGTGACCTGCTTTTTGCTTCAAAAGGCTGCACACTATGATGCAGCAGGCGCTGACGGGGCGAGACAGCTTAGTAGATAATATCATCCATGGCAACAGAGCAGCCGGCAAACCAGACATAAACACCTAAATACACTCCCACACAGCATATCTTTAACCCTGTGCAGTCTGAAGTTACTTTTGCAATTTTTCCTTACATTCTCATGGAAGCAGAATCATATTATTTACACCTTTTAAGGTGAAAATAATACAGGTGGAAACAGAAAATAAATAACTGAATCTGATCCTTAAATGTTAAGCCATAAATATCACTGGACTTTCACTCCTCACTGAAATTTAAAAACTCATGGACTTCACCTGGTGCTTCAATTTATTCCTTTACCAGTCACATTAAAAGTGCAGTAGTGCAAGTGTGAATTATTGCAAAAATATATCAAAAATTAAATAAAACAAGTATAAACTATTCAAATTATCATCACAAACTGATATGAAACAACACAAAAAACTATATTAGGTCCTGACTATTGCCCCAAGCACTTTGAGCCTTCCAGGCCAAAGCTGTACTCTGCCTCCTTCATTTATACCGGAGCCCCTCCTACAAGACAAACCAAAGTTAACTGAAAATCAATTCAAACACCATTATGCTAACTCAACATCCTCAAACATTTCTGGCCACATCAATACACAATTTAATTTAACTTTAAAACCAGAAGTTAAATGTTACATGCTGAACAAGGTTCTCAAAACAGAAGCATAAGGTACTCCAGTACACCCCTCTGTACTGGCTCACACTTGGACCGTTCCAGGTCTTCCCCCCCTATATATTCCTCCGTCCCTTCAGCCCAGATCCCTGCTTGAAGATGAGAACACGTGAATGAAACATGCAAACATTTGGATGACCTTGGGGTTACCCGAGTAACCTACAATAAATGACATCGAACTTAACTGTGTATGTCAGGGCTGTTCAATTACAAATTCAATTGGGCCGGATTTTAATTCCAGGACACGGAGATTGGACGGACATTTTCTCACAAATTGGGATGGGTTTGACACACTTGTATTGGTACTTCTTATTGGTTATTGGTTATTTAACGATGCACTTATCAGTCCTATTTATTACTAAATAAGTGGATATATTATTTAAAAAAAGAATTTAGTATTTTTTATTAAGTAAATGTTTCTAGAGCAGCAGCAGGATTTACAACAGCATAGTCGCTAATATCTCTGGAAACAAACGTCAGTAAAATAATTCATATTCCTGACAACAACATGCTGAATGAAGTTTAGAAAGAATTTGCGTTAAGTGTGAGGGGAGAGGCCGCAGGTCGGACGGTTATGTCGAGCCGTGATTGGTGGGGATCGGTACAGCGCATGTGAAACTCAATCAAGATAAGAAGGAAACGATAAAGCTCACTCTTTAGCTACTTCCACAGTTTACTTTTGTTATCATTAGAGTACGTCCTCGGCCACATGGAGGTTGCGTCTCTCAAGTGATGCACTTTGCTCAGATACAAGTCAGTAAAGTCAAGGTCTGACATTTTAGGAGACATAAACATAAAAGAACGACAACATATTTTTTGCGGTGGAGGGGATATTTAATAATAGTATTTCAATCAGGTGTGTCAGCTCCGGGGCTCTCATAATGTGTCACAGTCAGAAATGTTGAAATTCTACATGTAGGGGCTTCAAATGTGTGATTGAGCCATCTAAATATATCAAAACTTACAAATATTTTAACTAAATATAGACAACAGCTCTGTTTGAATAATGTTGAAAGGGTTAGAAATTGCAACAGTGGGAAGCTGACTCAGTGAATCATTCATTCACGCAGTCTGTAAAAGGTTCATATTCACAACTGATAGAAATTACGTTTTTAAGATTGAACAAGCTGCTATGACGAGCTGCCTCTCCGCCGTCAATACATTGACATGCAGGTTTTGCATAACTGGCAACTCTGAATAACCTGTAGGTGTGAATAGTCTCAATGTATCAGGCCTGACATTGACTGGCGACCTGTCCAGGATGCCCCTTTCAGACAAGTAGGTATAGCTAATGGATGTTCAAAGGTTTGCTTTAATTATCATCTTTTATCTTTGCTCAATCTTGATCTCTTTTATAATTTTTCAAAGGCCTGGTAACCGGCTGGACATTCTAGGAGCCCTCCACAAACAGAAGATGAAAGCAGCTAATTAAATCTTATTCTTTAAAGGAGTAGTAGTTTGTTGACCCGCTGTGAGACCCTGTAGTGCTCTGCTGGCTACAGACCAGTAATTTATTAGCAATAAAAACGTTTTTTCAAAATGATAAATACTTGGAAAATCCAGTTAATAGCAGACAAACATACATTAAATACATTTCTTTTATGTATGGTGACCATATGTCCTCGTTTTCCCGGACATGTCCTCCTTTTGGGACCTAAAAAATTCATCCGGACAGGATTTGCATTGCTCTGACCAGTACCAGCACTATTACATTTTACCCTTTGGTGTACCAGAACCTTTTCTTGAGATGAAGATCAGATTGAAGACTGGCTGCTTTTTAAAAAAAATCTATGCATGTACTGTCACCCCTCCTGCCCTCTTTTTTGCAAACCAAAATATGGTCACCTGATTTTAATGTACACAGGGGTAGGAACGGTTTTGGTAAATACCTACTTTCTTGCAGAATTAGATATTTAGATTAAAACCACTCTCATGTCTGTGTGGTTAATATGAAGCTATAGCGAACAGCTGGTCAGTTTAGCTTAGCACAAACACTGGAAACAGGGGGAAACAGCTAGCCTGTGTTTGTCTTCTGGCTGCAAAATGCATCTATCAGCATCTATAGGAAGTCACCAATGAACACGTTATACCTTGTTTATTTAATCCATACCATAAAGTAATGTGTAAAAGGGCAAGTTGCAGTTTTAAGGGGGTAAAAACAGTTTATAGTCCTTCACACAACCCCCTGTAAAATGATCATTTTTGGTTTTTTTGCTTATTTTTAACCTGTTTTTTTTTTGTGAGGATGAGATGTAAGCCTAATGTTTTAATTAGTCGAGCTTTTGAGGTGCTGGCTGGTGTTTTTTTTACCTTTTAACAGAGCCAGACCAGCTGTTTCTCATTGTTTCCGCTCTTCATTCTAAGCTAAGTTAGCCCGCTGTTGCTTCATATTATTAATAATAAATTAATCTTGTATAGCGGTTTTCTAAATAAATAAGCTGTAAATTAAATTATTAAAACTGTTCTGTTCCCATGTTAATTATAAAGTAAAAATGCGGTTACCAGGCGTCATAGTGCTGTAATAACATGCGGGATCAAACTGTATACCTGCAGACGAATCTCTCTGCATTAATAAAGTCACCTTCCTCAGATGGATACAGCGCAGCTTGCCCACTGAAATATTAAACTAACACAACATGTTAGTGGGGTGAGCCCAGAGGAGGGCTGCTGTTCACAGCAGATTGACGTAAATCTGGTCTGAATTTCCTGAGCTGACACTCGTCTACAGCAGAGGGCCTTCTCTGGGCTTCTTCGGCTGCCTCTTATCTGTCTGCCGGAGGACACGGAGGAGACAGACACATATAATAAATGTTGGAGTTCTGAGTGTGTGTGTGTGAGACTACAGAGACTATTTCTTTACAGCTGCACAACAAAGCCATCCTCTGTTGCAAAGAAGAGCTGCTAAAGAGGAAAACCAGAATACAGTGAAATTCAAAAAGGTGATCCAGAGATAAGTTTGGCCACACTCCTCTGTTAGGATATCAGCCTCTGATGCCCGGCCTTGCTCTGCCATCATGTAAACATTTTTGTTTGTAAAATGTGTTTTTTTTCCCCGCACAAAAGAGGCATCTCAGATTTTCTCCAAACTACTGCTTTGGGATTTACTTACACATACTTCACCTAAACTATAACTACTATTTCCACAATGGTGTCAGACATTTGTAATAACAATCTGAGCTCAGTGGCAAAAGTGAACCAAGTGAATAAAACTTGGCTTCTTCACTATGGTGGATAACACATTGTTTGACCTTGAACTAAAAGAACATATTTTCAACTTCACACCCAGGTTGTAAAAAAATTTTTTTTGCTTAGTTGTGGAAAAACAATTCACCACTCTGGACTTTGATTAATATATATATCAAACAATTAGCTCCTTCTGGCCATTCAGCTCAGAGGAGAAAAGGCTGCAGAGGAAATTATTTATCTGGTGTCAGGACGGTTGTCAGGCGACAGGACGAAAAACGGCGGCCATGAGTACTCTGAGCATCCGGCAGAGCCTGCCTGTTTGTTAGAGCCCCAACTCGGGGGGAAAAGGTTAATAAGGACACCTCCTCTTTACTGGAGAGACAGCGCCTTCACTTTGCCAGCGAGGGGAGCCTTGAACAGGTCTCTGCCACATGCAGCGCAGGAATATTTTAGAATATTAATTGCACACTTAGTATGCCGTTGTCATATGGCTTTTATTAGTATTCCATCAACTCAATGAGGCGTGAAAGGGCCAGATGCTGTGTCCTCATCTATCCCACATATATTCTTGTCTGTTGTCAGTAATCAGTGCAGCTAGTGTCAGTCTGCTCATCACTTCATTGATCTGATGTCATGTATTTATTAATTGGACCAGTGAGTTTAAAAATGGATTAAAAACACTCAGGGTGGACCTTCATTATCAAAATGGGGGGTGCATCATGTGTAGAGTAAAGACCCTAAACTTCTCATCACTGTCAGCACACAACACACAACACACACACACCAGTATTACTGTACTTGTGAGGACGCTGTTGACCCATATTAATTATCGAGAGGATCACCCATACATCATCTATTCTGCGCCTAAGCACAAATCTTACTGGGTTTTTCTTTCATAAAGCACCATTTAGAGTTTCTATATCCATGTGGCTGCGAGGGTCTTTATTATGTAATTTCTACCTCTGCCTGCAGCCCAAAATGTAAGGCCGCTCCGGTACCTGCCGGCTAACGTCTGACCAATCTCAACTTTTGCGGACACACAACTTAGTAGAAACAGAACTGAGTGTACGTCCGATCGCTGTGTCAATGTGGGACTAAAACGCCGTAACGTGACTGTTTCCTCACAACATGAGGGAAACCAAAGACAGCCATATGTGCACTCAAGCTGGTATTACTATACATGTGAGAAAATGGCATTGATACCTGTTGTGTGTCATGCATGGCCTGAAATTTTGCTCTTATAAATGCCGGGACCAAACCCTTACCGTAAACTGGTGAAAATGAAAAGCTATGAACATCCCTGCATTATATTAATAAAGACATGAAAGGACATATAAACCCAACTCTTACATGTATATTTACGTATTATTTGAATGAAGATATGTCTAACGATAATCACTACATGCACGTGCCCAAACCTGATTCTAGCTTCAGCTGAGTAAGTCTAACCCTAAAATCGAGTAACCCCAATCAAAGCTTCAACCATGCAGGTATCAGCTATTAATCCTTGGATGAACGTCCCCAAAAGTAACTGTGTAAACAAGCCCGTGTCCCCATAAGTTCGTAACTATATAACACAAAATATTAAAATGTCAATGGATTCAAGTGAGATTTCTGCAATGATTTGATTGAACGAAGATTTTAAGTTGTTTGTTGATCTTTACCTGATCATCTTCTTTATAAAACCTCCTCCTTTAGATTGCTGCTGTAGAATAAATGAATGAACTCAGACATTTATTCCTTTGCTCTTTACAACCCGTCTAAGTCACTGCACTTACATTTTAAATTGAGTTAGAAGAGTATCTGGGTTTGCTTCCGTTTTAACCCTTTTTTTATGAGACCACTAAATTCCCTAAGAATGGTATTTTTTCATTTTGTGAAAGAAGATCGTGTTTTGTGGCAAGACGTTATTATCTTGTGGGAACAAGGCTCAAATTGTTCGAGCAAGTTATCCATCGTACAAGATCTGTATGTTCTGCCAGCACTATTTCTTATTAACCTCTTCTCTGAATTCAGATTTTATACACATGGGAATTAAAACACTTGTTTCTGCTCGTGTTTAGCTGCACGTTTACTGATACTTACGTTGGTTTATAGGTAATTTCTTACGCGGTGACTTGTGTGTAGGTGCTTGTTTGTGCTTTGACATCTTGTTTAATGACTGTTTCCAAACCAATTTCCTGAAGTTGACATACTGATGTTCTCTGGCTGTGTAATCATGTAAAAGAGGCATTTATTTACAACGTTTTGTTCTCTTCTGCACCTCTGCACTTGATGATTTACCTCAGTGGAAGTGACTTTAACGACTGTGTTGGAGGTGAGAGTCAATGAAGCACATGAGTGGAGGTCTTCCATAACATTATAACTCTCTTTTACTGCACTCGAGAGCTGTGAGCTGGTGGCTGAGAGCCAGGCAGGAGGTGCAGCGGCTGCATTTCTCCTTCAACGCTGTCATTATCTGAAGACTGCTCACCTTGGGAGAACTGATAGCCATCAGGAGCACTTTTTTATCTGGTGTTTCCCCTCGGCTATCCACGCTCTCAACATTTCTCTAAACAAATAAATAAAACAAAATGGGCTTTAATCATTATCATGCTAACGTCCCTTCGCAATTGGAAGACATCCAGCAGTGCCACTACTGTCCGGAGAAGTCTGGTCAGAAGTGACTCAACTATGCATGAATATACAGGAACCGGGGTGCAGAAAAATGTCAGCAGCTAGTCTAGACTGATGAGTCCAAATTTTTAGTATTTGGCAGAAGGCAGGTTGTTCACCGAAGGGCTGGAGAGCGGTACAAGAATAAGTGT
This sequence comes from Lepomis macrochirus, assembly GCA_024633595.2. Classification (NCBI taxonomy): domain Eukaryota; kingdom Metazoa; phylum Chordata; class Actinopteri; order Centrarchiformes; family Centrarchidae; genus Lepomis; species Lepomis macrochirus. The sequence goes on along the minus strand of JALXJV020000010.1, from coordinate 32,597,496 downwards.
CTGCAGGCAACAGTGATGCATGGTGGAGGTTCCCTGCAAGTTTGGGGTGTTCAGTCAGTATTAATAGTCTCCTCAGTGCTGAGAAGAACAGTCAGACACTTCTTCTTCATGCAGTACCATCAGGGAGGCATCTGAGCTCAAGCATGACCACAAACATCCCGCTGTATGTCATAAAGTCATTAAGAACTACCTTCAGAGCAAAGAAGAACAAGGAGTCTTCGAAGTGATGAAGGGCCTCCACAGAGCCCTGATCTCAAAATTCTTGAGTCTGTCTGGGATTACATGAAGAGAGACAAGGAACTCAGGCTGTTTAAGTCCACAGAAGGACTGTGAGGAGTTCTCCAAGATGTTTGGGCCTACTTACCTGCCGAGTTCTTCCAAAAACTATGTGCAAGTGTCCCTAGAAGAATTGGCAAAGGTTTTACCAAATATTTATTTTGTTCACTCACTTTGCATTTTGTTGTGCTAAATGTGATAAATATAATCTAATCACTTTTTTTGAAAGCATACCTTAAGCTTTTGCACTGTAGTACTGTAATGCCAAAGGTCACTGAACCACTTTTCACTGGGATTTTTTAAAGAATCAGAATTCTGCACTCAGTGGCTTTAAGAAGAAATTAAAAAAAACTCAAAACAAAATCAAATCTGAGACAGAGCATGTCCCACACTGTCTTGTGTGGGATTTTACATATAAATAAACGTCCTTGCCAATCGAGTTCACACAATGGTGATTAAAGCTGCATTTGGCAACAATTGACCATAGAATGCAAAACTTTCCGCGTCTCTCTCTGCTGTTCCCACAAGTTTGTACAGCAGCAGAAGGAGCTGGTTGCACTGCGAAACTTTATCTCGTGTAAGGCTCGCTCTTACCGCGTCCGCTCTCGCTTTAACTCGTCTTGTCTCGTCTTTGTGGCTCAGGGCAGAGCACCCCAGGCTTCAGAGGTAGCTGCAGTAGCATCTGATGTGTGAGGTGATGAGATGTGTGACTAGTGCACCACTGCCCCCCAATTTAAAAGTTATTCCCCACTGTTTGTCATGATGCCTCATTCCCCCTCGTTGATACGAGCGCCATCGCAGTGGACACTATGAGCCGGAAGCTCTGAGTGAAGCCGGGACGTGTTCACATGTGGTTTGTAGTTTGCACCGTTGTTGGCAGAGGAGGGATGGGCAGGGCATTTCTTCCGTCGCTAGTGGTTGTTTCTCAGCCACTGTGTTTGCAAAAACTTGATTGAGTGAGAGCATGCATGAGGAGGGGGGCTGTGTGGCGTGTGGCCGAGCAGTGATTGACACTGCATTACAGACTGCTCCTGGTTCTGATTGGTTGTTTTGAGGTGGGAGCGGTGGATTCTTGAGCAGCAGGAGGAGCCAGAGGAACCTGATTGTTTTTTCACATTTTATCGGTCTCATGTACTCCTTTTAAATCTGGTGTCTGTGGTGATATATCCGCACTTGCACACCAGTAGTGATGTGTTTTATGCCAACCAGCAATTATTGGTTTTGCAGAGCTGGAGGTGGAGAAGCCGTAGCGACCTAGCAATGGAGAAGGCTACAGTAACTAGAGCTGTTTCTCAACACCGAGTTTGGCAAGTTCAGACTTCTGTACTTTAAAGCTCGGACTTGGCAAGTTCGGCTCGGGAGTACAAACTCCCAGGAACGGGAGCACGCAATCAGTCATTCAGCAATTGGAACAGCAGCGGACTTGATGACGGCCGGACCCGTTAGCGGGCGGGACCTCACATCTCCGAAAACTTAGTAGCAATTTTTTAAAATCAACTCTGTCTTGAGAAATTAACCTAATATTTAGAGTTTAAACAATAATAATCCTGCTTAAAAAACTCTTAACTACTATATGTGACACAAGAACAGCAGCATTATAAGTTATAATTGTGAGTTTTCTCATCCGACATTTCCGCTTTTTGCCGGCGAAATGCATTCTGGGATATGTGGTTACCCGAAGACCACACAAGTCACCACCGATGCAGGCTCCGTAAAACAGGCGGAGCAAGAACACATCCGGGTATTTGACTGTACTTGGCTAGATGCGAACTTTTGAATTGGAAAAGTACTTCGGCTGCGACTAAGGACGTTTCACAAGAACACAAGAACATACAAGAACGCAGATCGAGAAACAGCCTAGGAGTATGATGGAGCCATCTGTCATGAACATGCGTCAATTCCACACATGTTGCAGGTTAAACTGAACATTGTCCAGCTCTTTTTACTTGTTGTTGTTTCTACACATTTCTAGATCTTACATTTCCATACTGGACAAACACTCACAGTTATAGTGAGAGTTCATTAGAGTTTAGATTGGAATCTGCGGCGGTGTTTGTTGTGGCGGCTGTACTTTGCCCCCTGTAGGATTGGAGAGGAGGAAAATTGAAACCACAACCTTTGGACAAGCGGACATTTAATGCCTTGTCAGAGTGAGATAGGGCTCCCCGGCCCTGCCAAACCCTGACGGCTGAGTCCATCACTCTCAATATCCTCCCTCTTACTCACAGCAGCCTCCCTTTTAAAACAAAAGGAGATATGGAGAAGAGATAGCTGGTAGACATTTCTACAGCCTTTTTCTCAGAATAGATTCAATCTGAACGTGATGTACTTATTTTTTAGGTCGTGCCATTTCGTATAATGTCGAAGGAAGGATTTAAGTCGACATGGGTCAACTTGGGAGGAATAAAGCAAAATTTGAAAATGTTTAAACTTCAGCAAAACATTTGTGCTGATCAAGAAATCTGCAGAGGTAAAAGAGAACAGGCAGGGAAAAAAACAGAACTGGAGTTTGTAAAGGGTTTTGAAATACTGGGCTTAAAAAGATGATTAGCTAGACTGCCATTTTCAGCGTTTACAACTTACAAAACATCATCCTGTAGCATCATTTAACTCATCTAACAGAGATGATTAACACCTTCCAGTGGAGTCATCGGCTCATTTTGGCACATAGCTCTGCATTACCACACTGATGAGACAGACGCTCCACAGACCCAACACCGAATACATCAAATTAAGATAATAATTGTTGTTGGGTGGATCATTGTCATTTATGGCTCAGGCTCCAACACAGCGGGAGAGATCCAATTTTCGTTATATTCCTGGTTGTGAGGTCAGTGACATTTTCAAGCAGACTGCCAGCTATTTCCATCAGTGTCACTGTAATGACATTAAACCGATGTGATTGCTGTGAGTAAATCCACATTACTGAACATAATTTTTTACCGTCCTGACATCCTGTTCTGTGGGGACTCGCCGTTTCAGTCCCTCCCATCGTTATCCTGCATCAGTTTTGCAGAGACGGGACAGTAAATGGCAGGAGACGAATCGTGGCTCAGAGGAGCTCACCGTTCACCTCGAGGGAACCCGGCCTGAATGACACGCCGTGATGATGACGACCACGGGAAGGTTAGATGTTCATCCACATAAATCTAAACTACTGCGAGATTAAACTGCCAAAATCACCAGGGTTATATAACAGCTACACAAACAACAACAGCAACAACAACAACAACAGTCGTTATCCTGCAGACAATGATGAATGGCATCATTATAGAGAATGAGTTGGAGTCACATTATGAACAAAAAAAAAATCCTTATCTTGTGATTAATTGGAAATGTATTGTCTGCTCCCTCCTTCAGCTAACCTCACTCTTCAAGATGATCTAGCAAAGTTCATATCCCATCTCTGCACAGCTGCTTTACAGTTTATCACATATGTGCAAAAAAAAAATATATATAGCAAAACATGCTGTCAATTAATATCTTTCATATTGAACTATATGTATTTGTTGTTATTTGCCGTCCCAAGGAAGGACATGTGGAGGAAGCATAGTGGTTGAAACTAGTCTGCGAATCTACAGCCATGCTTGCGGCTCAGTGAACGAAGTTTTTAATCTGTTTCTCTTAAAGACTCCAACTTTAGTACTAAATTGTCGGAGTACACCTTTAAACTATTTACCACAGTTGTCCGTGTGGTGAGATCGGGGGGAATCTCCCTCTCTAACTGACAGGGCGGCCCTGTCTGTGCAAGCCCCGGCTCCTCCAGCTCACCATTTGTGATAATTGAATTTTCAGAGAGCAGATTTTGTCTTTCTGACACGCCGAGGGGGAAGCTGTGAAGAGACCATTTTCCCCGCGAGGACTTCTGAGGAGGGAAAGCAGCAGAAACAAATGTGTTTCATCAGGGAAACGACAGCCTGGGAAGGCTATTCAAAACAATTCCATTTGCCAGAGGTTTCCATTATCACATTTGAGATGGAGGACCCTGGGAGGGGAGGGTACATCACAAAATAAATCTCTTTTAAAGCAAAATTGCATGAAGCCATAAAGATGTTTTGAGCAAAAGTTGGCTTTTTAAAGGACAGACTTTTTTTCTTGGTCACAAGTGTTTGGTTTCATATAATACACTGATTCTAAATTCTCTCTGAATTCTCTCTTTTATTATATAAGTATTGCATTGCAAATATTTTCTTTCTCACTCCAAATTTGATTTCATACCTGTTGACATAAAGTGGAAAATTTTCTCTTTTAACACCCAAAGCAATGGATTTATCACACTGATAAAAAAAAAATGTCATTAACGTGTCATCAATTTGATGATGTCAGGGAAACCCCCCAACATGTTTCGGATGCAGCAGCAGGAGAAAGATCGACTGTTTAATGATTCATGACGGTGGCAACTAAAGAACCAGAGTGACTTTGCTGAACGGGCTGAGACAGGTACCCTTGGACTCCACTGGAAGGAGAGAGCTCGAGGGGAATGCATTAATACGCTATTGATCACAGTGGCGTTACTATCAGCTGAGACGAACAGAAAGGTCGCAGTCACTCACTCTGACTTTACCTTGTGTGTCTCCCTCTTTGACACAGAGAGAAAATATCCTCATGTCAAGCCAGCAGACAATGTTTCACCACCCTTGTTATGATATTACCATTGTAATCATTTTTCCTTCTGTGGTTTTATTTTCTTTCTCTCAATCTGTTTTGTGGTCCTGGCTTTGCCACCAAGTTCATTCTTCCAATAACATTTACTGGCCAAACAATTTATTCAGGAAAAGTTTTTGTACAGAGTGTATTTAAATCATCACTAGTTTTATTGCGGAGCTCTATAGTTTGGGCAGTTTTAACCTAGTTAGGGCATTTTAACCAAATTCTTTGTAGGTGAAAACTAGTCAGGGTTTTTTTATTTTCACGATTTGCTCTCTGCATCAGCTGACACCAGCTACTGCACCTTAACTTCTTCTTCTTCATCTTCCAAAGGAAACAACAACAACAATAATACATTTAATTTCTAAAGCACTTTTCAAGTTACTCAAAGACACTTATGAACCAGCCTATTATACCCATATAAAACTGGTGAACCAATAAGAACAACAAATAAACAAAACAAGCATATAAAATCAAGCAAAACAATAAAACCAGCAAATAACAGCAAATAAAATGTAATATTAGAAGGCTAATCTAAGGAGGTGTGCATTCAAATCCCTTATCAAATCCTATAAGTGATTTGAATGCTTCTAGGTCAGCACAGTCACAGATGTGGCTGCATTGGAATTTATTTAGGGCTTTGGCAGATAAACCACAGAGGATGCTGTTGCAGCAGTCGATTCTGGATGTAATGAATTCATGGATCAGAGTTTCGGCAGCAGTGAAAGAGAGGGATGGGCGGAGACAAGCAATATTTTTGAAGCAGAAGAAGGCAGTTCTGGTGATTTGGCTGATGTGGTTTTCAAAGTGAGGTTGCTGTGCGGATGGAGACAGGGTGGAGTTGTCGACAGAGAGACTGAAGTTGTTGGTGTTATTTGTGAGGAATTTCAGGCCGATGATAATCATGTCAGATTTATTGTAATTAAGTTGGAAGGAGTTGGTTTGCATCCAGGTTTGTATTGATTTGGTTTGGTAGAAAATGTAGGACATCATCGGCGTAGCGGTGTCTGTATGGTGAGGTGCATCTGGGGTGTGCTACAATTGTCAAATGATGACAAAATGTACATCAAGTGTTTTTTCCCTTTTTTCCTCATCTTTAATTTTGCATAGTTCTCTTTTCACTCCTTTCTTTATAAGCAGTTCTCTGTTGATGCCATTTTTTGGTGTCCATATTCATAAGGTCTTGCAGCATTTCTGACAAGAAAATCCAAGATCATAGCTGTTGGGGAGTTGCTAGAACCAGCATGCCTAACCCTAACCATAAGTATATTTGATTTGCAATAAACACAGTCTTTCCCTAACTTTAACTATACTGCACTAGCAATGCACAGATTGCAACTATGGTATGGTATGCGAATATTCACCGATACTACTATAGGTTTTGCTTTAATTGTTCAATGTGTGTTGATATGGTTGGATATAGACAGAATGCTCCTCTCATGCTGTCAGCTTTGTCTTGACTGAAATAACTTTTGATTATTGGTCTATAGAGTCTTGTGTTTATTTCAATTCCTTCTGTCAAGCTGGAAAGAGCCGCATCATGTCTGCTCCTGTGAGCCTTATGAAACTATAATCACTCATCCACTGGAGGGAAAAGCAAACTGTTGGTGCTTCAGATCAGTTATTAAACAGAAATAGTTTGGATCATTAGGCATGCTGAGGGGGACTCCCTGTGCCAGATGTGCCGTGCCTCTGGTTCAGCTGTGGGACAGACACATCCGAACATTAACTCACAGACTGACAGCATCCTTTTATTGCTCATCACTGAGAGTAATTAGCTCTGCTGTCCTGGGAAACCCTCTGGGAAAGTACTTAGGAAAAAGGGTGAATCCCCATTAATGTTAAGGTATAAACCTGTTTCCTCTTGGCGTCACGTCCAAGGTAAAGATAGCACAAGAATATGTTTCCTACACTATTTATAGCCAGTAATGGAAAAAATAATGGATAGTGGTTTCCTGCTATAGAATTTAATAAATATGAATATTTGTGCTTTCAGATTTTTTTGGCTTCTCTATTAAATGTTTGCCTTTTCACTTATTATTTTGAGTGTGTTCAGACTGACGAGTATGGAAAAATGCAATGCACTATGAGTACCCAGATGGTACACTCACAATGGTCAAAAAGTTGAGTGTGGATCGCCGGACACTTCTCACCCTCAATGCCATCTTGGCTACGTAACATAAGACGAGGGACCATCTACCTATTTTCAAACTTGTGATCATGACGGCTGAGGAAGCTGCAACGGTTGTTATTGCAATAGCTATTTTTGGGGGGGCGGAGGCGTGAAGTGAAGCAACTTCATGTAGGTTAAGAGGAAAATGCGAAGCAGTACGTATGTACTAGTGTACTAGTTGTAAATTTTAAATACACAGATACATTCTCACATTTTATATTTTTCCAACCATGTTCAGGCTCAGAACATCTATGCATGCAAAATACAAAATACGAAAGGCTCAGTTATGGCCATTCTGTACTTTTCATCTGATCCCACAGTGTGCAGCCGCTGCAGCTGGCATGAGGTCGAAGGTGTTCACAGCGATACAAAAGTTCAAAAGTGAACAGGGAGTTAGTCTTTGCCAAATGTCAGCTGGTTCTCCACATAAAAAGACCACCTGGCCACAGTAAAAGCAGGACAGAGGGCCAAGATTGTGCGCTGACACACACTGAAATACCTCAACTGAAAATGCTGCTTTCAGACTTCTGCTGAATGACAACAAAAGGCAGTGTGACCTGGGTCTGACAGATAAAAACAATCCACTGAACAGTGTGGTCATTCACTTCCTAAATTCGTGCTCACTTTTCTTTTTCCATTTGAAATATTACGATCATAATACAAACAGTGATTTCCATTTTTGAAATTAATCTCCTATTGAAAGGGAATCTCTTCGATGTGATTAATGCATTGGAAATAATTGCTGCCCTTCATATCAGAGGATAATGATCATGGGAGTTAAATCCAGATTTTGTGTCATCTGTAGCTGTTCAGACCCGACATGTGCTGTCACAAAGACTCAAATAGGTGCTGCCATGATGGGCACGCACTGAACTCATCGGTTACATTTTCATTGATAACATATTTAATTTGATTTCCGCCAAAATCCCAGATGTTACAATATAATATCTTGCTCTGTGTGGCTACAGCATTATTAAACATGGTCTGGTTTATTACAGAAAAGTCCTCAATGATTTGAGACTAAATGTGTTTATTAATATTGAAATGTAATTACAATCTTTCTAACTTACTTTATCAAAAGTGCTTTTGTTGTTGAGGATAGTTAAATGTAGTGGCTCATCGCCTTTGTACGTAATCCAGCCAACAATCATGTTTGCTTCCACAATGTAATAGTGAAAACAGTTTAGTAATATGTAAACAGAATTTCTAGGACAGGACTGACAGGTTTGGGGCTGCACAAAGGCAAACATGCACGGGGGTTGTTGGTAGACTTTTAAGTGACTATTTGTTTTATACTTGTATGTATATTTTTTATGTTTTGTTGTTGTTTTTCCTCTCCATTTATGGAGTAGAAAAAAAGGTGTAAGCCTCTGGTTTTACCTTCCTGTGTTGGTCCGCAGAGACATTTAATGCGTAACTCTGCCGAGGTATAATTTCACCCTAACAAGGAAACATTTTTAGTTTGCATTTATGTTTTTAATCTGCAAAGTTGCAAAATGTTTCTACAAAAAGTTGACTGACTCTGCATTTAATTTTTTCCCTACATTGTCTGCTCATTGAAGTTACTGTTTTTGTGGTTAAGTTTAGGCAACTCATGGTTAAGGATCAGGAAAGATTGGGATCTTAAATACTAAAAAAGTCAGTGGTTGGAATGATTTTAGGTGTGTTTAAGAAAGTATTTTTTGATTCTTTATAGATCTGCCAGGTTATGAAAAATCGTTTTGGCTGATATTCATCCTGCTGCAGAATAACACTAGTCTTTTTAGCGCTTCCTATTACCCAACCAAAGTGATTTATTTTTCAATCCCAGGAGTATTTGCAGCATTTCTGTGAAAAATTGGTAAATAAGAATAAGGTGAATACATTTGTTTTTTTATATTTGTTGGTCAAATGACATCTGCTCTGTGGCTGGTGAGGTTATGACCTGGGGATTATAAACACCATCCAGGTTTGACTTGATCTGTAGTTGTTCTGGAATCATCCCCGCATAGCTTAAGGTGCTACTGAGCTTATAAATGGAGATGAGGATAATAAGTAGACTAGGGAAATCTTTGTTTTGTTTGTACCAGTAGATGTGCTGACAGGCAGCCAGCGAGGAAATGAATTGCGATGCTGAACTACAAACAACAAAACCTATATGAAACCCAACAGATAAAAATTCATAAAAATGTCATCCAGAGTGTTCTGCTTTATTTCCATTTTACATTGACCATTTTACTTGCAGCAGGCTTCAATGCAAACATGAGTAAGGAGACATATTTCCCTTTGACCCGCATTTTGAAGAGGATGCCATGTATTTGATGGAGAACCTCAAAATATATCAAGCCAATTTCATTTCATTGGTGGAAAATAAATATATTCCAGTGTCCTATTTACCTGCAGAATATCCAGGGATGATTGCGGGAGTAGATGAAGGATGACCTGTTCCTGACACTGATTACACAGATATCCTCAAGATGACTCAGGAAGCTATAAGGCTGTTTTAAAAATAAAAACTCAAAATGCAAATTGCAAGCACCGTTATAGGAGGTTCAATGGTTCAGAGCCTGTTGAGGTTAAACAACTGTATTCAGATAATATTCTTATATATACTGTTAAGTGTCTGTGTTATTTGTTGTTTACTGAAGCTGCTCCTTCACCCTGACAGATTCATTTCCACATGCTCATCTGCTGTATGTGTTTGCAACCCTCTCTGTATGTAGAATAAATAACTTCTAGCTAACTAAAAGCAGCAACATTTATATTGTATCTTTAAAGCCCTTATTGTGTCAATGCAATTCACTGCTGGCGTAAAGAAGGACAGCTGTGCATTTGTTATGATTACATTACACAGCACATCTTACTAGTCCAACTGAAAGAAGCTCTGCGTCTAGTTGTAGCCTTTTATTTCACAAAGTTCTCATCCGGGAGTTTCTTTTTCTCTTCGCTCCGTCAACGTCCTCTTCTGTTCCTTTACCTCTGCCGTTAGTTAACCTTATGCCCATACAGGCTGCTGAGTCCGGTTGTGTTGCGATGTCCGTGTGTAATCTAGTAAGTTTTCCAGCATCAACTTGAGATTTATAGCGAGCGGTTAAACCTCTGTCTGTGAAACCTCTAGCTGATTTTTGTTTGAGTCGACAACTTTGCTAACACAGGCAATATCGAGATGACTGCGACTGACTTTCCTCAACTTGATAGTCTAACATCAAGACGGCGCCGTCAAGTCGGATACATTCTACCTGCGTGAGTTTACTGTGAGCTGAGATCAATGACTGACCTCGCGACATTTGCAAAAAAAAAAAAAAAAGCCGCGAGATCGGGCAAAAGGTGGTTTTCAACTTTGTGCAGCCGGAGAAAAGCAACTGCAGCCGCCTTGCTCCGACAAGGTTTTAATGTCAAGCGACATGGTGACGTTTTGCAGCGCTGGCAAAAGTTGGGCACAATTTCTAACCAGCATGCCTTTTTTTAAGCCCAGCATGCATCACGTTAAGTCAGCACTGCGCGGCGCTGCATGATGTCAAACGCATCAACAAAGCTATTACTGACTAATCCAACTGTAAAAAGGCCAGATCGGCATCTGTCCTGGATCCTTTCAGCTCGTTTAGTTCACACAAACGAGTAAAACCCAGTCTGATATATATATATACATTTGCCTTATCTCTTCCTCGCTACCTCCATTGACGTCTTCTTAGGTCTCTTCGCAGCCTCTGCCATGAAATCCATCCTGAGGAGACCACGCTAGCTTCTTCCTGAGAACTTTTTGTACATTCTGCATTTTTTGCTTCTTCTTATAGCTCGCTTGCTGAAAAGTTTGTCGGTGTGTGACGTAAAGCATTACGCTGTTCCCGCGATAGATTTCCTGGCCGGGATTTCAGAGTCACATATTCCCAATTCCAGGGGATCTAGGCCGTAGGCGACGATAGAGACGCCATTAACCCTATTACAAGTCACTGGACCATGAAAATGATTCTGAAGCTGTTATTTTAAGATGAAAATACCACATAATGTTGCTTTAACTGGATTAACTTACAGTAGTGATGCCTTTGTTTGTGGTAAACCTGGGTTCAGTCCCCCACTGTGACACACCATTGTGTCCCTGAGCAAGACACTTAACCCCGAGTTGCTCCAGTGGCGTGCGACCTCTGACATGTATAGCACTTGTAAGTCGCTTAGGATGAAAGCTGCAGCTAAAATGAATAAATACATTTTGTGAAATGTCCTGATGTAGGTTAAATGAAAAACCTGTTTTTGATTAAACCAGTGCCACGTGTTGAAATAGTAAATTAAAACTGTATTAAAGAGCAGATCCACTGAGATATATGTAAATTTCATTTAAAATGTCACAGAAAAGGGCAAAGGGTTGAGGATAACTATCATGCAGAGTGTGTACAGAAAGTGAATCCACTTCCTGGGACTCGGCTCACCTGAGGGTTGCTGAGGATCAGGATCTGACACGAGAGAGGGCTAGTGTGACCTTGACGGTTTTAGGGAAAGAGAATGACTTTTCATCCGCGCTGGCTGTGAGGGTGAACGGCGACGAGTGACACAAGAGAGCTTAATTCAGCCTGCAGGATGGAGGGAGGGGACGGACGGAGGATACAGAGAAAGGATGAGCGAGGAGGTGGAATTGAGCATTTGTCTGGCTTGGGTCATATCTGATTAAAGTATATGAGTCCAGTATGAGGGGTAATTTTCATCAGGCAGCCAGATAAGCCAGAGCTGCACAGACAGAGATTCTTTGTTATTCAGCAGGACTTGATCACAGGCGTGTGTCACAATCCCTGCTGATTAACATGGGAATAGAGCGGATGCTCTGTTCCAATTTCTCTTTTTATACCCCCCATTTCTCTTTTTCTCTGTTTCACTCTCCCTGGTGCCTCTTTTTTATCACACAGAGATCTTTGGAATATTGTTCTCTCAAACTAAGAATAATTCCCTCAAATTGATTTGTGGGCTATTTTATTTTTTCTTTTAGGAATGTGTACCTTATAAATTACTCAACTCTCTATCAAATTAAACATTTGTGTGCTGTCATCAAACTGCTAGATAATTTCCAGACCTCTGAATCCCCTTCCACCTTTTATTTACTGATTTCAATAAGGTTGTTCCAGTGTCACGCTCAGACACAGCTGTTTCTCCAGCTGGAGAAACAATTCGGAAGAAGAAGAATAGATGAAATGTGCACACGTGCATATGTTGTTGCGGGTAAATGCGCAGAGAAGAAACACAAGACACAATTAGCGATATAGATGATGTTTTTCCGAGTGTGCTTTTGTGTGTGTACACATGTTGGACTACCCGAATGGCGGGGTAGGCCTTCCTGCTGATTGTTTCACACTATTTCACCGATCAGCAATTGGTGATGGTAACGGCCAAAACACAGCAATGTGCCATCACAGACAAGGACAAGGCGGACCTCAAACTTAAAAAACAAAAAAACAACTTTAATTTTGTTTTGATTCTGGCTGCCGATGTGAACAAAAGTGGTAGTGTTTCCATCGCCTGGTCTCCTGTACACTTTGGTCTGGCTAGCATGTGCATTTGTTCCGGAAGCCAGTGAAACAAAGACACAACTTTTTTTTAATACAATTTTTCTATTTTGTTTTGTTTCATCCTTTTGATTCCATCTTGCACTTGTTGCTCTGTTTTGAATAAATGCAACGCAGCATGATGGCATTAGTGGGTTTAATCATCTACAACTTTGTCTTGGTTTATTGCTTAAATATACCGCATGCACCTTTGTACATACCTAATACTATCTTATATGTTCAATAGGTTAGACACCTCTGTCTTCTATAAATATAATATCTGCAGAGAGTTTTTTTTTATCTTTCCTGAGCGCACAGCAGCCAGACATACACAAAGCCCCGGGGACAAATTAACAAGCTTTTCAGGGGGCTTAAATTTTTTGCATAAACCATTCTCCCATTCCCAGTGGATTGTCAGACTAAAATACCTTCAGCAGCAAATTCCTTGTAAGGAAATGCTCTGATATGAAGACAGAGTCCATTTTTCTTTTAAAAGGACAAAGGAACACGTGACCGGTTTTATGGATGGCACCTGATTCTGTTCATCATGTTGTTGACAGAACAATGTGTCAAATGCAGCTCTGACGTGAGACATGAAACATGAATATGTGAAATATATGGACACAAAGACACACACACTGGTCTTCCTCAGACAAAAACATGTGATTGGCCAACGCGATGTTTTACATAACCTAAATAACGGCCTGATTCCAATAATTGGGTGACTTTCTATTGAATTTTTTTGTATCTAGCAGCTATCCCACTGAGGTTTTTGTGCTCATAGCTGCCAAAAGTCAACAGCAGAACGCTGCAGTAAGAAACATCCTATCAGAGGTCTTCTAATTATATTGGTTGAGCTTCGTAGATCTTGTTTAGATAAATTTAAATAATTTGAAAAGCTTGAGTGCAGTGTTTGGGTCCTGATTACAGCGGCAAATACGCTAGAACTCTGCTAAAGATAAAGGGTGAGCTAGTATTTAGATCCATTCATCAAACCAAACTGATGAAAAAAAAGCAGATCTGTGTGACTGACACACTCCTCAAATTAATAAGTGAAACATAATTACAGTATCTTCTCCCGCTGCACTACGTCTGCCCAACACAAACCCGAATGCATGTGTAAATATCTGCCACGCTGTCTTTCTCTGCACATAGTTATTATTCTCTACGTTCATTCATTATTCTCTTATAACTTGCCTCTGTTTATTACATATTTATATATTTCTACGACTGTATGTTTGTCTACATGTAGCACCTTACCTCCAAAGCAAATTCCTCGTATGTGTAAAATAAAAGCTCTGTCTGATTTTGATACAAATGTCATATTTCCATCGCGTTTTCCACATTTTGTTTTTCCGTTTTAAGGTTTGACTCGCACTCTTTTAATTACATTACATCATCTTATTGCGCCCTCGTCTTCTGCAGTGGTTTACTTGCACCCAACAGGAGAATTGGCAGGTAAGGCAGATACTTACATTTCATTGTCTGGTTCACGGTGCATGAGAACATAATTTAGAGTTGACCATCGTTTTCCAGTTTGTGTCTGTGCTCTTCTTGTTTCAATCTACATCGCACCTTTATCACAACACCAGTTTATAACTGCACCAGTGAACAAAGGAGATGACATCCATTTTGAGACTCTTGATGGATAAAGTTGAAAATCTCCTTCTATTCTGACAGCTGAACCTCTGAAGGCCACGGTGGCGTCTGCAGTGACTCACTGGATGCCATGATTGATTTAAGGGTCAGTGAGTCTAATACATTTCCTCTGAGCCGATCTTTGAACATCTGATGTGATCTTAATTGAGTCTAGTTCATCTTCCCAGGAAAAAGGGAAGGAAGGGAGAAACACGCAGTCTTCAGATCCACAGAGGTAAAGGGAATATCGCAGAGATAACTGACTGCACTCAGATCAAAACACAAGTGTGTTCAGATAGTTTTCTACTGGTTCACTGTCCACACTGTCTACACACCAAATATAAAAAACAACCAACAACAGTATTGTTCTTCTGGCAAAAGAAGCATTTTATACTTTGCCTAACAACAGAATCAGTAAGACATTTTTTTTTTTTGACTTTTGAGAGTACTGCTTTTTTGATTTCATTTGAATCTCAAAAGTAAGACAGAAATACAGTAAGCCACCGAATGTTTTGGCTGCTTCAGGAAATAAATTGAAGACTATCAGGCTTTTTGTGACAACCTAATTTTGAATAAGATACATCTAAACAACTCCTCTGTCCTATAAAGAAAAAAAAAACATTCCAGTGTAGCCACAAGTTAATTGAGTTTCAAGTCATTTCACAAAGATCATCTCAAATTGACCCAAACAAAGATGACAGACAGACAATTAAGTGTTTCCGGTTGCATCTCTGCCCGGGCCCCACCTTAGGAAACGGGTTACATTTCTAATTTAGGGTGTGACAGATTTTTTTTCATGCAGCGGAATATGAAAAATAACTGTTTTAATCAATATATTGTACATTATCAGTCAAGGCACTGTCATGTGAAAGGACTGCTCCCGGTGACACACTGAGATTTATACACATCTCTCCACTGCTACTATTGTTGTCCTGCCAATCAGATCTATTTTTGAGCTGCATTCTTTCTTGTGTTTTTTTATTATTTTTATTATCATTAATGATTTGGGTTCATTTGGAGGGTAAATTTTTTAAACAGTATTTTTGCTTAAGTTCCTGAGGCTGTATCTGATTTAAATTTAGCTATAGGTACTGACAGACAAGAGCCTATCCGGTCACAGAGCTCCATCTCTCTCCTCTTACTCCACTGGGGCTCATTTTAAATCACATCACCACTCATTCTTGGATTTGTTCATTTCCGAGCAGAGGAACAAGCCAGTGAGGTCTGAAACACCAGCTTGTGGTAAAGACATGAACTCACCTTAGGCTGCATAGTCCATCGCCGCACGTGAAGTCGAGAGGAAGGGCGAACAAGTGGCCCCAGTGTCCCTGCTCTCCCTGCCGCACATTTCAGCTCCGGACACCTCTGAGAGCAGCAGAGGAGGCGTCGTGACTCCTGCATGTGAGAGCCGCGGGGAACGCCGGGTCTACAGCGACAGATTCTTGGCTCCTTCATACAACATTTACACGCTTTTAAAGTCGGGAGGAGAAGGCTGACCTATTTCCTGACACGTTGATTTCCCTGGATGACACTATTGTACTTTACCGCTGTGTTGTTTTTATTTCTCTTTTGGAAATAAACCAAAGATTTGACGCACAAAATTCATTCTTATTCGTGCGTAAAAGCCGCGCAGCTCGTCAATGAATGACGCGCTGGGCGTTTCGTTAATGAAAGCTGGATAAGTTTTCAGATGCACTGATGAGCTCCTGTAGGACGGACACTTTGGCATCCGAGGGAACCTGTTGGATTGTGAAAAACTGCTACTTTCAAGGACGACAAGTTAGGAGAACCTGGGCATTCTGTGCGTCTTCCGCGGATTGTTCGCGCTTTGGTGACAAATTCAACCCTTCTTGTGGTGATTGCATGGCATAGAAACAATGTTTTTATGCAACACGAGTGCCATAAAGGACTGGAGCTATTTTTTGTCTCAGATTTTGCCTCTGATGAATAAAACTACAGGCTTGGTCAACATGGACAAAGCGGAGGAAGTGACAACCACCATGGTGACAGCTCTGCAGCCGGACAGCGCCATGAGCGCAAGTAAACCGCCTCTCAACTCCAACCATACCTCGGGCATGGAGCACGTCTTTCAGTACTCTTACTCGGAGAGTGACCTGCTGTACACGGACTACCGGACACCCGCACGAGACCCCATCCCGCTGCCCAAAGCTGTTCTCTACCTGGTCATGGCAGCGCTGGTGGTGGTGGCGGTGGCTTATGCGATTGTTGGACACCTGGTGAAAGACGTGGTCAATGAGTTTGTAGGTATGTGACCCCGAGTGCGTGTCTGTGCGTGTGCGCGTGTGCATACATTTCCACAGGGATCACTAAAAGGAACATGGGAAGAACTGAAATAACTGTGACGAAAAGGTGGTAAAAGTATAAAACCAGTGCTAAATATTTTATTACAATAGTTAATCAATATGCATTTTGGAGTAACTTGTAGTAAAAAATATTAGTGACCTTAACCTTGTGCCAGTTTTTATTTTTGACCCCTGGTACTCCAGCCCACTTTGAGAGTCATTCTTTCCAGAAAAATGCTCTAGTGAAAATGAAACTGACAACACAGAATACAAACATCTTAATTAATAGATGAATGAAGTGGTTGGGGGGCTCCCTGAAATAGCAACAGACATGCTCTTTATTAATTGAATATGCACAATGGCAGTTGTTTGGGTAAACTGCAAACAGTAAACTATGGAGAGGATTTTGGCATCCCTCCCAAAAGAATCCCATTTTAATGCAGATGTACAGTAGCTCTACTCATATCAGCCGATGACCTTGTGAGAAAGACGTCCTGACAAACTACACTGTCAGGAAGTGTCAGTATGAGCAATGGAGAGGAGGTTTGCAGTTTTCTGTCCTGCGAGCGATACATAATGAATGACTATTTTTAAGACACGTGTAGTCTCATAATTCTGACTTGACCTGGTAGTCAGCCCATCAGGTGAGTTAAAGCAAAATAGAAGATTTCACTCAGTAATGTCTCGCCAGGGGTAAATCGGGACAGGACCCATCTAGCTGCAGCGGGGCCTTAACCGCCAGGGGAAAATGAGCTGGATACATTTTGTTATCATAATTCAATGTATTTAAAGGCATACTCCTTGAATTTTAATAGTGACACAATGTCACCAGCTACATTTTAGGAGAAATGTTGAGAGTGTGATCAAAAATAGAAATTTAGGAGCCAAAAGTCTAGAAAATATGTGGATTTGAGGTTTTTGTTTTTGGGATCATGACAAAATGTGGCAGGTGTAATACTAAGTTTGGATTTTGGGGTGCTATAATGAATTTTAGGATTAAGACATTAAAACATTTTCAGGGGGCATTTGAGGCACAAAAAAAATAATTTTGGTTTATTTAGAATTAATACATTTTGGGGATCCTGTTGCCAGTTTTGAGATCATCGAACAAATTTTGACTAACACCAAGTTTTGGGGCCATGTAACAAACTCAGGGGTTGTCATTTTGTAAGTATTGAGATTCTGCACCTGTCAAATTCACACTCCCAAAATATAGAGGGCAGAACAGTATATCGCATAGCAGGTCATACCTGCTGCTAACTGCGATGAGCTAGTTAGCTCAGTTAGCTGTGCAGCTAACTTAGCAGTCCTGTTAGCCGACCGAGGACAGAATGGGCATCAGAACCCCATGACAGGGAGCAAAGTAGCCTGCTGAGGTGATTTACCACGGCTCCGATCAGGAATCTGACTCTGGGTACGATGAAAAAAACAGCAGGTTTAGTCGGGTTAACCCTAACGATGAATTACATTAAACTGAAATACACTTTAGATTTTACCTCGGTGCAGCTGCCAAATCTTGCATAAAGCCTGAGAAAGACTTGAGCAAGGCCTGCACTGGGGCCTCTACATCACTGTATCTTGGCTTTGTCTCTGTTCAGTCACATTATCAAACCTGTTCTTATTATTTTACAAGACACAGACTAACATGCTTGTTCCCCTGCTCGCTGCATGTAGGCGGAGGGAGGCCAATCGTTGCCGAAGGGGACGGCGGTGAAACCGGTGAACCAGGTAAAAAAAACACAGCTCACATGGGTCACAGTCTGTTGCACTTAGCTTTGCCACAGAGACATGCTGACCACCCCTTCCTCGGGTCAGCAGGTCAGTCTATCTTCATCTCACCTGACCTTCCGACCGTCATATGAAAACTCACACATACGCATTTACACAAACACCCAGGAGACACGGTGTTTGGGCTCCTGGGCATTTTGCTGAGGTGTAAATGTGGAGAACGTGTGTTTTTCTTTCTCACAAGAGGAAGGTTGAAAAGACACTGTCAAGTTGCTGGTCACAGCAAGATGCTTCACTCTTGTGACAGGGTGCAACATCAAAAAATAAAACAGGCTGTTGTAGACACGTTTGTGCCCATACATAAGGACAAAACAAATGTACATAGGAATGAAATACAGAGAACACACATTTATAACAACTATTTCCATAGTCCGTGCCCTCATTTCTAACAATAATAATAATAACTTTATTATCATCAAGTTAACAGCTGAGATCTGGGAACATGTGCACTCAGTTTTCCTGTGAAATAAGGGATTATTACCAACATTTCAGGTGTGCTAACTTTCAGCTTTACCTTCCAATAAAGTGGTTTGATGATCTGTCTTAACTGTTGACTTGTTCACAATCCGTCAGGTTGAAATCATGGGCAACTGGACTTTACCCAAGTCCGTGATTTTAACCTTCCTTGTAAATCAGAATTGTAGCCATGGAAGCGTTAAGCATTGAAGTAAACAACAAACAAAAAAAACATTTAAACCAACTGAAAAAAATCAAGTTGTGATGCAATTTGTTACCGTGTTTTTCCATCTTTATTGTAACCCTTTAAAATCATTTTCAGTTTTCTATATAGATGACTGAAACTTGATGATGGGCGACTGTATTATTTGTAAATTTACAACAAAAAGAACTGTGCTCTCCAGTCTTATTTTGGTCTAAGGTTCAGGACAATATTAACTGTAAACTAAATTAGTGATTCAATAGGTTTGTTTACCCCAAAAAACAAACAGAGTTTGCAAAACCTTTTTTGAGTCCTGAATAGTGTCTGCAGGTATTTCCTTTCAGGCAATAAGGTAGACCCAGGGCACAAAAGTCTGAAAACCACTCACACCACTCAATGCTGTTCATTAAGGTCTTACAAGTATATTGACATTTTTATCATTTTTATCATTTTTATCAACTTTGCTTACAATGATTATAGCAGCTGGACAGTAAGCTGAGTCAGAAAATCAACCTGAAATAAAAGTGAGGGAGACATGCCCCTTCTGTGTGTAAAATTACGCCCTTGTGGTCATGTCTAGCAGTTGTGTGGGTCCGTTCTGCCTTCTGTCTGTTCTTCACAGTCACAACTGTCAGCCCTAATCTCAGCTCCTCATCTGACAGAACAATGATTGATGTGTCCCAATTCAAAAAGGCTCCACCACACATGACGGGGCTTCTGTGCTGCAGCCATCTACCCTAGAAACAATTTTATGGTGCTTTGCCTCTAATGGAATTACAGAGGCTGAACCCATCATAACTTTCTGTCAGATGAAGTTTGCAGCCTTGTTCTGTTCACGTACTAAATACTCGGCCTGCTTGTTTTTGCCTCATGCATGAATGTTGCAGGATGTATGTGGTCGCGCTTTGCACCTCCATTTCCGGCTGCATCTGTGAAGCCTTGTCATAAAATGTTGTTGGAAACCGTTCAAAATGATTTTATTTACATAAAAGTAGTAAAGCTACAGTCTTGCCTGTAAAAAGTCCAGCATTCAGGTTTTTATTTGTAAGTTAAAAAAAACAATGATTAAAAGGAAAAATAAAATTGCATTTTGCACATGAATTTTGAGGATTTACATTTTTTTTAATCTATAAGACAGGAAGCTATTTTGTAGTGTTTGAGTTTACCTGCCCAGTGACTGCGGATTGAATGTTGCTTAATCTAAAACTGAAATTATTAGTCAAGTGACAGAAAATTAAATGCCAAACATAATAGCCAATAATCTCTACCTAAACGTTAGTGTTTTCTCCTTGGTTGTATTGTGTTGTAATGTTGGATTTTGGTGAATTGTGATGGTCATTATTTATTCATCACATTTCTGTTATTTTATTGACAAAAATATTTTGTAGCCTGAGGATAAATCAAAAATTAAGATAATTGTTATGTATCTGCCCTAGTAATTAATGTGAATGAATATTCCCAATCTTTTTAGCTCTGGTTTGACCTCCACCAAGCCCTAAGAAAAATATCCGGCACTTTAGCTGCGAGATGCTCCACTTTCCTCGCCGGCGAGTCCCTTACGTGTCTGTCTGCTGTGTGGTGCCGGGCAGTGGGTTTATCAGAGCTCCCCATGAGCAACCATAGAGGACATGAAAGTTATGTTCCTGATATTTTGTGTAAAGCTTTTTACAGCCTGTTAGTGTGTGTAACTACTAACTGTACTAATTAAATTAAGTAGGGTTTGTGCATTAACAACTTGCGCACATTTACGTTACTAAGATATCCATTTCTCTAACTGAAACAATGATCTCTAAACTAGACTAAACATAAGGTTTAAAAACCTAATAACACTTTACATACTGATAATTGTGAAACATTGTTTTGGTGTTGTCCAAAGATAGGCACTGTTCTGACTCTCCATTGGCTGCAGCACGGACTGATGTGTAGATAGTGTGTGTTACAGTTGCAATGACAGGAGAAGTGTAGCTGCAGGAAGCCATGGAGAAGGAAAAATCTGACAAGCGTGTTGTGCAGACAGATGTGAATGAAATGAATAAAATAAAATAAATTTCCTGTAGAGCCCCTGAAGTCCCATAAGATGATTTTTTAAAATCTTGTGTGCATAAGTTATTATCTTGTGCGAACAACATAACTATTTTGTGGGAACAAAATAATTGTCAAGCTAATAACTACATAATTATCTTGTGCGCACAAGATAATAACATTAACATTTCTTTAGCTGACGCTTTTATCCAAAGCGACTTACAATTGCTACTTATGTCAGAGGTTGCACGCCTCTGGAGCAATTAGGGGTTACTTGTGTCTTGTTCAGGGAAACATTGGTGGACGTGTCACAGTAGAGAATTAAACCCAGAGCTTTCAAACCAAAGGCATGTGTCTTATCCACTGTACCATCACCAATCCCATAACTTGTGCGCACAAGATAAAACATATAACTTATGGGACTTCAGGGGCTCCCTAATTTACACTGTTACATACAACATAGACTCTTTTAGCGTTGAGTTTTGACATTCATGGTTATGGTTTGACACTGGAGGCAACGCCCACCCTCAACTCCCCTGTCCCCCATTTCACCTATTCTCATCTGATGACCCTATCTTCATCTGTACTGGCTTCTAGAGTAAAATTGCTATTATCCCTTTGTCTCTCTTCAGAGTGGGTGTTTGGCTCTCGTCGAGTTACCGCTAACCGCAACAAGACTGAGATAAATTGCATCTCCAACAACATGAACGAGATGAGTGAGTTGGGCGAGATGTCCCAGCTGGTGGAAATGAGCTACATATCCGTGAACCACACTAACTGCCTGAGCGCCAACAGACCGGAGGAGACGGTGGTCACCATAGATGAGACGTTACAGCAGCGACCTCCTGACACTCACTCTGGGACTTAATTGTGTCCTTCTTGACCTTCTCTGAGAGAAATAAAGCAGCGTAGTTGTTTGCGTTTCTTGTACAAGTGGATTTACAAGTCATGAATTGAAGCTCTATCCACTGTTTAAATCACCTGCAGGTGGGCTGTAATACCTGTGTAATGTTGGGCCAGAGGGGACTTTGTCAACCTGTGCTGGGACATTGGAGGCATCAGATGCTGGTGTTTGTATCAGATTGGACTCCTTTCTGCGGAGATGACTAGAGAGGACGGCTGCAGCTTTTTTTGGACAAGCAGTCTGAGTTTGTTACTTATAGTCCTCATCGTACTGTCCCCTTTTATCAAGTGACCCCTTGTGAAAACACCACTCCGTTAAAATGTGACACATGCAGTTCACTGGTCAGTGCTTGTTGTAATATTGCTGCCTGCAAAGGTTAACATGTCACCTCCGGAAAAACAATCACGTCATTTCTTGTTTACTTTTTTTTTTTTTGTAGTAATTATTGTAAAATCAAGCAGCTCAAAGAACAAAGGAAGGCTGCAAATGTTAACACCTTCTTTTTGTATAACAATGCTGTATTTACTGGAAGCAAAAAAGTTCACTGCACAGTGATAAAATAAAGTATTTTGTAGTTTCATGTTATTAGCTTGATGTAAACAAGTGCTGAATCACCTTGAAGAGCTATGGTTACACCTGATTGCAAAAAAAGTAAAGCAATTAGCCATTATTACGTAAAAACAAAAATCAAAAGCAATTCAGTTGTCAAACGTTTATGATTTCTTTGTATTCACCTTTCTGGTTAAATGTCTAAAAATGACATCACCTTATGACGCAAAAAAGTGTTAATAGCTTGTTCATCTTTCTAATAATATTTCATGTGAAATGGCTGATGTCAAAGCCTTTGTTTACCTTTATTACCTCACTGTTAAGGGCTATGTACTGCGTATGATGAGTCTGGGACACCACTCACAGCTACAACTAATGGGGCTTAGTTTTATTATACTCTGCACACACAGCCACTGCAAACTGTGCATTTGGGAAGATATCAGTTTGTTTTAGCTTAAGTTACTGATTTATGAAGTACATTTTTACACACTTTGACATACTTGGGATGAAATAAAGTAAGGCGGTACTTACTTACAGATGGCAGGGTACCTAACTGAAATGTCGTGTGTGTTTTACTTTGCAGCAACTGATCATTTTCCAGACGTTAACTGTTTTTGCCACCACTTTGACGCAATCACTGTATTTCTTTCAATCTAATAAATACTCATGGGCAAAAGTGTCATCGTTAAATACTTGTTTATTATTTTCAGATTCATTACTGAAACCGATTGTCAACTTCATACGTATTGGTAATGAACCAAACTTCAGGAAAAGTTTGGGTTAAGATATTTTTGTCAAACCAATGCGAAGTTACTTTGAGCAAATAATCAGTTATTGATTTGAATGAATCTGACTTGAAAAATTTGTATAATGTTCTGGTTTATTTTCCGTTTAAAGTTATATATATAGTGTGAATTATTACAGAATCTGCCTGTAGGTCATGTTCTAATTCAGCGTAAAACCTTTATAAGTTTGCTGATTGATGGTAAATTAACAAGGAATCATTCTTAGCCCAGGACTGAACATATAATTATTTTATTTTAAATTGTTAAACATTTATTTATTTGGCGTGATTTCATAGTTTTCTTCACTTGAATTAAAATTCTCAGTAACAGTGAAGGTCAGTCTAAAATGTCAAAGGTACAACTGAATAAACAGCGGTGTCCTGATGTGGTAAAGCATTCAAATAACATTTCCTTAGAGAAAATCATTGATGCACAGCTTTTTATTTTATTACCATAAAATCCATAGATGGAACTGTTGTAACACGACCTTGAGGACGTATGCCGCAGTATGTTTTTCCTATATCCATTCCTCCCTCAACAACTTCCACTATCAGACGTTCTTCAGTGCAGTGACCAACTGCTGTGAGGATGCAATGGAAATATTAATGAGCACGGCACATGGCTCACACGTGTAATATCATATCAAAAGAAAAGGGACATCTGTGCCATGAAATTCTGCTTAGAGCTTCAAAACATCTCGAGCCAACTCTGGTGGCAGTCCTCTAATGTTTAGTATTTTAAGCTAAACTAGTGGTGCAATTTCTGTCTGTTGGTCAGTTCAGAACGTAAAAAGCTCAACAACTGCTGGATGGATTGCTGCAAAATTTGGTGCAGATATTCAAGGTGTCCGGATGATGAATCCTACTGACTTTGGTGATCCCTTGACTTTTCCTGTAGTGCCACCATGATGTTGACATTTGTGTATTTTAGTGAAATATCTCTGGGACTATTGAATGGATTGACATGGAATTTAGTTCAGGAAGACTTATCACACTTTCTCTGACTTCCATCCTCAGGTCAAAATGTCTATTTGCCCTATAGTTTGCTTTATTACCAAATACCTGCAAAAATGACATTCAGCCTCAGCTGTACTTTGTGTTTAGTGATAATCGCCAATAATCACTTAGAAAGTAAACTAAACTACACTAAACTAAGATAGTAAACATTGTAAACATTGAACCTGCTAAACACCAGCGTGTTAGCATTGTCAGTGTGAGCCTCAGAATCAGAAATACTTTATTGATCCCCGAGCATGTTGGCATGCTGATGTTAGTATTTAGCTCAAAGCACTGATGTGCAGCCTCACAAAGCCACTAGCATGGCTTCTTGTTATTTCTTAAGAAACGAAAAAGACAAGACAAACAGTTCTGGAACTTGTATTGTCCTCTGAAAGACATAACTTAATTCAATTAAATTCAATTCAAATTAGCTTTATTGGCATGAATGTGTAACAACAATATTGCCAAAGCATCATACAAACTACATAAGAACAATCAACACCATACATTTCATTAAACAAGTAATTAAAGCGTAAAGTAATTAAATTGTGTGTGTTTGTGTTAGCAAAAATTAAATATATATTAAAAATTAAAATAAAATAAATAAATAAAACAGTAAGCGTGTGTGTGTGTGTTTTAAAAAATAAAATATATAAAAATTAAAATAAAATAAATAAATAAAAAACTATGTGTTTGTGTGTGTATTAAAAAAATAAACTATATTAGAATAAACGAAATAAATAAAACAGTAAGTAACACTTGACTACATAGATTTTGAAAGTTTTCAAACATAAACAATTAGGATCAAATTCTAACAGAACCCCTCTAGAAAATCAGCATCAATCAGCAATCAGATTTCAACAGATTCACACCCCCCGCAAAAAGGAAAATGCCTAGAAGAAGATGTATTTCATTTGACAGAACACACGTCACAACCAACCCTGGTCTAAATTTTTCATCACCGTGAGGCACCTTCTCAGTCTGAGATATTTCTGCCATCCTATAATGTGAGAACAAACTCCAGCGTGTTACCCACACTTCCGAGCGTGGTTTTTATACCTGTCAACTTCCCTTTCCGGTAAAGAAGTGCATGACACAGCTGCTAATGAAAGAGCAGCAAGGATTGCCGGTGACCCTGCCCTCCCAGGTAACCATCTGTTCTAAACCCCTCCCTTCGCTCGCTCAGTGAGGCCTCCTATCACCTCAGCAGCTTCGTCCCAAGAGCTGTCACCTTGCTTCACTAGTCCTGCTACTCACTGAGTGCCTGCAGCCTCTACAATCCCCAGACAGGAGCTCAGTATCCAACAGGCTCATTCTGTACATGATGAGCATGCATATTATTATCTGTTCTCTACACAATTATTATATTTTATATTATTTATCTTATTTTACATTTAGAATTATCAAAAAGAGTTTCAAGAGCACCTCACCCCCCTTTTCCCACTCTGCCTGGGTGCTACATCCCGCTGAAGCTTCCCCACAACAAAGCAAAGCTGTACAGTGAGTCTAGCCTCGCACGCAGTCTTTTGTTTCATCAATAAATAATTCAAATCCATCCGTTGATCATGTGGTCCTTGCTAGTGAAACAGTATATCCACTATAATGTGTTATTAACTCTAAAATCACCACAACCTTATGCAGAAATTGCTTTTTGCTTCAGCCTTCCAACTCTTCAGATTACAAGTTTATTAGCAAGTAAGTAGGTATTAGTGTGTATGAAGTGTAGCAGCTTTCACAGAGAAAGGTCACAAAATGCTTCACAAGAGTAAAATGATTAAAAATAAGACCATGAAAACAGTAAAAGAAACAACAATAAAACAAATGCAACAACAGACCTTAAAAACACGCAATTCCATTTTGTTTATATAGAGCCAATTCATAGCAGAGGTTATCTCATTACACTTTTCATATAGAGCAGGTTTAGAGCAGGTATAATACACTTTGCAGTATTATTTACAGAGACCCAACATGAGCAAGTACTTGGCAACAGTTGAAAGAAAAAACTCCTCCTTTTTAAAAAAGCCCACACAGTTCAAACACAGGATCATCTTTTGTTTAAAAAGAGCTGAATATAATCAGAGTAACAGTGATAAGAGATGCCTTTAATATTTGCTAATGATGTGACCTTAGGGATGCAAATACAAAGACAATAATATAGGGCCCAAGACAGAAGCCTGAGGCACGCCAGAGGAAACAGCAGCAGTTTCAGACCTGTAGGGAGCAAGTGACACAGAAAAACACCCACCCACTGCCTAAGCCTGTGAATCAGGATGCTGTGAAAAGCTGCGGTAACATCCAGCAGCTCCAAAACAGAACAGAAAATAAACCCTAATGCGTTCTGACCATTTTCTTCCAAGAGGTTGGTTGTTCCTGTGTTTTTCATTAGTTTTTTTCACACAACATATTATAAACTTAGTCAGATCTTTGTATCCCTACAGAATCATAAATCTGTCAAATGTCATAAATGTTGTCATAAAATTATGATGCCATCAAATCATTCTCTTTTATTAAACTACTGTTTATCAACAAAGTTTAGATTTTACAATTCAGCATCCTTTAATACAAAACTGATTTTTGTGAGAAACTATGGCCGCAACATATTTCATCGTCCCTGAAGAGTTAATCTTGTGCTTTTTTAAAATTGGAAGCAGGGAGAAACAGCTAGTCCAAACAAACAGCTCTGTCCAAAGTTGAAAACCACAACACCTACCAACACCTCTAAAGCTCACCAATAAAAACGCTGTATCCTGTTTCTTTAACCCTTACACAAACAGACATTAAAGTTGGAGCTTCTATGGGATAACTGCTCATGAACAAAATTAGCTTGATAGGATTTTCTTATTGATGTTCTTGGATTATTGACATCCTGGTGGTCAGAAGTAACACCATTGTTTGGGTTCCTGCAACAAAATGCATATAATTTCAATTAAAATGATTTGTATGACTGAAGAGCAAGGCCTTGACTGTAATTTTCCATGATATGCTGTTGTTCATATTAGAAATATTGAAAATGCAGACAGTAAACCGTCAAAATGTCTGTGCATGGTAATTTACTGTACTTCGTGATTAAAATTATGCTCAAATGATCCTGAAATTCTATTTTATTCTGTTCCAATTCTAATTTCAGCCCGTTCAGTGTTCCCACTTGACTTGGGGGAGAGCTTTAACTAAACAGCGACATTTTTCACCGTGACAGCAGGACCTCCTCATTGTTTGTGCTGAAAGAGAGCAAAGCACACTAAATGATTGATTGTTTGTAAATGTCACGCAGGCTTGTAGCGAGGCAGCGTGTTAGAGTGAGCAGCAGACAGGTTGATTCTGCAAACTCTCTCAATTCAAGTAAAGCAAATGTCATAACTTTGTTTGATATTGATTTTCATTGCAGGATAAAGGTTCTACATCAGTGAACTTCATCAAAGCAGTTGATGTGAACATGAATCATTTTGATTCATGTCTATTAACTCTGACTCATTATTTAACTGTAGTAACTGATCATTTCTCAACCAAGCCCCATAAATTTTAGTTTTTAATAAATCTTAAACACGATAATGTTCACAGCTGTTCCGAATCTTTCACAGTAATCATAAAATTTTATATGTGTTGAAACAGTAAACATGCACTCAGACCGTGTATCAAAAATGATCAAGGTGTTTTAACATAAAAAGGGTGAAAGTGCCCTCATGTGGCCAAACAACAGAACACCTGCAGAGAGCAACTTGATGTTCACAAACAACATGTGTAATACGTTTAAAAGCAGTGTTCATTCAACAATGAATGCACATAGATTTAGGACATGTTTGAAGTTGTCTGCAGCAAATAAGTGTTTGTTCCTGCAGAAGTGTCCTCTTCAATCCCATTGCCATGAATACATTTTCTTGACACTTTCTTGGGTTAGTTTTCAGAGGCAAAGATGTCATCGCAGCAGCCAACATTTACTCACTAACTCTACTCAAGTGACCTAGTGGTTTGAGGCATTTTATTCCATTTCATTCTACTACTAGAAATGTACTTATTGTACTTACTCCACTACATGACATCCTTTGTTGGGTACTTTGCAGATAAAGGTTTCATATACAAACCATGATCAGTTTACAAAATATTACACATGCCCAATAACATTTAAAAAATCCTTGAAATAAACGTATTTGTATGTATTAAATTGTAAAATACTTAAATACTAAAAAAACTAAGGGTGCTTTCTTTGTTTAAGGACAAGTACCTTTCCTTAAATCCAATTTTGAATGAAGCATTTTTACTTAAAATGATGTATTCTAACGTTATTATTATTTTCATATTTAACTGAATACAATATTTCAACACTTCTTCCATCACTGATAACATTATCTGAACTTTATTATGACCACAGTAGACCAGAGGAAGAAATGTATGGATATAAGGATGACTAACATCCTTTTGTCAATATCAAAGCTTAACATTCTCATGAAATAAAGTAGATTTAATAATAAATATTCAATTCTGTATCCAATCCTGTGTTTCATATGTTGTCACCTCCATGAGGCTTTGAACTCATCAAACAATGCACACACAATAAGGTAAACAGTGATAAAACTCAAATTGCCATGAACGCACAAAGTCGTACTGTAATCTTCCATTTATTTTCTCTGAACTTACGCACCAACAGTTTAATGGAGGAAAGCTTCACCCCAGAGCTGACCAGCTGCCTGCATGTGTGGACAAATCATACATTTCTGAGAGAGAGATCTATTAACTGGTTGGCCAGGAAGGGAGAAAACTGCCACATGGAGATGTGGCCAGATCGAAGGAGAAGCAATGAGGATGAGCACCAACCTCTGTCAGAGAGCAACAATGTAGAAACAGAAAGACCGTAAGGGGATCAGGTCATTTCATTGTGTGCATTGTTTCCCTGAAACAATCTAGTTTTGTCCAAACTCATGGAACTAAAATAAATTAGATCAGGATGAATTAGTAGACAAGAATGCTACGTAAGTTTGCCAAACATAGAGAGTGACTAAGGCCAAGTGTTGCTGATGCAAAATGGTGACATTGTGAGGAAGGATAATTATCTAGCTACACATGGAGGACTAAAATGATAAAGGTGTATGAGATTTTTGGCTGTCCGGACTCCTATGGAGGGTTTTTTGATGGCCTTCACAATAAGTGAGACCACAGTGATACCAAGGATACCCTTCCACTAAGGAGCATTAATTTTTTTTTTTTTTAAATTACACACTTGTTGGCCAAGAACAAAACAAATGTAAGCAATGTTCACACAGCTAAATAACAGAAAGTGTGTAGGCTAGTGTGCTGCTCTGATGATGAGAACAATGAGCAATAAATCTTTAGTGTAAAGAGCTGCATCATATTTCTTTTCGGGGGAATGCCTGAAATAGGGTTAGGATTAAATAAAACATTGTTAAATTCAATCTATTGTTGGCTGGACACCTGGAGCTTTGTGTTTACTTGGAATGATGCCAATTTGGGAGGAATGTAGGGGTGTTTTAGATGTCTTTGTCACTGTAAATAGTCACATCATCTCTCTTTTCTTTACTGCGAAAGTCTTTACTAACAAACGTAAAAATAAGTTCAAAACATTACTGTATAAAAGAATAGAAACAATCTCGCCGTGGCCCTTTGGGGGCTCCGTAGTAAAATAGACATAAAATGAAGACGTAATCATTAATATTCATGTTTTCAGTCGGGGGGAGGAGCTTCTGCAATCTTCTCGCCACAGAAAGCCACAGCCCTGACGTTACCGTAGAAACGGCCCGCGGAGTAGTGGTGGTGGGGAGGGCAGACGCTCCAAGCGACTTGTAATTGGTCAGATCGGGCTGTCGTTCTGTCGATAGCCTTCCTCTGATTTGTTACATGTACTGTCGCTCTTGCAGGCTGCGACGTGATTGGCTACTACTCTGCCTTCACGGCCCGCCTCTGAGAATAAGCTCCTGCAGGCAGCTGCACACAAGTAAGAGGAGGAGGTATCTCACAGCGATGGGCTGTTTTGTGGAGTGAAAAGTTGTTCATTTTAATCTGCTGTTGGCTGGACTCTTGGAGCGTTGTGTTTACTCGGTTTTATAAAATTTTGGGAGAAATGTAGGCGCGTTTTGGCTGCCTTTGTGGTTGTTTCACGGTGGAGGAACCTGCGGCCAGGCAAGTGGTAAAACCGCGACTAGTTAATGTTAGCTAACTTAACGTTAACGTACCGTTTAATTTATTGTTTATTCAGGAATATGTAAAAGCTGGGAGTTGTGTTTAACCTACAGGGTTATGTGTGAGGAGTTTTGTCTAAATAGTGACACTTTTGAGGGGAAAAAAAATACCCAAAGCAAAAACATTGAGATTAACTGTCCACAGAGAGTTTGAGATGTCCCTGTCAGACGGTGCCTCGGACGACGATATGCCCTTAACGTTACCCACAGAGGGCAGCCACAGCGGGAGCATCCGAAAGGTGAGACACCTGGACACACACTACTATACATCAACACACATAGTAACTAGATATGCGGTAAACTGGAGGAAAAGGGCCTGGAAACGGTTCTGGAGACCCTGGTAGGCTCCATAAAATCAAGAGTAAGGTAGCTGCAGACTGAACAGACTTGATCTCAAAGCACAAGAATAACTTCTGTTGCTATAATGAAGGTCCCCCTTCTTTAGTTATCTCCACAGACAGATAAGATGACATCAAATTGACAGATAGACGATGTTAAAAGAGCTTTGTGGCTTCCCCAACAACCCAAAACCTATTGCCTTCAGCATCACTGTGTGAATTGGTTATGTATATTTTAAATTTTTTACTTCACTTGACTCACATCACACCATACCTCCAGTGGGATCGGATTATGCTGATGTTATCGGCTGTGTTTGCCTGAGTTTTGAGATATCAGCCTATTAATAAAAAAACGCCACCATGTCAGCAGAATGGAGCTGAATATGCTGTGTCATCAGAAACAAAATAGCACCGGTGAAGTCTGTAGATTATATGTATTGGTAACTTGTCTTTGGGAAGACACATTACTGCTGAAATGTTTTAATATCAGTTGATATTGTTCAGGGGGGATCAGGAGACTCTGCAGAGAGGGAGATCTCAAAGCTTTAGCAGATAAAACCTAAACTCGCTGTAAATACTTTTAATTAGGAGGAAGGGATATAATATATTTTATTTGATTTGAAGTACCTTAAAACACAGTGGGTGTATCTGAAAAGTTAAACCCCAATTTGTGCCTGCATTTGCACTGACGCTGATAGCATATCATGTATAGTGTAGTATACAGTATATCAGGCAATATGAATGGGATAAGATGGCTACTATTAATACGTATCACTATTATGGATTGCACCAATCTGACTTTTTCTGGCCCGGTACCAGTAACAATACCAGGGCTTTGGGTGTCAGCCGATGCTGAGTACCGATCCGATACCAGAATAAAACTAACAAGCTGTATTCCTCACTGTGAGGAAGATACTGGGAATTGTGTTCTCTGGCGAAAGCTTCTGGAGGTGCTTGATTAAGCTGGTTGAGTAAGATTTTGCAGTAGCCGTAGAACTTGTTGGCATGAAATACCTCCAAAATGCTGACGCCTTGTTTTTAGCTCCCTCCATGTAATGTTAGCTCTCCTAGCAAAATGTTGGAGTCTACCTGCACACTGCTGATGCATCGAGTAGTATGTGCTTAATTGAATTCGATAAGCCTCCTTGTCATCGATACCCAATCCAGTTATTTAAGACCGTATCGGTCCAATATCAGTATCGGATCCCTAATCACTGTGCAAGAGGGAATAATTCTGGTTGTTTAAATGGGGAAGGCATGGATGGACAAAAATTAATATTACAGGCATGGTGCCCTGTAAGGAAGGCACTTCACCTTCTGCTGCTTGAGTGGGTAGGTGACTTGTGATTTGTAGCAGCAGCTTACAATTTCAAATGCTCGTTTTTGACACAGCCTTTTAGACTTTGTCTGCACAGATGTCGAGCAGCCTCCATCCTCCTGCCCCCCTGACGGTTGAGCAGAGGTGGGAGCTCGGCCAGAACTCTAATCCACACAGGCACTCTGAGGATTACCTGACGTGCGCACGCAAAACAAACACCTTAACTGGGTGAGAGGGAACTGGAAAGATAAAGGGAGAAGGAAAAAAGTGAGGAAATGAAAAACTGTACAAGTTGGCTGCAAGAGGGATAGCGAAGGTGCCACAAGGATTAGGAAAGGGAGTCTGCAGCATGTTTACTGTACAGCCGCTCCATTACTGTACATCTGTTTACATTTTAAGTGTGACACAGTGGTGCATTGCATGATAGATTTCTGATTTTAATGAGTGGACATTTATCAGCTGTGGGGAAGCTGTTCTGGTGATGTTGGCAAAATGCCTGTTGAGGCGAGGTTTAAGAGGGCTTTAAATCTTCAGGCAGATACTACACAGCGCTGACATATTACCAGCTCCCTTTTCTGTAAATTATCCTTCTGGACAAAAAAAAATTCTCCACCTGCTGTACCATGCCAGGTTATTACCGTGTTTAGCATCTGCAGCGCTCTTCCCTCCTGAGCTTTAAGTTGCACTACATCCCTGACAAGCTCTTTGACACACCGATCATCCCTGTCATGCTGTCCTATCCAACATGGACCTTTTGCCTCTCCGTCAGCTCTCTGACCAATAAGCTCTACCATTAAAATTACTTTGTTGTCAATGTAGTCCATTGTGGGTGTAGACATCTGTGTGATTTGCTGTTTTGGATGTCCTACCTGGGCAGGATGGGACAAGAATAATGTCTATGAGCAAACTGGTACTCTACAATAAGTATTTGTATGAATATAAAGACAATGTTGATTTTTTTTTTCTGGGAACTTGAAAAATGGGAGTTGTTTTACATTTGATACCCAAACTAGACTAAGTAATATCCCTAATTGTGTCGTAGTATTTGCCACACTTTGTCTCTCTAATTGTCACTCAAATAATTGCTTATCTCTTATTGACTAGTTTCTCTTTATCTTTTGTTTGTGTTCTGCTGTTAGTCCAGCAGCTGCTTCCAACATGGTTGATGTTAGCTGGTTCATTGATACACTAACTTAATAACTTTTTGGCTCACCTGCCAATAGCAGGTAAACTGAGATACTTTACCACCAAAAAATTTTTTTTTACTGGCCATAAAACTGCATCATGCATTTGATAAGAAATAATTACCTCAAGTTCTTTTTATAATCATACACAAATATTTAGTATCAGAGACAATTATGAGTATATGACCTGATCTTTTTCAAGAAAAAACACCATCAATCAAGTACCCGAGTAAAGATTGGTTGCCATCACGATAGGTGCCGTGGACAGTGACGGTAACATTAGTCTGTAAAAAACAGAGCGATGGAAACCTGGCCCTACGCTGTGTTTCCAAACTATTTGCTGCCCACATTGTCAGTGACCCCCGTTTATTTTTCTAACAACATTTGGCACTTGGTGCGTGTGAATTTTGGCCAACATTTGTTTGTCACAGAATTCACTTTGCCAGCCAGACAAGGAAACAAGTTGTTGTTGAACATTAAATATTCAGGTTCTTGCCAAACAGTTAATTGTTTGCCAATACTGACACATTCTACATTAACGACTAACCGTGTTTCATATTATACATTTCTTGTGACAAACCAGGGAATATTTGAGCCAAACACATATATGTCAGTACTGAAGTTTACCCTGTGAGGACGCAGGTTAGGCACATTGAAAAAAATTCAGCAAACTCCCTTCTCTCATGTCATGTGCACGCCGATTTGACATCACAGTTGGAGTGATCCCATTGCAAGATGGTCTCTAGTTCTCTCTTTAAAATTGAATTGAAAATACAGCTCATGTGCAGTGCATTTTCATCTAATTAACATTTAAAAATGGGATTTATTTTTGTTAAATTAACTCTATAAATATGCGAGAACACATTTAGAAGATATCGCAGGTTGTCTTGCAGCCAGGGTTGTCTTCTTCTGTTGGGCCAGTATGGTTCTTCTCACTCAGCGCTGGAACTGTTGCTGCTGTGATTCACTATTCACCAGGTCATCTCTGTTTGCGTATTTCCTCCGCAGGGATGTGATCCTTTCGCGCAGACTCAGCGCAGCAAACTGCAGCACCGGCGAGCTCGAATCAACCAGCAGATCAACAAGGAGATGCGCATGAGAGCCGGAGCAGAGAACCTGTTCAGGTGAGGTGGTGTTTTTCTCTTTACTGCTCTGATGATTTACACTGTTTTTTTATGTTGTGAAGTCAAAGTTAGGCATGAAAATGTTTTCCCAGTCTTAGTTTCATCTGTCCTGTTTGGAACGTGTTCAAAATCACTGAGCCAGTGTCACCTGATTAAATTAAAGAAGTTAAATTATGGTGGATTTCAGTGAAATAATGCTATGATGCATTTTTCCATTCACTTTTCCATACTTCACTGGTGCAGAGTTTTGTGTGCATGCTGTGCGGCCGACAAATGCACGCGCATTGTGGTTCCTCGGGGGTCTATTCCAAGACCTATTTAACAACCGTATAATCTTTGTGTGGTTCATCGGTGGTGATAAATAATTCATACATACCACTAGGGGTGGGAATCTCTGGGCATCTCACGATTCGATTCCGATTCAGAGGGCTGCGATTCGATTATAAAACGATTATCGATGCATCATATTTTTTCTATACAGGATCCCTGGATAATTACTAAGCATTTAATTTGCACATTAAAATCCAAAAGAAATTTGCTAATTAGCTTGAAAGGACTACTTTGCATCCCTAGTTTACTTTATTAACCTCAGCTCCATGGTCCATCTCGGCCTCACACACACAGCTGCAGAGCGTCACCATGCTCGCAGTGTGCGAGTTAAAATAATTACTTGCGCATTGATATAAATGATTGTGTGACATTTTGGATGGTTATTCATTCCACAGCGGTGACGAATACAGGGGGACACTGGTCTCTCTGCTGTGTGCGCTCCACAGACGGCCCGGGCGCCGCGCTTCCTCAAGTTTCACCTTTTGCGTTCAGTCAACATTATGTTAACAATTAACATTCAAATAATCGATTTTTTAGACATTTGTGTATCAATGAGCATCCCCACATCGCCAAAATGGTACGATCCTCATTTCATGATGCCGTTGCGAACCATCGGCAGGGAGATTAGCAGTCGAATCCGGCTTCTACCATGGAAGCATTGCATCTCTGACTATTCGGGGTCAGCTCTAGGGCCCGTGTCCACCAAAGCGTTTTTTTGCCAGCTGATAACGCCAAAGCTTGGTTCCAGGATAGTAACCGTTGCTACGGTGTGGTATTTGTCCCGCCCCTCCTTTACTGTGATTGGACAGCTGAGTAAAAAGTGACCTTGACGAGCGCAGCGTTTTCGCCAAAGTTGATTTTTCAACTCTGAGCTGACCGGAAAAAAACGCTTGTCACGCTGCTGGTGGACTCGGGGGGGCCCTAGAGTTTTCAGTTGTGATTTTAAAAACTGGAAGGCTTGGGGCCAGCCTGACATGAAGAAGCAATTCATTCCATAGTGTTGGGGGGCCACGACTGAGAAAGCTCGATCACCCTGTTCGTGTTTCATGGACAGCAAGGATTAACTTGAAGGAGCGTACAACTTCAACAGAGCAGCGATAGAGGCTGGAGCTAGCCCAGGAAGGACATATATTTTAATTTGAAAGGACAAACTTTCTCCGAGGTGTTCCTCTCTGAGATGTAATGATAAATGCTGTTCTGATCTGCTGTGGTGTGGTTGCTCTTTGTTAGCTTGCTGGCTCTGTCACATTTGTGGTGGTGTCCTGTAATGGGAAAAGGTCAGAGGTCACTCCCTTCCAAAACACACACACATGCACCATGGCCACCCAGTTTTATGGCTCTGTTTGTGTGAACATGCGTATTTATGCGTCTGCCTGTGTGTCCCTTTCTCTACCTATATTATCTGTGTTTGTTGTCTCCTCTTCCTTTTTTCCTGTCAATATTTTTAGCGCTCACACAAAACAGCAACTGAACATTTTTATCAGGAACACCAGCGAGGCTAATCGCCCAACTGAACTGTGCTGCTTTATGTTTGAAAGCTGTCGTTCACACAGCACACGAGAGGTTTACTGGTGAAAGAATGAGGGGAAATAAAAAAAGAAACGGTGGCAGAACATCAAAGTATTCTCTCTGAGAACATTAGCGTCATCTTTATCCCCTCCAGCTTCTCTCCATCTTTGCTTTCCCCCCTCTTTCTTTCTCCTTAACTATTTCTCAGTCTCTGCACTTAGAGGTAGGTTAGTATAATATATGTGCATACATTTGCTCCGCACTTGTGTTGTGGTATTTTTGAGAAAACTCTCTGAACACACACTTGTATTGGATTTGCTGCAGCTCCTTTACTCATAAAGATTCATCTTGGGAGTAGAAGGAGGAGGAGGAGCCACTTCATTAAAGCAAGGAGCCTTCTTGCTTCCTCCTTAGTGGCGCCGTGTGAGAATCTAATTAGATCAACACAGAAAACAGCGTCTTTAATTAAAAGACAACCAAGGGCACCCCACTGGCTATAACTAATGAAGTTTCAGCGACAGATGGCAGGGCTACTACTTATAATTATTTTCATTATTGTTTATTATTTTATTCTCCAAGCTTACTGGAAAAGTGAAAAATGACACTAAATCACTTCTAAACCGTCTCTTTTGCCTGGCCGACGGTGTAAAAATCCAAAGATATTCAGTTCACAACTTTCTAGACCAACTTTTTAGAACAACTTGTTGGTCTAGTTTGTTTTTTTTTTTTAAAATATGATGACTTTATTTGTCTTATCTGATAGTAAACTAAGTATGTTTAGGATTTAGACCGTTGGTTGGACAAAAAAGTTATTTTAAAGACATTGTCTTGGGTTTTGAAAGGCATTCGTTACCAATTTCTGACATTTTTCAGACAGGGTGATTAATCACAAATATAATCAAATGAACAGAATTGTTGAAGCCCTGTGTGAACCTGAAAAGCAGCAAATCCTCACATTTCAGAAGCCGGAACCAGTGAATGTTTGGCATTTTAAATGACTTAAATGATTATTCATCTATCAAAGTTTTCAATTAATTGTCTGTTGATTAATTTATCAACTAATTTTATCAGCGCTAATAAGGCTGATTTGACTTTCTCCCAAACTCCATATTGGACTGGATTCAGGCTCTTATCCTAAAAGGTGATGACTCAGTTTAGGGGAAATAAAACTAGCCCTCCTGCCCTTTCTATTGGGACGGTGGGTCTCAGAGACAAAGAGGACCCCCACACAGCCTGCCGGCCTGTAATCAGCCGGCTTTGTGTCCCCCTCCCGTCCGCCTCCCGTGCAGAGATTCCCAACAGAGCCCTGGCAAGCTCATCCCCCACTTATTTGTCTGGCACAGTCAGACCTTTTTTTGTGTCTGTCCTCCCACTTTCCGGTCAACTGGAATAGCGCACACACACACACACACACACACACACACACAAAACGTGGGACTGTGTCGTGGTGTGAGTGCTGGTGGGGGGAGGTTAAGATGCTAATTACAGATGAAAGAGGGGCTGTAACTCATCAGGGTTTGCGATTGGCTGATGAAGACGTCATGTTCTCTGCTGCAGGGTGTGTTTCTCCAGCGGGAAGTCAGCTGAGTGACAGTAACTCGTTTCATCCCGGCTTTCATATCACTTAAAAAAACAAGTTCTGAACAAAACCCAACATCTCTGATACCTCATGCCTTTCAGTCAAGAAAGAGTTATTTTTTTTTCTCTCTCAAAAGCTGCAGAGTGCTGCTGTGCGTGCGAGTGGGTGTGTGTGAAGGGGATATTTGGCAGCCCATTTAAAGCTGACTAATCAGATTGGCCTTGGCTTGATCCTAGATATACGTTTGTGTGTGACAGATGAGGAGAGAGGTGAAGGTGAAGTCGTCGAACTGGACAGATTATCACGTACGGGAGCTCAAAGGTGAGCTTCGGCTGCGTGTTTGGGCCGAGTTTGGTCATGTCTTTGATGATGCGAACGCATCTTTGGTTCAGTTTTAACCGGTCATGTTCAAAATGCCCCTCCCTCCATTTTGTTCTCTTACAGGAAGCCTTGCTTTGGCTGCCAGTTTTGTGAATTGACGTCTGTGTTGATGTTGATCAACATAGTTTAACACCCTGACGAATGGGGGAAAAATACTCATGAGGAAAAACTGTTGGCAAGGAGTGAATTTACAGGGAAAATAGTTTTAAATAGTGGAGTAACAGCACCAGAGAATAAACAGACATTTGATTTAACATCAATGATAAATACAAGGGATTAATTAAAAAAATAAGAGGCTTGACTTAAATTTGCAATCGAAAGTGTCTCACTTTAATCAGGGCTGTTAAAGGAGGAGGGCAGGTAAAAAAGAATAAAGCCTACTCTGTGTGTGTCTTACCATCCAGGGAGTGATCATATAGTTTGTCCTCATATTATACACTCAGTGGCCACTTGATTGGGTACAGCTGTACAATGTAATGCATATATTAGAAACACCTCTGAATGCGTTTCAGTTCAACACCACTGCAAACCTCAGTAATAAACATCTAGTTAAATAAGGACCCCTCTGAGAGTATCAATCAAAACTGATCATTGTTATCCTCGTAAAGGCAGAATCTGCGAAGGAGCTGTTGGATCATATTAGATTGTACTCGTGTACCTAATGATGCGGCCGGGGAGTGCACGTTGTTTGCTCACCTTCGTGTCGGTTGAGACACAAGTGAGTTTTGCGTGAACACAAGGTCTTAACAGGAAAAAATATGTGCTAAGATGGTGAGAGAAACAAAAGTACAGTGTGACAGGAAGCTTGAGAGGTCTTGCCTTTTTGTGAAAACCAAAGGCCTTAGCACACAGATTCGGGACGCACCGAAATGAAAATTCACACCGAAGACACACCGAAGCTGAATATAATGAAAAAATTTGCCGAACAGCGAACAAGTACATTCGCATTTTTCCATTTATTTTGCCTTTTTTTTAACCACTGCATAAATTAAATAGTCAAAATGTGCTTTTTATTTTTTCCCACAGGATGTGGAGAGACTATGGTGGGGGGGGGCCCGAGGCCAGAGAGGGTCCGACAAAGTAAATTACATGTGTCCATTTACTTTTAATGGACACATGTAACATGTTTTATACTTCCTGTGAATATAGTCCAATTAAACTTATTTCCATCCTGTATAGACGCCTTATTTTGAAAACCGGACGCTGTCACATGTGTATCCTCCTCGCTCTAAATCCATCCAGTCCGACCCAGTTTGATAAATAAGGTTGTAACATGAAGACTTCACAGCCTCTCTTCAGGCAGGGCTCTCACACTGCAACACTTGTCTTTATAAAGAGACAAACTGACAGGATAAAGTCTCTAACCTGCCTGCCTGGATTTACCATAAAGGCTTGAATACGTGTGCACTCCAAATTTAGGTGCGCTAGCTGCGCCTAAATGGACAGAAACGCTCAAAGTGGGCCAGACCATTTGTTGCCTTTTCTAAGATGTCAGCCACAGATGGAGTGGATGTGCTAGGAGGCAATTTAGCAGAACTAGGGATGGGGCTCGTTTACTGCTTAACGATCCGATTCTTTATAGATACCACTATCGATACTTTACTATTATTAAGTGATGGTTATTACCGTTTAGCTAATGCCAAGCTAGCGTTAGATGTGCTTGTATAAAACATAACGTTACAGGATGAGATACTGAGGACAGAGCTAATTAAATTAACCATTTCTACATGTTTAACGTTACCTTACAGACAGGTGTATCGATAAAGTATTGTCTTTTTACTTGCGAAGGTTTCTCTAGAGCTGTATCGATAAGCTCGAACCTTATTGATTTTCGGGTTTTAAGAAATTTTTTGACTGCAAACGACGATTTTTGCACTTTTAAAATGCTTCCACACTGCCACCATGTCAACGTAATTATTCGGTAAAATTTCTTAGCTCTTTTGACGTATTAAACACTGAAAGGTTTTTTTTCTCAAAAAGTAATTTTCAGCTCTGTAAGAGCTACGTGTTAATATTTAGTTGAAGTGTATTTATCTGTAACTCTTAACACAACCACACCTGGTTAAGTCTATGAATGCGTCATCTTTTCTCTTGATGGCTCATCTTGTGTTTCTTTCCTCCCCAAATCTTCCACCTGATGATGCATCTGCTGACTCAATGAATCAAGTCCTTTAATCTTTTTACCCAAAAGAACCCAGAGACTGATTCCAGTGTTTCCAGCATGTAGACTTTGTTTAGGCTGCCAGACAAATAGGGCAATAAAACAATAAGATATTTATTCCCTTCAGGAGCAAAAATCAGCCTTTAAATTATAAGGAATATTTGAATATTATTTATCGTGATAATTATCGATATCAAACAATATACATTTCTTATCTTGGTAACATTTTTGACCACATCGCCTAGCCCTAGTTTTGTGTCTCTTTATCTGTATTTATTATTTCTTCTGCTCTTGAAAGTGTTTATTTATTTAAAAAGTCCGCCAGAATGATGCATTCATGTGCCAAATATCACTTATCTTATGAAGTTTTGTTTTGCAAGCCTCTTCTTACCAGCGCTCAACCAAATGTTTGTGGTCATCTTGTTCTTGTACTTGCCCTGTGTGGGCTTTACAACAACAACTCAGTCTTGTCATGTCATTGAGACAGTGAAATTCAATGATTGCACAATAAGGGGGAATTCCTGGGCCACATTTCCAACTTACTGTGCATCATCCGTTAATACGGCAACACAGTGAGCCCTCAGATATCCAGGAACATTGTGTCTTGTTGACCTCAGACCCCTGCAGCAG
Organism: Lepomis macrochirus; assembly: GCA_024633595.2. Lineage (NCBI taxonomy): Eukaryota > Metazoa > Chordata > Actinopteri > Centrarchiformes > Centrarchidae > Lepomis > Lepomis macrochirus. Next base: position 32,556,506 of record JALXJV020000010.1, on the reverse strand, counting down.
TGTGAGCTGGCTTTACTCCGCTAAGCACCCCCCCCCCACCCCCCCGTGATTTGAGGAGGAGTGGCGAGCCTTGAAGTGAATGAACAGAGAGGACGATAGAGGAGAGGGTGGAGATACGAGATAGTTGCATAAATTAAAGAATAAATTAAAGCCAGGCTTTTTGTCTGAGAAAAGCCCACTGCATTGTGGGTTAATGGCGCCATGCTTAAAGAGTAACATAGGTGTTTTTCAACTTAGACCCTGTTTTCCAATGTTTTTGTGTCTATGTGAATAAAACATTTTTTGAAATTAGCTCGCTCAACACTAATTTGTCGCAATCAGTCAAATTAGAAACAGAAACATGGAAAATACTTCAGTTACTGTTTAATCCACGGATGCAAATAATTTAACCTGCAAGTCACTTTTTTTTTAAAGGTGGATAGTGTTATTTGAGGAGCTGTGTGATAAAACAGTTAAGGCCCACGCAGCACTATTTTATACATCCCAGCGCTGACGGTGGTGGTTATATTTGCAGGGCTAAGTTAAGGCACCAGCCCTGCTATAGGAATGTCCGATTCAGATGGCAGCGCGGGCAGATGAAGAAGGCAGATAGCCACGGTTCTGCTCGAGGTTTCTGCCTCTTAAAAGGAAGTTTTTCCTTGCCTGTGTCGCCTAGTGCTGCTTTTGGTGGGAATTGTTGGGCCTCTGTAAATAACTTCTGCTCAGTTATGATAGATGTACGGCCTAATTTAACCTTTTAATTAGGGATTATTAAGTTTAGGAGTTTGGAGTGTTTGTGACTGAACCTTCGTCTGATCTGTGGCAAGAACCCAGATGTGGTTTTTGAAGTTGTTGGCTTGTCAAAATAACACATTTTCTCCCCGTCACATTTGGAAATAAAAGTCTGTTTGGTGTTAATGAAGGACGAGATCTGATGTTTGTGTTTGGTCTTTTTTTTTTTTTAGGGCAACAACCAACAACAAGGTGAAGGAGACGGTGGCTCTGGAGCTCAGCTTCGTCAACTCCAACCTGCAGCTGCTCAAAGAGGAGCTGGAGGAGCTCAACAGCAACATGGAGGTCTACCAGACAGACAGGTAAACAGCTCTGACACACACACACAGACACACACACACGGCCCATTTCTTCTGTGAATTCCAGGTCACTCATTAGTCTAATGAGAATTATAATTGGTGAAAACAAGCATCCATTACGTTTTTTTCCATTCACACAGTGTGTATGTGCTTGTGCTGGCCTTTGTCTTTGTGGGGGTAAGTTTCAGTCAAGGCTACATAATTATGTCAATGAGGGTCCTCAGAAGTATAGAAGTACAAGTGTGTGTGTGTGTGTGTGTGTGCGGTCCTTCACAGCCAGCAGATTTTCCCTCTGCAGCCTGGGTCATGGGAAGGATAAGTCCCCCGATTAGTGACCCGGTGGCGTGTGTGCATGTTTATGTTCATTGTGAATGGGGACTTTGGGGTGGGGGGGGGCTGTCGGGGCCGTAAGGGTTAATACTTGGCATTAGCGTTGCTTATTGGCGGGATGCAGAGCAGTTAGCCCGCTGGGTTTCAAGACAAGCAGACGTCAGTGCTGAGTTGACGCATGCGTTTGTGTTTACATAGTGTAACGGAAGATTATACACACACACACACACACACTGTTTATTTCTTTTCACAGCGAGGCTGTAAACGTTCCCATGATCCCCCTCGGATTGAAAGAAACCAAAGAAGTGGACTTCACAGTTTGTATCCAGGTGAACATGGCACTCATCTACTCATGTTTCACGTTCCTTTTATTAGAACCTTAGAACGAGGCAGTGAAGGAAAATGATCTTCATTTTAGAAGCAGTGTTTCAGCTTTGACGCTAGTTTGAAACTGAAAACAACACATCAATTGGCCTGATTTTTTTTTTTTTGTTGTTGTTCCAGACAAATTCTGAATTAAGCTTACTTTAGATTACATCACAAATCCAGCCTATAAACACTAAACGTGTCAAGCTTGTTTTTCCAACTCATAGCGCAAAGTCAATGATTTCCAGTGATTCTAAACAAAGATTTCTATCATGAGAGTTATGTTAAATAGATCAAGGCGATCTGATCAAACACCAAACTCCTGCTTTTCTGTTTATATATTTGTTGCAAGGCCACTGAGGGGCTCTAAAGACTCAGTCAAGTCCTCTGCAAATTTCATCATGTGCTTGTTCGTCTCCCCTCGCAGGACTTCATCTGTGAGCACTACGGAGAGGACAGCTCGCTCTACGACAAGGAAATCAAAGAGCTTATGGAGCTCAGACAGGTTAATAAATACACTCATAACTTCATAGAAAAAAACCCCTTGATCTAGGCTAGTATTAAATCTGTTTTTCAATAAGGGTGGGTTATAGAAAATCAGTCTGTCTGATTCATATTTATGCGTGCTGTTGGGTCCAGGCAATGCGGACACCCAGTCGTAACCAGTCCGGCCTGGAGCTACTGATGGAGTACTACAACCAGCTGTACTACCTGGACCAGCGCTTCTTCCCTCTACACAGGAACCTGGGCGTGCACTTCCACTGGTGCGACATTAAAAATTCTGGTTGTTTAGACAGAAGGTGACAAGTGAATTAATTTAATTACTTGGCACTCTGAAATCGTCGTTACACGAGCAACCGGCTCTGTGATTGGTCTTCTAAAGATATCGCCCATGCTCTGCCAGCCCTGTATGCAGACAGCTTTACTTAAGGCTCCGGGGGCTTTCCCCGGAGTTTGGCCCTAAAACTGCTGGCTGCCAAATCTGCATTTAGACGTCATGGTCACGGTTTTATTTCAACGTAGAGTGCAAAGACAGTAGAAAATATGTAGCTGTAAAACTGTATAAAAGTGAAAGAACGATTGATGACACACAAGCAAATGCACTAAGTAATTTTATTCCTTCTCGTCTGTCCCTCAGGTACGACTCTCTGACAGGCGTCCCGTCGTGTCAGCGAACGTTGGCCTTTGAGAAAGGAAGTGTGTTGTTCAACATCGGCGCTCTGTACACACAGATTGGAGCACGGCAGGACCGCTCTGCAACAGCTGGCATAGACAAAGCTATAGATGCCTTTCAGAGAGCTGCAGGTACTGAAACAGCACAGTTTAAACATAAAAGCAGCATTGTTTCTGCACAAAAACAGCTGAGTCGATTCCCCTTATCTGCTAGAGCTCGGCCCACATTTTACTCCTAACATTATCTAAAGCTAGTTATTGTTTTTTATTCTATTATTATCTTCAATTTATAGATTAATTCTATTTCATGTAAAACATACAAAATAGCTATAAATAAATAATAGTTTGCCTGTTGCAGTAACTGAGGGTGACAACGGTCCAAATCCTAAAGATCAGATCAGTTAATCATATAAAAAGCAGCAAATCCTCAAGTATGACATTAGGACTGATTTAATTTATCAATGTATTGTTTCAGAACAAAATGTTTTGGATGTGTGTTTTTTATTTCCTTGTGTTTCTGTTCAGGTGCATTTAATTACCTTAAGGAGAATTTCTCCAACGCTCCTAGTCTGGACATGAGTAGCCCATCGCTCTGCATGCTGGTACGGCTGATGGTTGCCCAGGTGCAGGAGTGTGTGTTTGAGCGCGTCACGCTCACCACGCAGGACACACACTTCACTTCCCAACTGCGCCTGGCACAAGAGGCCGCTCGGGTGAGTTAACACGTCTCCGCTTGTCCGCGTAGTGACTGTTGACATCCCGTGATTCTCACACTGTACGTGCTCGCGTGTCCTGTAGGTGTCAGACGTCTACTTGTTAGTGCAGCAGACCATGACGCAGCCTCTGATGAAGGACTACGTGCCGTTCTCTTGGGCGTCCATGGTTCAGGTTAAATCTGAACACTTCCGTGCCCTCTCACACTACTACGCTGCTGTTGCACTCTGTGACCACACGTGTAAGTCGCATACACCCACTCAGTGTTCACACTGTTGTGTCCTCTGCAGAGGAATTCTTCACCCACGTTCAGTTGTTTTTAATTGTTATTGTCTGTGTTCGTATCAGATGCAACGATTACAGAGTTTGTTGGTACGATTATAGTCAGAGGAATAATCACTATTATTATGCATTAATTATTTAACACTAGTTAATCACTTAAGTTGATTTGTAATATTTAATTACATTAACAATTATATGTTAATGTATATTAATATAAGACAAATATTAACTTTATTTATTCCGCAGGGGAAATTGTTATCAAGCAAGGGAATAAACTGAAATGTTAATGGCATCAATCCTCCTCCATACGTATAACTTTTAGTGATAGAAAGTAATTGAACTGAAGTGCAGGTGATTAGTCGTCCTGGAAGTTAGTGTTTCACACCTGGTGTAGGTATTCGCTCCTTTAGCAGGAGTTTTTGAACAGGTGACATCTTCACCCTGGTCAGTCTCGGTGTACCTGAAACGCTCCACCACTGCCGACTTCTGCCGTTTTCTTTAGTGTAAATAAAGCTTCACAGTTTGTTCCCTCTGCCAGAGTTGAGCCAGTGTACAGAAGTAGCCTCCATGTCTCTGATTAGCACAGCACTTTCAGCTGGTGCACCGCTTATGTATGTTTCGTTTTGGGCAAGTTGCAACAGTTTCTTTCCCTGCAACAAACACTCGGTGTTGTGGAACCTTTACGATTAATTAACTGTGACATTTTAAAGCGCGGTTAGTAGTGAAATCCAGTAATCGCTGCATCCCTAGTGCTGAGATAAATACATGAAGCACATGTGCTGTGCGGAAGAGGTAGCAAGCTGAGGCCTTGTACAAAGAGCCATCCTAAAAACTAAAAGCGAGATTAACAAATTACTAGGGCTGAAACGATTTATCGATTAAATCGATTTAAGGGACATTTATTACGCTCATTATTAATTGAGATAGATTAATGAGATTGAAGCACTTTGTACAGGTAGCATGGATAAGGTTTTGTAGTGCACACTATATGGCGGACCGCCAAGACTATTAGCAGTTAGACTATTAGCTGCCAAGGAAATGTGAAATCCTGCCTCATCCTAATTAAAATTCCCTGACATGCATTCTCTTAAGAATGAAATTAAGTACTTTAAGAAATTTTAGGGTAGGTTTTGAATGAATTTCACCAAATAAAATTCTTTCTGTACACACTTAAGATTCAGCCACACACTTTGATTATTCTTACCCATACTGTTCCTTGTGTATTGTGTCTACACACGTATCTATCTTGGTATGTCTTGTTCTGTAGTGTCTGCTGAGGAGGAGGAGGAGGGAGGGTGATGAGGAAGCGGAGAAGGCTTTCCTCCAGTTCTACGTCAACGTTCCTGCAGGGCCACCACTCAGCCAGGCGTTAAGAGACCCTGAAAAAAGAAGAAAGCTTGGTGAGTTCACGGCATGTGGCGTTCGGCACACGTTTATATTTTGTCCAAATATACAGCAGTGGAGTGCTTCAAGTAGAATTTAAATGTTTGTGAAAGTCATTTGTGTGAACATTATGGAGTTAATGAACAAAAGGAATTTAAACAAAAATCTGCTGCTGTGTTTAAAAAGTTGAATTCACAAACGTTTTTAAATGTACGCCTACTTGTCTGCAGGTAAAGCTCACTTGCGGCGTGCGGTGATCAGACATGAGGAGGCCATGCGTGTCCACAGCCTGTGTAAGATCCTGAGGAAGATGGACATCCTGCAGGACGTGCTGTCTCTCACACACAAACGCTCTCTGGACAAGTACTCGGAGCTGGACAGAGAGGACGACTTCGATGAAACCGCAGAAGCTCCAGAGATACAGTGTGAGTGTCCGTTTTAAGTCGGATCAATAACACGGTTCTGCGGTTGCATGCTGGTAAGTGATTGTGGTCTCTTCTGTTGTCAGCTCAAACCCATCAGAAACCAGACATCACTCCACCCAACTTCTCTACAGTCCAAGTTACTGATATCTTCCAACGACTGGTAGGACAAATTCATTTTGAGAACGGTCTGACATTTAGGGAAATCCACAAATCCACTGCCCTGAAAACAATTAAGGAAATAAGAGACCCATTATAAAAACGACAGTTTCATTTATTACTGATTTATACTATTGGAGTTGAAGATGGCTCTTCCCTTTACTACAGGGGCCTCTGTCAGTGTTTTGTGCACGGGCTCGGTGGGGTCCGGTACGTGTGATCTGCCTGCAGAAGGGAGAGGGTGGACTGGGTCTCACACTCAGAGGAGACTCCCCTGTCCTGGTGGCCGGAGTGGTGCCTGGAGGCTGTGCAGCGGTAAGGCAAACTTCAGTTTGTTTTTTTTAATCAGTTACAGTACTGCTCATGTCTTCCATGGTCTGTAAAACTATGGGACAGTTACAAAGGTTGGATTGTTTACGTTAAAAAAAACAAAAAAACTTGTTCTAATTATTGGAAAACAGATCAAAATCTCAAAAGAAAAATCTGAAGTTGGGTGAAAATACCATTTGCAGTACATCTACACTGTCTTTTTCTTTTTAGGGGCTAATGCATAAATTGCAGCTAATTTTAATCTTATTTCTATTTTTCTTTTCTTTCTATTGCAGGAAACATTTCTGAGCTATTCTTGTTGCCAAAGAACTATTTTAGTCGAATAAACTCCAGCAGAAAATCTGTTTAAACAGAATTACATTTAAATTAGTTCTTTTAATAAAATACTGTGTGTTGAATCTACCTTAAAATCTACATGATAACAATTTCAGTCACTGTTTATTAAAGCTACAATAATAAATTTCTGACCACTATATGGACAGTGCACCCTGAGTGGAGAGGTGGGAACTGTCTAGCTGGAGTTTCAGGCTGGACGTTAACCACAAACTTTAACACATAGTAGTTGGCCTGCATGTGCAAATTATGATTAGTTGCGAGAATTTGCATTTGAAATGTTTTGTAGAAAATTTTCTGCAGAAAATGCAACTCACTGACAAATTTTAACTCCTTTGTGTGTTGTGCAGGAGGCAGGACTTAGGGAAGGAGACTACATAGTGTCAGTGGATGGACAGGACTGTAAATGGGCCAAACATGGCGAGGTGGTCCACATGCTGAAGAGCTGTAGCGACAGAGGAGTGGAGCTCAGTGTGGTCACGTTACACTCACATGATACACAGGTAAGTGCGTGTGTTTGTGATGTCTGTGGCTGCTCTTTCAATGTATGTGTGCTTACCTGTGTACATTGCCTGTGTGTGTGTGTGTGTTAACAGGCGGAGAGGAGGGCAGTCATGCTGTCCCACAGCAGCGATAAAGAAAACAGTCGGCAGCGTCTGCTGGGAGGAGCCAAGGGCCAGAGCTCCGCCTCCTTGTTGAACTGGAACAGGAAGAAGAAGAGGGAAGGCAGCGGGGTCACTAAGAGACTGGGAAGCACTTTCAGTTTGTCGTTTGGAAGCATCCGAGACACTGAAGCCATGTACTGAGACGGGACGGTGGAGCGACCACTCAGGGAGTAGCAGCAGTGGAGCACACGGTACGATTAGGACCGCGTACAGTGACAGGAGTGCTGCACCAAAAAGCACAAGTTTAGTCCAAGAAAAATGTTCTTCCTGGCTTCTTTTTTTGCTGCAGCACAGTCCAATGTATATGGAAACTTTGTTGGCCAATCAAATATGTGGAAGCACACATACCAGGTGGAACACCTTGTAGCTTTTTGCAAATGTTTTCCTTTGCCAGAGAAATAGGGAGGAGCTTACTGTTGCTGCCATGATACTTCGAGAGTTGAGCAATGACGGCTCTACGGGGTGTGCTGTACTTACAAGTCTAACCTGCAAAGTCCACTGAATCCGCCTGCATCGTGGTTCCCGGAGCTAAACCCTCTAACCCTAACCCTAGCAAATGCCTGTAAGTCCACCAGACGCAGCTCTCCGCAGAGAATAGGTAGGTAGTCTATTTTTGACGGAAGTCGCGTCAAGCAGCACAGAGCAGATCACACTGGCAGGCAGTCAGAACCAGAACGGCATAGAGAATACGGTCAATTTTCATAATAAAACACCGTGTGCAAACTCCCAGTCGTAAATCAAAAACACTGTTAAAACAGAAAAAAAGAAACCATTTAACTACGTTGCCTACTTATAATAGAAGCACAAAAAGTAAGCACCGATTACCAAACCAACAAAATCTAAACATGTCGGAAAAATCAGGCAGGCAAAATGCTCCGATTCTGAAATGCCCCCTGTGGCAGCAACCCTGCAGACGTCGGCACAAAACCGGGTCACGGAGAGCTGTGGAGGAGGTAGTAGAAGCACAAAAATGACAAGCCAATAGCATGAAGCAGGCTGCACGCTACGCTGCTGAAACGCTGGGCAGAGGACGGAACAAAACCGTGGCACAGCCGTAACACACTGCAGCCAGACTCAGTGGACTTTTGGAGTAAAGGTGTGATGAGACAGAACGCAAGGGAATTTTCAGATGCATGGTAATTTCATCTTACAAGCAAGAAACAAGGTGCGTGCGGCCGGGAATTTGCCCGGCAAAATGCAAATTGAGGTCAGTGCCTGGTTCAAAAGTAGTTAAGGCGACTTCATTGACAGTCAGCGCTGGAGCCGAGGTCATTGGATCAGCCAACGGACACGAGTCGCTCCGCTCTGCTGTTTCCATCAGTTAGTTTTGTGGCTTGGTCGCAAAAAAAACAAAACAAAAACCCCTGCTCCATTAGCCGTGTTTCCATCAATGTTAAAGTATCGCATTAGAAAAGGTTGATGGAAAACTTTTTATGCTCACTTAGGGTGGTTTTTGCCTTTGTCCTAAAAGAGTAAATGTACTAAATGGGAGATGGAAACACTTTTGACTAACAAGTTCGGACGTAGCTAAATTGTAACTCATGTCTGAACAGCTGTTTCAGCTGTCGGCGTCTAGCCGGATATTTTCCCATAACGCGCGACATGACTGGTAGCAACTTGCCCGCTTTAAGCACATTCCTGAGGACCTCTCTGCATTTTTCTAAGATTAATGGCCCTCGGGTCCATGCGACTGGTTTTGTTTCTGGTTTGGAACCCATACGTCTTGTTTATTACAGCCACGCGTAACGTCAACTACTGACGTAACCACACTCGCAGCAGCAGAATTTATTTACTCCAAACCAGCTGATGGAAATGCACCTATTTCACATCTTTTTTTGTGACATTTCAAAGGTTTGCTTAAGATTTGCATGATTTAGATGGAATAATGGCTCCTGCTGACTTGAATCATCAGCTTGTACGGGAAAACCCTAGAATTAACAGTTTGTGGTGAGTTCTGAGTTTAGGCTGAGCTGCCATACAAACACGTCCATTTCTAGTTAGCTAATGTCTGTACACTGGAGAGACAGTCCAGCGGTCGAATTTGTGCGAATGACGTGTGGTGAAGATTTGCTTCGCTTTCTGTCTGTACACACCTTAATAAGTCTTAAAAACGGATTCTGGTTCTTCTTACTGATGATGTGAAGCAACATACCAGAGCAGCCCCTTGTGTTGTTTTGATGCAAACCTATCATTGGCTGGAGTTCTGTGAGACGGGGAGTCTTGGACAGTCAAAGAATAATTTTTAAGATTACCAAACTTTTACCGGTAAAGTGTCTGAAGGTTCTCAGTCATCCAGGTCAAAGTTATCCAAGGAAGGTTAAAATCACGGTCAACTGGACTTGCTTGAAGATACTCTGTCTCATCCGAGAGACTTGGATCCAAGGACTTGTCCAGTTGCCCTTGATTTTAACCTTCCTTGAATTTTATAAGCAAACGATTGAGACCAACATTTAAAAAGACAAAAAAAAATCCAAATAAGTGAACTAGTTAATAAACCCAGGATTAACAGTAAGTCCAGGATCAATGATTCAGCCTCTGCCATCAGTGTATAAATGGGGTGAATGTTACAAGTACTGTAAAGCGCAGTAAAGTACCGTAAAGTCTATTTACCATATTTCTTGTCTTATATCATCCTTATCTGAGGTTACAGGATTTTTACCACTGAAGTGCTCCACAAACCATCTGAAGCTTTCTGATGGATTTGGATCAGCTCATCCACTGATGCTTTACTAATAAATATGATGTTGGATTCAGTGGTTTTGGGGAAATGTGTTGCAGGTTAGTCATTTTTAGATGATTAAAAAGCACTTCAGGAGGTTTTGATCCAATAACTTGTAGTTTTAGTACTTTTGATGCACCGTGAATGTCGGAAAAAGGACAAATCTCTTAATAATGTAGTTCTGATTTGATGTTTCAATAATGAACGTTGATGTTTGATGTGTGTGTTTGAAATGAGACGTGACATTGTTTTGTATCGTCTTATATCTTTTGTGATCTTAATGGTTGAATGCGAACGGTTGTTAAAGTCCAGCCGCTGTTCTGTGTGTTTCAGTCAATCAGGAGCATCAGATGAGGATGTTAATTGTTTCCTTTTATTAACAGTGTTTGAGCTTTTTGTAAGATTTTGATACAACTAGAATTGTAGCACATTATTGCCGGTCCAGCTAAAATTGAATGCTGTAAGTTTTGCGATGGTGTTTGTGTGTGTGTGTGTCTGTACAATGTTTGTGTACGGAAAGCCAGAGAGGACCAAAATCTCATGTTTCGCTTTACATGATGGCAACATAATTGTTCTGTGATGGGTTTTTGTTTCCTATATTAATGAAAAACATTCAGCGTTTCGAACAAACGGCGAACGAACAATTCATGCCGCATTTGCAAAATAGGAATTTTTAATCTCGTAATCATGAAATTAATTTCTGATGTCAAGGAAACAACTCGTCATGTTGTGGAAAACTGGTAACATCTCTTCAGCTCTCCGTGCTCGGCTGTGTGTGAGTTAATGGTTGTCACAGTCTTTGTTTGTGACTGAATTTCTGACCATCCCTTAATGACTGAATTTGGGGATTTGCACAGTATTCTTTTCCCATGTATTCAATAAAAGTGAATGATGAACTACTATCAGCTTTATCTTGTTCTTGACAAGTCAAATATTATTTAATACATGCAAATTCAGAAGGGACGAAAAAGCTGATGTGGTTACAAAGAAGAAAACCTGAACACAAAGCATTGTGGTGTCTCTTGTTCTTTCTTTTTATCATGTGTGGATTCAGCTTCGAAGACATGATGGCTGCAACATTGCATTTACTTAAATTGCCATTTAGTGTTTCCCTTAGGATAGCATTGTAGCAGTGGAGGGAAAGCAAAGCGTGCCTTGGTTTATATCTGGATATAAAACACAAATCCAACATATTTGGGTGGGGAGATTTTGCCAGTGAAAAATGTCATTTTACATCATTTTGGACCATTATGACCATATCTGTGTACAAACGTTTGGAAAAGCTAGAGTAGATTAAAAATAAACAATACCCAAAAAGTTAAACTTGCTAAAGGAGGAATTATAACTAACAGATCTGGGAAAAGTCATTTAGTAAGTTGATACCACTCCATGGTATTTTACATTCATGGCACAGCATCCAAGCTGTTTCCGTGTTTTTAGTTTTAACAGTTTTCTTAATGCAGCTTAACTACGTTTCCCAAAGCTGACAGAAGACTGCCAAAGATTTTGCACCAAAATGGTAAAAGTGCACTCAGAGCTGTATGAATGGATATATATGGCCACTAGGGGGCAATAAAACAACAACAACAACCGATAGATACACAGGCTCAATAAAACTGATCATCTAGTCTAACTTACTCGCATGCACCTTTTGATAATCTGTGTAATATTGTGTATTTCAGCACATTCCTACCTTTGAGTTGAGCTTGTGAAAGTATTGGTCGTAGTAAACACACGAAGGAATGGACGTCCTCTTGAGGAGATGGAGAGCCCGGTTTACACTTGTGAGACTTGCTGGCTGCCGTCCTCATTTGTGTCATCCAGGCCCCGCTGCACCTCTACCAGGCCGGCCTGCTTGCTTTCTACCTTGTTGACGCAACTCGTCCACAATGACAGACTTCTGATGGCGTCTCAAAGACCACCATCACCTACTTTTCCTTCAGGTGCTGAAATAAATTCAAAATGTTAAGTACAGAATTAAAAACCAAAAACAAAAAAACCCTCCAACTTCTGATGTGATATGTAACTGAAGTAACATCTCATCCAAAGTGCTGCTACTCTGGTGTCTTGTCACTTATATAACCAGGCTGAATGTCTACATACCTCCAGGGTAACATCCTCAAACACTGATTCAATCGGCTTCAGAGGGCCACTGAATGTGTCACAGGGGCTTGAAGACACTTTGTGTAGAATTTGAAGATATACAACTTTGGCAGTAAAACACTGTGCACACTGCAGATTACAGCTGAGCAAGAAACGTGAGCAGTCAGGAGATCAGACACGTCGCTTTACCAGATCTTAGCATTTAAATTGGTGGATACAAATATTACTACAGACAGGAATGGTGGCTCTAACTCTGGAATAAAGACCTAAGTTGTGACTTGATGACGATGACTCAAACAGTAAAATACGCGCAGGAGCAATTATGATTATTTGAAACTAAAATCTGCCAAGTTAATTTATCATAAAGCACCTGGAAATCTGGCGATTCTGTGCTGTATCACAACCCAAACTGTACCGCTCGACACGGTCGTGTGTTTGTGCAACAAAACAACCAAGCACATGAAGAAAAGTCTGGCAGAATAAATTTTTGAATTTGAAATATTTCAGCATGAAAGTGATGAGCTTGAAAGATTCGGGGTTTTCAAGGCGATTTATTCAACTTAATGGGTTTTCAGGGATAGCTACTGGGCTAACAAAGTCCTTCTGGTCCGGTCTAATATGGAGGGGAGCATACAGTGGAATCTATTTATCATAGAACTGATCAATACCACGATATTCTCCTGTGGTTACAAGTTCATACTCAATGACCAGATGTGTTGCAAATGTCAGATGATCGAGACAGTTCGTGAGAAGCTGCTGATGCTCCTTTCAGTTCCTTTGCCTGATTCACAGCCGCTGCTGTAAACGTCACATACAGTATGAAGAACAGGTGGATCCCAGCGGAAGGTGCTGAGCAAAGAAGCACATTTCTCTTTGTGACTTTAAATGAGGACAAATAGTTCCTGGGAAATCTGAGTGCAGGCGAGCTGGTTGGTGACGTCGGCCCATCTCCGGTCTCCCTACGAGCCACTGGGCGCGACCGCTGGCCCCAGGCCGCTCTGTTCCAGCTCCGCTATCACGGACATGTGTTTGAAGTCTGCAGGGTGGTGGTTAAATGCCTCGACCAATCGGTACGTCTCCTGCCTCTGCGTGCCGTAGAACAGCTGCACCTGATTGGCCAAGCATTGAGCCTGGTGAACAGTCTGCGAAGAGGAGGGATTACAGTTTAACATGTAGCCAATATTTGAGTGTCTGAATGAGCCAGTTTTGCTGTTTACATCATGGGTTGTGGGTTAGGGTTACTTACTATGAACTTGGGGTCCATCTCAGCAGTCATGAGGACGACGCCCTTCTCCTCCTTCAGGTCTGGGTAATGGTAGAGGATCAGCTGACTGGGTGCGTTCTCGCCCAGCATCTGGACACCAACGGGGAGAGGAAAACTGCAATGAACGCCTGCAGGTAACAGGAGCTAAAAGGCTTCGTACTGGGGAGAAGTTTATTGCATTTTATGTTTTGTGCTGAATTAATGATGAAAGTTCTCTGTAACACTGAAAGATCAGCAGATTTTATGAGCTGCTGATTTCTAACGTAGGCATTTCAAGCAAACCTTAAACCTTTGAAACTGTAGATTTGGAACCAGGAGGAAACTCTGCAGTAATACGGATATTTATAATAGACAGTCTTGGTACTAAATGAAGCATTTACCTCTGAATATGTAGTTTCGATTGCCTCTACATATATTATCTATTTGACCAGGTTTTGTGTTTTCCAAACTCATCAAAACCTGGAAATCACCCTTTTGGTTTTCCTTAAATTTTCAGACTTTCCAGATATGGAAACCCATTAGTCAGAGTCTGATCTCTACTGCAACATCATTGTCTTCCAGACTTCCAGAAAAGGATAACAGACACAGTCTTTTAACAAGACAGAACATGTCTATTTAAAGCTGTGGTTCTTTATGAACTTTCATTGATTACATTCATTACAGGGTAGGGCTGGACGATACGGCCAAAAATGTTATCACGATAAAAATCTTCATATCTTTCGATATCGATAATTATCACGATAAGTATCAAATCGTTATTTCTTTTGAGTTTAAAGGCTGATTTTTGCTCCTCAGTGAAAGTTGAAGAAACCTGATCAATTATGTTAAGTTTGGTTTAAACTTTTCGTTATGGTCAGAACGTGACAAACATTTGATTCCAAACAGTGGATCACTTCGCAAATCTGAGGGAGAACATTCAAAACAATTATGCTAAAGTCTTTTTCAACAATGAATACAATTAAGTAAAAGCTTTTTTCTGTCCTTTTTCCTCAACAAAATAAACATCTTAATAAAAAAAAACAACAATCCTGATTCATTTGTAATTCAAGTGAATCAAATCAAACATTTACTGAACATTTGTTATTGAAAGAAATTATATCACGATAATTATTATTATTATTGTTTTGTTGTCCAGCCCTATTACAGCGTAATGTTAAGAAGAAATGGTTTATTGAAAACCAACACCGTCAACACTGACGCTGGTCCCATTCATCACTAATACCAAAACTGTTTCATGTACTTCTAGATCTTATCCGTTTATTTGATTGTTTAAGATTTTTAACAGTGTAATTTTTACCTTCTGTATAATGTATTTTATTGTATTATATTAGTTTGTTATTTTAGGACGCCTGTATTAACAACTGGCAAAGGGACTGCTGATGAAAGCTAGCCTGTGGCTAACTTGGGTTCATTCGTTTTGACGTAGTGTACATGGTCCCTTTTCAAATAATCATTAAATTAAATTAAATTAAGTTGATTGTTTGAATTTCAGGGATACAATTACGACCTGCACAAGCAAGGCCACACAGTGTCTGACTTCCCCAGCAGCAAGCGAAGGTGCCGTGTGAAGAGGTTTACCTGGACGTTGATGAGGGAGGTGAAGTGGAGCTCGTGTCCGGACCACTGACCCAAGAAGAACTCATAACCCTCCTTCTGAGGCAAAGCGTAGAGAAACTGAGGGAGGAGGAAAGCAGCGAGAGACGGCTGAGTCACATGACGTTGAGAAATCATAGAATTAAATTATTAATAACTTGCTCTGATGATTTCAAACACTGTTAATCTGGTGCTTTGCAGCCATTTAGTCAAAACCTGACTTTAAACACTCAAACAATCAGAATATGAGAACAGAGACAGACTGATAACACTACTTTAGTATCTTTTGATCAACATGTTTCAGCGTGAGCAGCAGTGACTTTACCATCTGGCAGGACTTTGATCTGCTGAAAATCAAATCGTAGATCTGTGTCTGCAATTTAAGGGAAGACAGGTTATTAAATCATTAGGAAACAAGGGCAGATGTGAGCTTTGTTCACAAGTGTTGGATCTATAAAACTGTCTGTTTACCAAAACTTCTCTATTTACAAGCTTCATTGCAAATTGCACCATGTGTTACAGAGTTATAGCAGTCAAAGTGTACGGAATAATCAAAATGCAAAAAGAGCTCCCGGAAAAATAATATACTTCCTCACGGTTCCAGATTTTCAAGCAAAAACTAAAATATATTTAGGGGACATAAGTAAATACTAAATGTTTGGAGAATCTGTGCTGCATCAGCATGTTCTCTGGTGTCAAACTCACCGGGATGACGGCGCTGATTGTGTCCTTGGTCGAATAATATTTCATCCAAAGCTGAGAGAAGAACACACAAAAAGAACAGCCTCAAACGGTGCAAACTGACACAGCAAACGACGTGACTGTCGGTGGTTAAACTGGAGTAAAGCTGAAGCGCACAGGCCCCGCCCCTCAGACTCACCTCTGCGATTTCCTCGCCTGTCTTGTCCCCGATCATCTCCACGTTGAGGATGGAGCCCAGCGTCTGAAGAACACGTTACACAGTCAGCACGCACTCCTTTATCGACAGCTTTTATTTACATCGAAGCCACAAGGAAAAGGGTTAAAACACAGAAATCCAACCTTAACTGGTTCACATCGTGAACCCTAACAAAAAGCCATAAATAGTCAGATTAATCTCTGACAAATCTGATATTTGATTAATTGTTTGAGTAAAAATGTTTGGTTTCAACTTTTCAAATGTGAATAAACCTGAAGTGCCTTTGGCCGTTTTTTTATGCAAACAGTATACTATCAACTGATCATGCTTTTTATTTAATGGTACACTATTATACTAACACACTCATGTACAGCCTATTAGTACGTCCTCCAGGTTGTGGAATCAGGATGCCAATGTGCTAATATTTGCTGCTTCATGCCGCCTCCTCCGTTGAGCAAGCTTGTTCCGTTTTTACTAAAGTTATTGTTAGAAATATTGTTTAACTTTGTTTAAGTTGAGAAATACACATTTCAAAATGTCAGTATTTTGTGCATTTTCCTTGATAATCAAGCAAGTAGACCTTTTCTCCAAATAATGCCGCCGTACCAGCCAGTAATGCTGTGAGATTAGATTTGCTGTCATTCAGGATGATAAATCAGCCTCATGAGCGCAGGTATAAATATGATTTCCAACACAGTAAAATTCTAAAATGTAGAATAAAAGTTTTAATTAAGTAAAAGCAATCTTATGCATCCACACATCTCACCTTGTTCTTTGTGAAACCTCCCGATGCGGCATCGGCGGCAGCTATCTTGTCCCGTTTCTCCATCTGCAAAGATTCCCACAACAAAAGTGACATCGCCTTAATAAAACTGTGCTCACGAGCCGACGCAGGAAAATGAAGAAATAAAAGCAGAGACAAATGTTCACCCCTACGCTGATAACAAACAGGCTCACACAGGAGAAGTGGACACTTCAGCACACACAGTCACCAGATTATGGTTAAAAAAAAAAAGACTTTCAGTTCACAGAGATCTCAAATTTATCACAATGCACGCCAAAAAACCACGTGAGATGTTTCTAACTGTGGCTTTAAACGTCTGACTTTTCATATTCTGCCTGGCTGGTACTCCACCTCCTGCTCCATGAGCCGGACGAACTCCGCCTGCTTTGAGTGTCCAAGCACTTCATTCTTGGCCTCGTGCCGTTTCTCCAGTCGGGCTTTGTACTCCTGTGGTTTGGCACTGAAAACAAGTCAGAAAAAAAAAAAAAAATCAGTAAACACCAAACAAAGTGAGCAACTTTCAAAAGGCCGAATCCCCTTCCAGTCTGTGATGAGGTTTAACTGAGGCGGCAACTTACAGTTTTGAAAAAGGCAAAACCTCAGCCGCTTAAAACATTCACATCTATATTCAAACACTATGGTGCTGAAATATTCAGCTCAAAAGAGGAAACAGTAAGTAAACCTGAAAAGTATCGTGTGCTTTTTGTTATTGCTGTTCAGCAATATCAGTTATAGGAGATTTGCATTTAAACATTCTGACAATTATAAAATTGTTAAAGCTATTTAATCAAGGAAACAAATCCATCTTTTATATAATGATTTTGTAATGTTCTGTTTTGAATAACTTTAAAATCTTTGGGTTTTCTTTAATCAGACAAAAGGAACTTGAAACAATTTTTTGACATTTTATTGAAATGATTATGAATGAAGGAAATAATCAAAAGATGTATTACTGGAAAGCAAAATAACATTAACCCTAAGTTTTGTTTCACTTTTGTTAAGCTCAGTGATTCGGTTGGGATGTGAAGAGGAGGATCTAAAATTTAATTATTTAGTGGGGAGGACATAGCTTTGACAAAAAAAAAAAAGAGATGCCAAGTTAAATCCAGCCTCCCTTATGAATCAGAAGAGCAACGAGACAGCTGTAAATGTTTTGTACGTGGACACGCTGCTGCTTGGTAGTTTAAATGTAAACCGAATATTTAATTAGCTCGTCTGAATTTCGATTAAATCTTTTCTGAAAGTGTAAATTTTATTTACGCGCGTCGAAAAGCAAATTACTTTTAAAATGACATCGTTTTCTAACGGAGATTCGGTTATCCAGGAGAGTGCTAGCTCGGTTAGCCCGCTGACCTGCGCAGCTTCTGGATCTTGTCCTGGTACTTGCTGTAGTACGGGTTCTCCTCCAGCTCCGGCTCTTTCCGGACTGAGAAGGCTCGGAACTGCGACGGGACCAGTCCAGGGATCAGCGTCCTGATCCCGGTGGCCCTGACCGCTAACATTCCCCGGTACAAACATGACATTTGTACCACGGCCGCCGCCATCTTTCCATCGCTCCCGTGCAACATCTATATTGTTCCGGCGGGCATCAGGTTTTATACATTGGTTCCGACATAAATGAGAATGTTTGTAATTATTTAATTATGTTCTTTCTGTTGACTCTTTAGTTAAACCACCGTATAAAATAACTTTTAGATGTTTACTTTCTCATGAATACAAATCAAAACAGTATTATAGAATTATCTATCTATCTATCTATCTATCTATCTATCTATCTATCTATCTATCTATCTATCTATCTATCTATCTATCTATCTATCTAATTATGTGTTGTTTTGTAAAACTACATAAACTACATTACACTTACATTTCTTCATTTAACTGACGCTTTTATTCAAAGCAACTTACAACTGCTATATATGTCAGAGGTCTTTGTTTCATATAGCCTATTTTCATGGCAACAGATGGAGGTTTTCGAGGATTACAGTGTTTTTCTTTCAGTGATGATAATAAAACAATTTGTTAAACAGAGATCACAAAATAAAATTTTTGTCTCTCATCATAAATTATCATGTCTGATACGAGGACCACAATGACAGTAAGTTTGTAACTTTCTTGTCACTGTGATGGCATCTTTTTTATGCATTTATTTGTGTTACTGTCCAGTAAAATCAAACCACAACAAATCAAATCAAGATGATTAAGTTGTTATTCTATGGTTTCGAGGAAGGAAGCTCTAGTGAAGAGGGGCAGAAACCCCCATCACATCTCACGCCAAATTCATGGGCATTCATGTTCTGCATGATCCACTGTTTTGGTCTCAGTCTTGTCGTTTGAACCTGGCTGCAGGGGTTTTCTCCCATTCAGTCACAAGAGCATCAGTGAGGTCCAACATTTATGTTGGTGATCAGGTCTGTCGTTGGTGTTGGAAGGCACTGAGGCTCTGTGCAGACCAGTCAAGTTCTTCGACTTCCACGCCCCAGAAAAAAGGCTCAGAAAACACCTTTGTCCACATACTTTTCTCTGTCATTGCAACTGACACATTTAGGGCATTTTTTAAAATGTACAAAAGTGAATAATGCCAACTTTAAAATGCCACAGCTGTTTGAATGTTGTCCTGACACGTTGACACCACTGGAGGTCACTACATCTCTTTAATGAAAACTGTCTGAATATCTCTACATGCATAAAAGCTGCTACATTTGAGTCCTCACTGGTATCATCTGAACACTGCAAAACACTGCAGCGACCCATCCCCACAAGCACAGCTCAGATTGACAAACAAATAAATGAGCATATAAATACAGTAAACATTCTGCTCCAACCCTCCAGAGTCACTCGCTGATGCTCTCGGCTTTGTGCATGAACCCACACGGGTGTTTATGCCTCTTGTGAGACATCATGGTGGTTGTAAATTTTAATGAGACGTGTGTTCCCCCTGCGACCGTCTGAGTGCTTCTGTGTTTACTTTTCACAGCCAATCGTTTTTCAATCACTAATCAATACAATAAGAGCAGCTGGGAGCTGTTCACTGTACTGCAGATGATGATAGTGGCCAGTGAATGTGTTTACGTGTGCATACATGGCAACTGTTCTACACTTCTCCACAGGTAATATCATTGAATGTGATACACAGAAATACATTTTTTTGTGTGCAGTTTTCTGGTTAATATCATTTTCATTGTCTAGTTTTAAAAAAGTATACTCAGCACAAGTTTATATTTTTGTTGTAATGTTTTTTTTGTGATTGTGGAAAGTAATTAAAAATGTGTGGATCAGTATGTCACTCACAGTAGCAGCAATGTTCTTGTACTTCCTTTTTCCTTTTATGTTTATTTTAAAGATTTCATTTTCACGCATTTAATATTTTTTTGGATTTGTTTCTCCCCTGCTTGTGGTGTATGTCTCCTTCATTAGGACCTCATGTAAGACTCACAGTGTTTTTGAACTTCAAATTTATGCAAAGACAATTTCAAAAAACAACTTGCAATATTTTGACCACATGAAATTGAGTTATTCATGACCATAGCGGAAGAGTTTAAGGTATAGCTGAAAATTTCGCATTTTTGTGCGCCTCTCAAGTCATCTTCAAAATAAAGGCCATTTACAGATGTCTTTACAATCAGCAGAAAATCAGATTTGCCTAGTCAGTGATTTTTGGTGATGGGGGAACCTGTTAACTTACATTTGGATCACAGATTGTACTTTTAAAACAAACCTAAATTAGTTCTGGCTGCAGCACAGAACAACGTGGAGGTGCTGTTTTCCACTGATTACCTGTATTACACCACATTTGTGTGTGCTGACAGGTAAGGTTTACGTGATGGCAGGACACAGACGCCCTTTCTTTTCAGTCATGTGTTGTCACACGTGACGGTTTGTTGTAAATGTTGACCTGCTGGTGGAAGCAGTGCTGTGGCTACCACAGAGGAAACTTAGCATTTTGGTGGAGGACGCCAAAGTACTCCAGAGTAGCCACAGCACTGGTGGTTTAGATTAACGGTCAGGTGACCAACATAATCAGGCAAACACTAGCATTTTATCCATAAAAGTAACATGCAGATCTCATGATTATTAAACAAAGAATCCTGGCTGAAGTCTGAATGAGACGCCGTCACTGTGCTCAGGATGTCAGCAGCACCTGTTCAGGTGTGACCAAAGTGCAGCAACTGCCCACAAGAGTAATAACTTCTTCAGTCTTCAGTTTGAGTTGGTAAACAGATGTCGAGGCTTCAAAAGATCCGCTGGAAATTGATTCGATCTCTTTTAGCCCTCAGCTCTGACACTTTCATCGTTTGAGTTCAGAATCAAAATCATCTTCATTTGATATTTATAAGTTATTCTCAATGTTACACACATTTTAAAGAAAAAAAAATTACAGTAAGATAGAAATACAGCCAGAAACCAAGGAAAACAAAGCTGAACAAAGAAAGGGAAAAATAAATATAGAATAATTATGTAAGTAGGGAAAAAAAAAATAAGCGTATCTATAAATATATATATATAAAAACAAAAATAAATAAATAAATAAATAAATACATTTTGAAATATTAATATAATCATTACTTTATTTAGAGTACATGAAAAATGGTGGTTAAGTTCAGTATATACGTGTATATATGTACCTCTAAAGATAAAGCAACGTGCAGGATTTATATTGACAATGATGGATGAGAGGTACATGTTAAAGCACAGTGTGTACTTGAACCTGTAAATATATAATAAATCATTGGAAGGTAAGTGGATGTTTTAGTGTTATGGGCTTATTGACACTGTGTGACTGATGTCAACTGTTGGTCAGAGTGATGGCCTGTGGGAAGGAGCTCTTCTTGCGTCTGGTTGTTTTAGCATATATGGCGCTGTAACTAAACCCGTTAAACAGTGGGTGGGAATCTCCGAGTCAGTTTAATGTCGGTCACTAACACAGGACTTGCTCTGTCGTTATTGATCTGTCTGTCTGATCTGTTTATCGCCAGCAGAGTCTGAAATAAGAAGAAACCATAGCAACTTTAAGTAAACTTCAAACAATAAAAGAATTGTTTTGTAAGGTCACACCTGTAAGAATTTGACTTTAAAAAAGGCATAAAACAAATGAGAATAATATTTTTAAAAATTTGCAAAAACAAATAAAACCAAGACAAAATCCTTTCAAACAAACGACTGGAATTAATTCACATATTATTTTGTGCCATGTGTTCTCCACCCTCTGTTCTGTCAGACACTGACTATTTTCTTACGCTCTGCTTCTATTTTTCTTCCTCTCCTCTCACTGACCCACTGAGCTCCTCCTCCTCCTCTTCTCCCTCTCTCTCTCTGCAGTCTCTCGCTCTCTTTGTTATGGGGGTCCTGCATGGAGGATGTATATTTTATGTGCGGCTCTGGAGGCTTTTACCATTAATTATAGAGAAACACTAAGCTCTCCATTTGCCGGACAGATGTTATTTTTTACTTAAGGAGAGAAAGGGGACTGTTCCATAATTCAGAGGTAATCCCGCTCACCAGAGAACAAATAAATAAATGAATAAATAAATAAAGCAAAAGCAAAAACCACAAACATTTGGTAGAAGGCAACAGCCGACACACACGCACAGATTTCCTCTGTGTTCAGCCTTTAAGTGCCCTCCATGTAATAAATATGGAACAGCTGCTTTATCATTTCATTTTTTATTCAATCGGCTTTCACAAAATCACACACACAACACAATGCCGAAGCTATTTGGTCTTCAGAACAATAGATGTCTAAAAAGTTTTTCAACGCTGAAATATTTGGTACAAATTTGAATTTAAAAAGAAGATGTCGACCGATTGCAAAGCAAAAATGAAGGTATTTATTCTTTTAAAAAATCTTGGTACATCAACACAAACTCATTTTGTGCAGCCACGAAGAGCTGAAATGACCATAATAATAACCATTTTTGAATATTGATGATTGAAGCTTGTTCCAGGGGACACTGAATATCTTAAATGTCACCTTGGACTATGGGAACCTGCCAAGGGTATTTTTCAGGGTCGTAGGTAGTATAGAGGTCACATACTCTGAAATATTCTGGGATTTGGGGGAATTACATGACAGAAAAGGGAGCAAATATATACGTATACATATTAGACTAAATGTTTCAAGGACAGATTCTGAGTAAACGTCTTTAAATGTTCAGTTTTAGGGTAAAAACTGAATACACTAAAATAAAAGGATTCTCCTGAACTCTCTATAATTCCATACCTGGTAAGATGGAATATAGGCATTTAGTTAAATGAATAAATACAATGTGAAATTATGTTGTTTTTTAAAAAAACATCAAAACTCTGTACAGAGCTTGGTTGGTGGTCTGTCAAAAATGTATTGAAGGGGTGTGTTGTGCCGGACAAACCTCGGTATTACTGGTTCGATAACTGCAGCCCTGCAGCCAATGTTTGTTCAAAGTCAGAAAACCTTATTTAGAACCGCCACCGTCAGTCATTACAAAATTCATAACTTATTCATGCTGTGCAGTCAAACTTTGTTCAAATCCTCAACTTTATTTTAAATTATAGTCCATATTTCCAAAGTCTCCAAAGAAACCAACAATGTCAGGCTGAACTTTGGGGAAATGTTTCACTCAGAATAAATCTGTGTTGGAGCAAGTTTTTCTGTAATGTTCTGACATAATTTGTCAGTAATTAACCTCCTCATATCCTGATGTTGACCTTAAATTCTGCAAAACTAGATACTATTTTCCCAAAAACTCAGACTTTTTTTATATTTTTGGAAAGTTTCAGATCATGTATGCTCCTAAAATCCTGTGATTCCCTAATATTTACCACTGAAGTGTCTGGTTGGAAAAAATCATTTTTATCCTATCCGTCTAAAAGCATCACATATATTCCGTATTTGTACCAAATCTTCAGTGAACTGAAATGCTGTTTATACTCAATGAAGTACGAAGATCTAAGAAAACAGGATTCTAAACAGCTACAATTGTGCACTCATGTGCTGCCACACGTGTCTTCTTTACTAAGTATTCATGTTAACCGCATCATCCCATCAAAAGGAATTTTATTTGATCCTTTTCAGAAACTTTGGGATATTCACTAGGAGCTAAAATACAGTTCTGTGTGTTTGAACGATGTTCAGCTGCAGCATGTTGTGACAACTGACCTTCCAGCAACATATCAAATATGTCGATTTGATGAAATGATGTAGCCTCAAAAAACTTGGTGGTTGAATATTTCACAAAAATCATTGGTCAGTGTTGAAACAAATAATAATATACATGATT
Source organism: Lepomis macrochirus (assembly GCA_024633595.2). Classification (NCBI taxonomy): domain Eukaryota; kingdom Metazoa; phylum Chordata; class Actinopteri; order Centrarchiformes; family Centrarchidae; genus Lepomis; species Lepomis macrochirus. The sequence continues at coordinate 32,532,662 of JALXJV020000010.1, read as the reverse complement.
ATGTGAATTTATGCAGCGTAGAAAACAAAAGGGTTTCTTTGAGGGTGAAAGGAACAAGCGTGTTAGCAGCTCTGTGATATTTTCATGTGCGGTCTCAGTCTGCCATGTCGCCGTCGGTCTGAGTGTTTAGCGCGTGCGATGAGGTTTGATTTCGAGCCTTGGGGTTTTCGGGGTCTTGGGACCACTCAGTTACCCCTTCCCCTCCGGCAAGCTGAAATCGCACCCCTGGGCCGGTGGATGACCCCTATCCACCTTCCCTGCATACAAACACACACTCTCTCTCTCACTCTCTCTCACACACAGTTGAGCATTCACTACTCACATACACACTCAGTGAAAAAGGGTCGGGCTTGGCAGAGGAATCCCATCGTTTTAGAGAGGGATCCCATTAAAAGTGCATGAGTGTGTCTGTCTAGGAATCAAGCCACCTGCTCTGCCGCTCAGCCGATAGCCCTGTATGTGTGTGTGTGTGTGTGTGTGTTATTTATTTATGCACATGTTATTAGGGCATCACTCAGTTTATGCTGCACACACTGAGGAGTTCTTGAAGGTTGAATGAAATCTGAAGGTTTTGAAGTTTTGTATTCGGGTTTTCAGGTCTTCAAGGGATCATTAACTCGACCTCTGACCCTGGATTACACAGTGACCATCCTGCAAACACACAATCTGTATATATTTAAATCTTATTCAAATCCAAAAATAACGTTGCATGAAGTCTTGGAGGTGAGGGGCTTATGCGCTTGATATTCATGGCTTTGATCAATCTTCCCTCCCTGGTATGGCTACAGGAGATGCCTGTACTTTGCTTGTTTTTCAGGTTCAGACCTGAAATTCAACATTTTGCATTTACATTAAAAGACATTCAGATGTAACACTGAGCCAGCAGTGAAATGAGTGCTAATGTTGGAGGATGGAGCTGGAAAACAGTGAGATTAAGAAATAAGAGAAGCAGTCCACACGCTGACTTTTCTGCAAGACCTTTTAAAATGACGCAACATTTCAACCTCCAAGGTCTTTGTCAGGTCAGAGCTCTTCATCATTTATGTTTTGCTTTCGTCTTTCACCTGTTTTGTACCAGATACTACTTTACTCTACATGTGAGATTAACCATCATGTCTTATATGCGCCTCTACATTTTTGAAATGAGGAAATAATTAAGTGAAAGTGTAAATTAAGTACAGATTTTGCTTGATTTCACTAAATTGAGTTAGACAATTTCGCAAATTTAAAGGTTTGAAAATGAATGGAGATACACAGAAACATCTATATATATTTATATTTATTATTATTATTATTATTATTATTATTATTATTATTATTATTATTATTAAAAATGAAAATATTTATAGCTGACAAAACAACAACAACAACAAAACAATGGACCGAGTTTTAATGTTTTTTTAAATTTAGAAATATATACATATAACACATATAAGTTAAAGCCATTTCAAAACTAGTTCATGCACATATTAAATTATTTTTTCAAAAAGGACTAACTGATTTTGTACATACACGTTAAATACGTCAGCATCAGACAATAATAAAGATTAGTTTTCTGTCATTTTACATGCAAATTGTGCACAAAAACTTAATGCCACATCAGCTCCATAAACAGCAGTCATTCTCTTGTGTTCATAATAGCTTAACGATATTTTAACAAGTTCAATTTAAGTTCGCTACTCTGATCCATCTTCCAAACTCTCGTCGCATCTATTTTTTTTATGAAAATACAAAATAGACAAATAAAACGATTCAAACCAAAGACAAATATAACTCACAGTAAAGGAACAGTCCAAGTTTGTTTGTCTCACCTAAACGTTTGGTTTCCCGCTGTCGTTCCTCCACGGTCGGTGTCAACAGAGCGGTGTGATGTTGAGATCAGCACCGGGCGGAGAGAGAGCACTGCGGCACGACGCTGCTGCCGCTGCCGGAGCTGCAGCTCCCTTTCCTGCCAGCAGGCGGCGCTGCTCGCACACAAACCCTGCGGGGCTCTGAGGCCACGCAGGGGCCAAAGAAGACCAGCAGGCCCAGATAACAACAGACTCACACTACACAGAGGTCAGAACTGTCCTGGAAAACAAAACAAACACAGGAGAGTTTAATATCTTCTTATTTAATTATTAGTTATTTATCATCTTAAAAAGCTTACCGTCACTTTGTTATCACTTTTTATCCCCCTGGTTTGAGCACTTTATGTCTTATTTTCTATTCTCCACCGCCTGTCCTTGTTTTCTGTCCTCCCACCCCTCCTAGTGTGTCTCCTCTCCTCTCATTCCTTTTGTTCTTTTGTCTTCTTTCCATCTCTTCTCCTCTCCTTTTTCATCTCCTTGCTTCCTCTCCTTGTTTCCTCCCCTCTTCTGTCCTTTCCTCCTAATATCTGTATATATCCTTTCCTCCTCTCTCCTCCCCTTCTTCCTCATCTCTTGCCTGCTTTCCTCTCTCCCTTGCTTTTTCTTTTCTTCCCCTTTTCTCTGCTATTACATCTCCTTGTTCTCCTCTCCTTTCATTTCCCCTCTCCTTTCCTCACATATCTTTATCTCCTCTCCTTACCCTTTTCTCTGTATCCACTTCTTTTCTCTGTATGTTTTCCTCTCCTTCTTTCTGACCTTTTCTTCTCTCCCCTCCTTTTCTTTGCTGTCCTTGTCTCTTTCCTATCCCTTTATTTTTCTTCATTCATTTCATCTCGTTTTCTCTTTAGTCTTTACCCCATCTCTCTTTCTTATATTCACCTCTCCTCTCCTCTCCTTCGTCCTGGCGGCGCTCCAAGGACGGATGGAGGGGGAGCATCTGGAGCACGCTCACTGGCGCTGACAGCTGTCACTTTGGCTGGTGCTAATGCAGACGGGCTAACCTGAAATGAGTAGGGACAGGCCTGAAGCTCAGCGCGTCACTGACCGTCGCCGCCTCCTCCTCCTCCTCCTCTTCCTCCTCGGGGAGAGGTAGCAGCAGAGTATGAGGTGAGGGCTGAGGTGCAGGGTGCTGTGGTGGGTTGGGAGAGATAAGGAGGCGGATATAAGAGGGGTCAGCAGGGTCACAGTGTGGTTAGCACTGACAGCAGGGCTCTGAAAGTGATCCAGCAGCAGCACTAACAGAGAGGCAGAAAACAAGACGGGGCAAGAAGGAGGAATATGACAGAGGAAAGGGAGAGGATAAGGGGCAGAGATGGAAGAGGGGAGTTTATATGGAGGATGGGAACCGTTAGGTCACTGGATCCCAACCTTTTTGGTGTGGTAACTGTCAATTGTTGTTAGATCCTTAAAAGGTAAAAATTATCCAGTAATTCATAAGAAAAAAAGATAAAGAAAAAGCGATCACACTTTCTAAGCACCTTATTAAAGTGAAGATAAACATTTCCACCACGCCATAATTTCCACTGACATTTTTTAAAGTGCAAATTGAACATTTTATTAGTGGTTAATAAATCATTCATAGATGCTTTATGGATCAGTTATGGGTCATTAGCAAGATTCCATAGAACATGTACCTGGAGTACTTCTGCAGTTAGAAGACTGTGGAGAAGTTCAACTAATTTAAAACCAATAAAAAATTTGAAATGGTAAAAAATCACATTTGGTGTAAGACCGATCTTTAGTACATTGTTCCTGTTGTCACAGAAAACTACAAGCAAGGAAAGGCTGACTGCACAGGACACACCTCCTACGAACCTAAAGTAGATGTAACACCTGAACACCACCAGTTAAAATTCAGTGTGAAAACTAGTTGGCAAGCTAGTAGAAAAGTCAAGCTACATAATGCATTCAAGGTAATAAATACATCCACTTTCTGTAGTTATTGCAATGAACAGCACAAATAGAAACTTGACCAGATACTGCAAAAAGAGAAAAAGCCCAAACAATGAATGAATTCCATGGACAACTAGGCCCATGTATCTGAAAAAAACACTGTAAACTTCTATGTAATTAATAGTCTTAAACAAGATCAATTTAAATAAACTTATTTTGAACATGACAGCAGTGTCCATGAAGGGACATAAAAAAGTTTGGTAACCACTGGTTAATGACCCATGGAGGTTTTTTTCTGATGAATTAACCGAGCTAATCGGGCAACCCAAAGGTTCTTCTTATCAATCACTTCTAATTCATCTATAAAGAATATGTAAATAATTAACTGCCATCTTCCTCTTTCCTAAATTATTACAGTAAAGTTACTCTACGGAGTATCTGAACACCAGTAGTGCTACTGAAAAACATTTTCACGCAAACAAGTGCATGTGATTCAGACTTCACACAGTAAAGGGGCAAAGTCAACCCATTCTCACTCCCAAATCATCATACGGACACTTGACCGAGACCTTTTGTCGTCTTGTTGTGTACCAAAACTACTAAAATCTAAAAGTGATACCAATGTTTCTTGACCAAGTGTCCGTATGTGACGACTTGGGAGCGAGACTGGGTTGGCCAAATAGCAATGCACCAAAAAGGCGAGGAAGAAGAACACTGCTACATGTCAATCATGGATGTTACAGAATTTGCACTATTTTACAAATATTGATGTTGCAAATGTTTTGTGAGTTATTAGGTCCCAAGGATACACATGGTGCATTTTGGTGGTCAGAGTAAACAGAGAGTGTTTTCTAGTGGTGGAAGAAGTGGTTTTACAGCATAGAAATACTGTGTTACAAGTAAAGGTCCTGCCCTCCAAGTTTTGCTCAAGTACAACAGTATTAGCATCAAAATACACTTACATAGTACAAAAAGATCGAATACTCATTATGCAGAATAATGTTTATTATATTTCTGAATTATAATCATTGATGCATTAATATGTTTATCACAATATTGCAGTTTTTACTGCTAGGTAAGGATCAATAAAGCACTCTTTATCCCTAAAATGTCATGTTTTGTTTTATTCACCTGAATTTGCAAAGTAACTAGTAACTAAATGTATCAAAGAAAAGTAGTAGAGTAAAAAGTACATTCTCTTGTAGAAGTAAGTAGTACAAAAACAAAATACTACTAGAACATTTCTAAAGGTATTTGTATATTACTTGAATAAATGTACTTAGTTACTTTCCACCGCTGTTATTTTAAAGAAAACCCCCTTTAATCATCTTGTGACCGCTGAAATTTATCTTGTGACCCCTTGTGGGGTCCCCACCCCCATGTTGGAAACCTCTACATTAGAGAGAGGATGAGAGAGAGACATAGAAAACAGAGGAGAGCAAAGTGAAGGAAAAAACAATGGAGGGATGAGAATTAAGTGACAGTCGTGTCTCTTAAAGGACTCCAGCTCATTATAACGCCTGGTGACAGTCTTTGTCTTTCCTTCCGTACCTCTATGAATGTCAACTGTGTGTGTGTGTGTGTGTGTGTGTGTTGTCCCACTCTGTTCATATCCACAGATCCACAGTGCGTGCTGATTCAGCTCGTTATCTGATGGAGCCGTAGACAGAATGAGTTTAAATCTCAGCATTGCCGCAAGCCCTCACACTGCTTCATCTACTGTTTGCTCTCTCTCTCTCTCTCTCTCTCACACACACACACACATACTGTACACTGCACATGCAGGGGTCCACACACACTATAAGCAAGAGGCACAATACACAACACAAAAGGAAGAAAGGAAAAACATGTTTCTTACAGAAGGTTCAAAGTGCTCCCTCCAGAGAAAAATATGGACACAAGTTACACCCACATATTTGAACATGTAATTTCAACGGCCTCTACTCCTCTAATTTCAGACCAGCAGATGTTGGAACCTGGCTACAGAGATTTCCTCCCATTCAAACACAAGATCATCAGTGAGGTCCAACACCGGTGCTGGTTGATAAGGTCTCATTCACACACTAGCATTCCAGTTCATCACAAAGGCGCTGAAAGGGGGTTGAGATCGGGGCTCTGCGCAGACCAGTCAAGTTCTCCTGAGCCAAACTGAGAAAAATATTTCTTTGTGGCAGAGATGCTCACAAGTCCAAGTCAAGTCTCAAGTCTCTCGTGGTTATTATGAATGTTGTATCACCTGCTGCGTTCAATCCAGGTTGCTTATTAAACTGCATAGCTGTAAGGACTTCGGTATCTGTAACCTGTTTTTCATTTACAGAGCACAACCATGTAATGTGCAATGCAATTACTGACAGCTTATTAAATACTGTGAGTCAAAACACTCCCCAGACTCTTTAACCCAGTGTAACGTATCTAAATAAAACTGTAAGGTTACATCATCAACAATAAACCTGTAACCTCTTTCCAGCCAGCGGCAATAATTAAGGTGATGGCAGCCAGCGGGACGTCAAGGATTATGTTAATCGACCACAACAAGTTTGGCAAGTAAACAAACGCTCGTTCATCTTTTCATAACGAACCACAGTCGGAGTAAACCTCCCGTAGGTCGTAGCTGAAGCAAGAAGCAAGCTAACGTTTAGATGGCCAATGCTGAGCTAAACATGTTTACTCACCACAGGTTACTAAGCTATTTGTGTTCAGGGGTTCTTTGTGTTTGGGTCTTGTTGTATTAAGTTTTAAAGCCAAAGTTTATGATTAAACGGCTCAGCAGATGCCGGTGTTTGTTATCCTCTCTCATGTGCGGCCACGCGCAGCAGATGCTACGTGCTAACAGAGGGAGGAGAATATACAGCAAGCTCATCAGGCGTCTCCTAAAAAATAAACATTGTTCACAAGTCCCGCGCCTCGAGTCCAAGTCGAGTCTGAAGTCTTTTGAGGACGAGTCTCAATTCGAGTCTGAAGTCACTGTGTGTAAGACTTAAGTCGCACTCGAGTCCGAGTCTCTAACTCGACTCCCCATCTCTGCTTTGTGGAACTGGTTTTGTGCACGGGAATAAAATATTGTGGGTAAAAGTGTTGTTGCACTTGTAACCCAACACGTCCTCACACCTAAACGCCGAGTCAAAATGGGTCGAGTCAAGTGTTCCAATGAGACAACGAGTGTTGACAAGTACCAGTCCAGCGACAGGACCTTAAGTTATGTAAGACCTAAGTCACATGACAATTAACACGTGGTAAATGTTGCGAAACGGTGTTAGTTTGGTCAGGTTTAGGCAACAAAACCACTTGGGTCGGTTTAGGAAAAGATCATGGTTTGGGTTAAATTAAGAACATTACTTAAGTCACACAACATGACGTCATTTAACTTAAAACTGACTTTCTATCACACTTGACACATACATTCACCTCACCAGCCTCCTTACACTGACTTTGTAGCTAATTATACTCTCTATACTATGTCACCTGACTTCTTCCACCGCTGAAAGTCACTAACAAAAAACTGTGAATATGGGTTGTAATAAGCTTCTGCATGATTGACGTAAACGGACATTTTTTCTGGTGAAAACGAAGTGACCAAACTACGAATAACAGAGTACAAAAGAACAGTAAAGCACTTCTCCTTCGCAGAGATAATTCATCCACCTCACAGGTGTGCATATCCAGATGCTGATCAGACAGACAATTGTGCCTTAAGCTGGCCACAATAAAAAGGCCAAACCAAAATGTGGAGTTCCATCACACAGCACGATGCCACAGATGTTTTGAGGGAGCGTGCAGTTGGCATGCTGACTGCAGGAATGTCCAACAGAGCTGTTGCCCATGAATTGAATGTTCATATCTCTACCATAAGCCGTCTCCCGAAGGCGTTCCAGAGAATTTGGCAGTACATCCAACCGGCCTTACAACAGCAGACCACTTGTACCCACACCAGCAGAGGACCTCTAGCATCTTCACCTCCAAGATCGTCTGAGACCAGCCACCCGGACAGCTGCTGCAACAATCAGTTTGCATAACCAAAGAATTTCAGCACAAACTGTCAGAATCTGCATGCTCGTTGTCCTCATCAGGGTCTTGACCTGACTGCAACTTTGCACAGCCATTGAAGAGGAGTGGACAAACTTTCCACAGACCACAATTAACAACCTTATACTATATGCGAAGGAGATGTGTTGCACTGCGTGAGGCAAATGGTGTTCACAACAGATACCCCTAATACAGTGAAACTGCACATTTTCGAGAGGCCTTTTATTGTGGCCAACCTGTGCAATACCCATGTCAGTATTGACCTACAGCAAAATCAAGAATGAGTAAAGCTCCTGCCAGAAAAGGTCAACTAACTCAAGTGGCCACAGAAATTTAGCAACAATAAATATATCACTCTCTTAAAATGGAAAGGCAGGACCATCTGCAAAGAAAGTTGTTTGGTATTGCCGTCTTTGAGACTGGCATAAATGTGGGCCAGGACACCTTCAGAGTAATTACTATGAACTGAGTCTAGAAATTTCCAGTTTATTCCAACAGTCCAAAAGTCAAAGGTGTTGAATTTACAGTGACATAAAACAGAGAAAAGCCGCATATCCTCTAAATCTAAGTCACTCTCAACTACTCTTTTCAGGAATGAATTCAAATTAATAAAAGTCAAAGTGTGGCATGACAGACCAAGTGTAAGTGATTATTAACAGATCCAGTGGAGGTTTTATAGGGAAATGACTCTCATTTAGGGATTATTATTATCCCAAAGTAAAAACTGACAATTTTTTTTAACTAACCCCTCTTGGTAATTTGAGCTCCGGGCCTGGTGAGCCTGTCCTAATGTAATAATCAGGATAATCTGCCTGTAATAGCTGGATTACAGCAGGTTATGGAGACTTTACTCTTTGGCAGAGCCCTTCTATGGATCTAAACTCTAATTCGTTAATCAACTAATGCCCATTCAAGGCCTGCTAAGAGACGCAGAGGGACTCAGCAGAGCTCTGGGAGATGGACCTTCAACCCACTGCTGAGTTCGTCATTACACAGACAAGCATTGTTCAAATAGAACTTCATTTTAAGGGGCAAGGATGACTTTCGGACTCCTGTGTCCTGTCTGTGACTTAAATGGAACAATGCAGATGAAACACAAAGAAACTGGAAGAGCTGTTGTACCATGTTCCTGAGTTGCCAAGGTGTCAGCCCTTAGCTTTCCAGCTACACAGTAGTTCACCAACTAGAGTGACCAGGCCATTATTCTTTAACTTATAGTGGAAACATTTTTTTAAACTGCAAAGTGAAAGAATAGTGAGAAAAGTGAGAAAAGACTATTAATAGTGCTGGACAACAATAAAAAAATGTAATAGCATGATTTTCCTGGATTAATTGCAATTCATCTCATTGTTATGCGCAAAATGGAATAATGGATTCTAAAGTAGTGCATTGTGCACTTTTAATTTTAATGTACTGCTATAATAACATGTGGTTTGCAAACACTTTAAACAAATAAGGAGCTTTTTACCGCTATGGCATTTGTTCGCTTGTCTTGCTTTTGTTTATTGTGGGATGATCTACTTCTCCCACACAGAGTAGTCTGCTGAAGCCTCCCTCCACTGCTAGTTTGAGTGGGTGATTTGCAGCCTGGTCAAAGTCCAACCCCTCCTTTGACCCCTGGTTTGACTGCATGTGTATTCAGAGCCACTGAGCAACGGACTTTCAAAATAATAACAGGAAAAACAAAGACTGCGTTAACGTGAGATAAAATAATTGTCTGTGTTAATTATTAATGGGACTTATTATGATTAAGTTATTGCGACTTGATGCCCATCAGCATTCATATAAGATGCCTTTTTATATGTGGACCAAAACTACTTGGTTAGGTTTAGAAAAACAGTGTTTTAGGTTGAAATGAGTTCATTATTTGACAGAGGATGGATTAAATTGAAGTTGCTCGACAGCCCATCTCATACGGATGCTAAAGGGTACCGTGTGTGTTAAATACCGAAGCTTTCTCAACGCCCAGGGATTAGACTTGACTCAAACATCACATAGCTTCACTGAAGAGTTAAAACAAGCTGATACGGTATACATATTGCAAAATAATGTGGAAAAATGATTTTCTGTCTCTGAAACTACATAAGAAGAAAGAGAAGGGGAAGACCACGATTTAACAGGTTCAAAATACAACATAATCTGAATCTCAGGGTGAATGCTGGTGGTCATGACTGTAAATCTGTCTCTCTCTTAACAGACTGAATCAGTGACCCTCCTCCTCCTCCTCCCCCTCATACAGCCGCCGTCCCCTCTGTGGGGCCACAGGTCCGGTGTGAAATGCACGCAAACATTTAAATATTTCAGACTGTACTCTCGCTCACCAACCAACCAACCAACACACAGAGAGAGAGAGAGACGAGAGACGGCGGCGGCGACAGCTTCATAAATAGTCCATGAGGAACGGACGGCCCCTCCTTACCACAACCTGTCAAAGGCCCACAATGATTTATTGATTTCTTTATTTGTCACATAAAAAGAGAAACTCACTCTTCATGTCTATCTTTTTTTTCTCGTTCTCACCCTTCTTCTTCTTCTTCTTCTCGACCTCTCTGCTCTGAAAAAAAAAGGTGGAGGACAAATCGCCACTTGACAAGTTTAACGAGAGAGGGAATTCCCTGTCTGTGTGACAGACCTGTGACTGCACCTGTATAACTGTCTTTCTCATTAATAACAGTTAGTTGTTAGAGCAAAGATATAGTGTTTTACTATGTAAAACATGTCTCCTTTCTTGTTTTCTATCCATTCTTTGCCTTTCTTACTCTTTTCTGCTACCGCCTTTTCCTCGTTCCCAGTTTCCTTTCCTTTATTGTTTTCTTTCTTTCCTCCTTTGCACCCTTTCATTTCTTCCTTTCCACTTCATATCCTTTTTTCTTTAGTTTCCTTTAATTCATGGATTCTTTTATTTCCTTCTTTCCTTGCCCTCTTGTTGTTTTTTAATTTCTTACTTCCTTCATTCTTTTTTTCACTTTTGTGTGCTTCTATTTATTTCCATTTGCATTTTTATGTTTTGTTACGGATTCTTCAGTCATATTTTCACAGACTTTCTCCTGTCCTTCCTTGAAGGTGATCCACTCTACCACCCTGCCCCTAAATACATAAACACACATTTCTTTAAATGTTATATGAGGCTCTACAGGGTCATTCAGGCCCAAAGCAGTAGAGGTTGACGGGGACAGTTATGTGCTACTGAGGACATGAGGTTGACAGAACAATAAGACGTCTTCAGGTTGTCTTATTCCCTCCTGACTCTCCCTTCTCTTTTACTCATCTTCAGTCTGTCCTCTCCCTCCAAAGTAAACCATGCTCCCCCTCATTTATACAAATGGGCTGCCTTCTTTTTACTCACCCCTCACTCTCTGTCGGTCTGTTTCCTCTTCCCTTCTCTCTGTCTCTGTCTATCCATCCCTCTCTGTCCCCCCTCTGTCTATCTGTCCCCTGCTTTCAGAGCCTCTCCGAGCGCTGGCAGCCTGTCGATGAGAAGCATTGGTTGGCGGCCGGCGCAGTCGATGACCCTGACAGTGTGCAGTTATCGTTCTAATTAAGATGCCACACTTGAGTTAAACCGCAGCATTAGGATTTGATGGGGAATTGATCAGGGTGTCAGAGGCGGAGTGAGACAGAGAGAGAGAGATGGGGAGGGGGAGATATGGTGGGAGAGGCAGAGAGGGTGGGAGGGGTTGACATAATGTAAAGGCACTTGGAGTGAGCGAGGGTTAATTCACAGGGTAAAGGAGAAAGAGTATCAGTGTTTGGATAATTGTTTTGAATTCTGCAAATTTAGTACACTCCCCACTTTACTACAGCGGTCCTCTGCAGGGTACTTCCTGCACTGGGGCTTAATGTAAACACTGGAGGGAAATTGTGAGGCGCAGAATCATCCAATAAGTATGTAACTCCAGGGGAATCTCAGGAGCTAACACATCTAGCTACTTTCGCAAAATCCTGTGTTGGTCAGCGTTGCTTTTCTACCACAAACAAAACACACCGGCGTCGGGTTACAACTGTGCCAAGACTGCTAAAGAAGATGGGTCTTGGTCAAGTTGTTCGGTCACAACTGAGTTTGATTAACCAACTTTAACACCCGCCTAAATTAACTGCACAACACAGGCAAGTTCACCAGAGTTCATATGGAGGCATTTTTCACTGAAAACATGATGGTTCACAAACCAGATGTTTCTGTGTAACTGTAATGTGAAATATTAATGTGTTTACATACTTCTGTTTCCCTTTTCTTCTTGAAAAATGTTTCATTTTGCAGCTGGTCACTGTTCATAAGGGGCTATTACAAAGACATGAATTGTAGTTATAAAACATACAGCACAATGTGTACACTGGCGACCTGTCCAGGGTGCAGCCCGCCTTTCGCCCCATGTCAGCTGGGACTGGCTCCAAATATTGTTTTGCAAGATTATGCTAGGAAAAGTTACAGATGATTCTCTATTGTTATGACAGAACATAATTGGTGGACTGCTTTGAAACTTGTATTCATTTGTTCATCATAGTCACTAATAGCGATGTCCCGATCAGGTTTTTTTGCCCTCGAGTCCGAGTCATTTGATTTTGAGTATCTACCGATACCGAGTCCCAAACGATACTTCTGTGATACTTAAAAAATAATAAAGAAGAGCAAAAAAACAGATCCAGGATGTTCTTTATTTTTTATTTAATTCACCTTATTTTAACATTCAGCAGCTCTGTTAACAAACAGAGCACTTCTGTGATGTAGCTTGAACAATCAAGTAAGAAATAACATAAATTCTTCACTTTTGGACTTTAGTGCAACAGTAAATATAAAAAAAGATAAAAACAAATAGCACCTCAACTTAAAATACCCGGCAGGAATGTAAACAAATACAAAAATAAAAGTGCCACATTGTTTGCAAAGCACATCTATATACATATATGTACATTTATATCCGAGTCCTGATCGGGAGGTAACGTCGAATCGATCGAGTCTGAAACAACGTGATCGGGCCCGATTTCCGATCTCGTGATCGGATCTGGACATCCCTAGTCACTAATAAGTCAGGTTTGATCCCCCATAATTGTCGCTGTGACAGAGCGTCCTGTATGTTTGTGGAGTCTGTGGAGCAGCAGGGCGAAGGTTAAGATAATCCCTGATTCCGCTTGATCAGTAAGTCAATATCCTCAATGTCAGGAGCTGAGTGTGTGTGTGTGTGTGTGTGCGTAGCCTGACACTGAAAGCTTTGACAGTTTTTTATTGCTTCTGTCTCTCGGGGTTTCACTTAAAGCACACACACATAAATGACGGAGCTGCTTCTTCATACAGAACATCAAAGATAAGTACATTCACCAAAGCTGTTTGCAAACATTTGAAACAACCCAAGTGAACAAAACACTCTGCTGCACCGGCGGGTTGTTTCACATTAGAAAACAGTGAGTATTTGATTACACGCAGTAGAGCAGCTGCGCGTCCGGATGCATATGTGCTGCAGATAAATATGAATGAGCAGCAGATAGGCTTCCTGCATTAAAGTGGGTGCGGTGATGCATATTCCCTCAGCTCACTGCACACATTCACATGCTTTTTAGTCACATTCTCACATTGGACTTCACTAACAACTCTGCACGCACAACACAGTGGGCTCTCCGGCCAGCAGAAGAGGGAGGGACCGGTCGAGGGTTGATTTAGGTCTCGGCTCAGAAACTCTGTTTATATGTGAGCAGTGAGTCACCAACATTAGTGGTGGGAGAATTATTTAGGTGTCACAGTGTTAAGAATAGTTTTAAGGCCAGAATACAAAAATGTACTTAAGTAAAAGTACCAAAGTATTAATAGCAATACACACTTTAAAGCTAGCCTACTTCCAGACCTCTGAATCACCTCCGCATATCTCCATTTTATTGACTAGTACAAGCATAAGTTGTTGGAGAAGCCAATCAGCACTTTGTAAACAGGATTAAGAATGTGGATAAAGATAGCGCCCTCATCAAGTCAAGCCAATCAAAATATATATCACATGCTAAAATTAAACTTTTTTTTCTCCGTGTTAGTTTTTGCGTAACCCGCGCAAGATGGGTCAACATTGACTCGCTATGTAAAGTAAGATATGTAACTAACTGAAGTTAACATAACTTACATAAGTTATAACACTCATTTAACCCCAAATCATGATATTTTCCTAATCAAGTTGACCAGATTTCTAAAATAAAAACAAGGGACATTTTGGTTTGGTGGTCAGCATGTCATTAAAAAATGAATGACTTTAGAGTTTTAATCACGATCAGATCTGTTGGTTTTGGACTGTCAGTGATGTCACTTTGGGCTCTGGGAATTAATGACTTTTGCCAATTCCTCACATTTTAATTGACTGACTAAAAAAATAATGATGAATCAATAACGAAAATAAATGTTAGCAGCGACTGTAGTGGTATCTGTTTTATATCAGCAAGGAAATTATGTTATTGAGCGACATCTACCCTTTGCCCTTGGCTGTATAATCATGCCTCCGTGTGTGGGTGTGTGTTCACTTGTGTTTGTCAGTTCTGGTAAATCAGAGTCCTTTTAGGCAGCCGTTAGCAGCAGACAGCACTCTGAGTTCAGCGTGTGTCAGGTGTCATTCATGCTTCCTGTCAGCGCTGATGACGAGCTCGTCCCTCAGGTGTTTCATGTCACTATGTCCTTCTTACACTCAGACAGCAGACTTATCAGGACAGGCATAAGGTAAACCTCACAACAACGACAGCACACACTCCACATGTGGTCGGACAGCTCACAAGCATCTTTCATCTCTCCAGCTGCAGCTTTTAAAATGAATTCACCAACTTGTACAGACATGGGATTGCCGTTTCAGAGATTGGTTTACTAACACGCACCAAGACTAAAGATCTTCAGTTAAGTATCAAAAGGATGTTCATCAAGCTAAATAAATTCTACATTTTTTGACCACTATTGGCTTCATTTTTGCCTTGAAATTTGTAATTTCCGTTAGTGTAAAATATTGTCACAAAGCTGTTATCTACTGTTATCATGCAGAGTTGCCAAGTGATTTAAACCAAATTATCATACAATGGGTCCACAATTGTTGTATTTCAGGGCAAATTATTGCAAACCCAGTAAATACAGGCTGCAGCTCACCAAAACCTGAGTTTGCAACGTATAGAAATCTGGGTGAAAGGTCTGTGCCAAGGTTCACAATAGATCCATGGCTGCAAGTTGATTGCAGTGTCTGGTTGTTTAGCCCACACCTGAGTTAGACTGACATCTTTCACATCAGCGTATACAGACCAAACCACATGGGCAAATGCACCAGAGTTCATTATAAGCATACAAAAAAGGTTAGGTGTGGAATCACTCTGAGTATGTGCAGCAATGGGACAAAGGACAAAGAACCTTTTTACTCACCAAATCAAAAATATTACACAAAAAGAGACATATTGAAACACAGAACAAACCATGAATGATCACATGAAAGAAAGAAAAAAAGGTTCGCTAGCAATGTGACCCCTCATCTTGTCTTACAAGGCTCTTATAATCAACCTGACAACGAAATGTCGTTTAAATCGAAAATGTTCTCAGTAACATTTAAGACCCTCAAGGCTATTCCATCCATTGATTACCACTGATGGCGATCATTTACATAAGTATGGGAATGTTCAAGGTTAGTTCATGCTGAAATGATTTTCTGAAACCGTTTCAGGTAATCTTCAAAAATAATGCATTTCCTATATAATATCAAGGACCATGCATGCACATCTCCATGCTCTCTCTCTCTCTCTCTCTGGTGAAGGAGAAGAGCTATCGACTAACCATCAAATCTCCTATCTGCACGGCTGGCCATTTCTCCTTGTCTCAGCACTCCACACCTCCTCCATTATAGCTTACAATCTCATGTGAACAGGCAAATGACCCTATGAGACATATACAGAGCAGGAGAGAGAGAGAGAGAGGGAGAGACAGAACAGAAAGGAAGGAGGAGAGGGTGAGAGAACGAGCAAAATGGGGATAACATGGTTTTAATAACATCCCCCTACCTGACACAAGACATGTCTGCAGGAAAAAAATTAGATGGATAACCAATAGGGGTGTGTTTTTGTGTCCCTGGATGACGATTCGATACATATCTAGATATGCTGATTTGGTCCGATTCAGCTGTGATTTGAAAGATAACTGTGGTGTTATTCTGTATTTTTGTTATTATCAATAAACATTCCATGAAATAACCAAAACAACCAATGTGTTAGTCATTCTCTCAAAACGTTAGTACGTCCCTGCCTTGCCTGAGGCTCAGTGCTCCAAGCCCATCGGTTCCTACTGAAGATGTAATTTTGTTTCAACAAACATACTCAAACAGGAGAAAATGGTGCATTTGTTGGGGAACATTTTCTGCGGCAGATGAAACTACATTTGATGCTCTAGTGAGTATTCGCCGCTGCAGGACTGTGTATGTGGGATTGAGTCAAAATGAACTCCAGAGTGTGTGTTCATGGTAATGAAGGAGCTTGTCACCCAGACCCAGGACAACAATGGAGCTTTATGGTACAGAGGAAAAGAGCTGTGACACACACACACACACAGAAGAATCAATACAATGTTGGTTTTGGTCTGTACATGAGATTTAATGACAATATGAAAAATATAGAATATCACCAGCCTAAACTGGGATCATTAATCTAGCTCAGATTTGATAAGAATTCTAATTTTTTACTTATCCAATTTAAGTGTTTTCTTGATTTCTTTATACATATCTATCCTTAATATCTACTTCAACAAAAGGGTCAGTGTGTCTGGGGTAGGGGTGTGCATTTTCACCGGTCTCACGATTCAAATACAATTATCCGGTCAACGATTTGATTCGATATCTCGATGCACCTCAATACAATTATGAGGGCTACGATTTGATTGTAAAACGAATAGAATAAAGACGTATTTTTAAAGCAAAGTATTTGTAACAATCCAAACAAGCAGGTAGTAATGAAATGCAGCTATTAAATGTAGGGCTGAAACGATTCATCGATTAAATCGATAAAATTGATTAATAAAATGCTTCGACACAAATTCTTTGCATCGATGCTTCTTTTAATTGATTTAACTTTTCACCACACTGTTTTATTTGATTGTTGAGTTGTTTTGCACCAGTTCTTGTTTCCTTGAATCTCTACAACAGAGGCGTCGAGTGCAAAGTTAGCATAGACCAATGCAGTCACAATGGCAACATTTATGGGAAATATGTGAGTTGTTGTTTGTATATGTGAGGCCCTGCGATGGACTAGCGACCTGTCCAGGGAGTACCCCGACTTTCGCCCGGTGACAGCTGGGATTGGCTGCAGTGCCCCCTCGACGCTGTACACCCTTTACACAGGATGGATGGCAGGTTGAAATATACAGACATTTTCCTTTAAGCTTCAGCCAGAAAATAATGTAAAACTGTAAATGTAAGATCAATATGGACAGAGCAACTCATCAGCAAGTCATGAGCAGTTTGAATTTTGCAGATTGGAAATTATATTTCATCCTTTCAGGAAGCAGATGGCTCAAAGCAGGTTTGTGATTGGGGACTGTGGCTGGTTGCTTCTCTGACACCTGTATTGATTTTTTAATTATCACGGCCAGAATCGTTTTATGCTCGAGGACTGTGTAAACAGTAGAAATACGCTTTTCACATTTTAACGTACCAGGAATGCGCACTTGCATGTATTTGTTTGTCAACCCGGGCTCTTTGTCGGGGAGATGTTAAGTGAGGTTGAACTTTTTCTCTGGATGATCCTTTGTTGTCCCCTGCACTGGAATATCCACTCTACCAACACAGTGGGCTTCTTGAAATGAAGGAGGGGGCTGTGTTTTTCCACACAGTGTCAATGTCCATCTGAACCCGGACAATATCTTGACACTTCTAATAACTAAGCAATGAGCGGCATCTACCTGCATTTTTGGTGTTCACCTTCACTTCCTCAGGAAAAAAAACCTCTACCTGTCACTCCTCCTGTTCTTCTCAGTGGGTGACTAACCACTGCTACCCCCCTTCCTCTCTCTCTGCTGACCACTCATCCTCAGTGTCACGTCTCTACTGCGCTCTCAGACAGCACTGTGTCGTCCCGGCCGCTGTCCACCCAGGATCTCTCCTGACCCCACAGGCATCAGTACCTGCCGGTGAGGGTGACAACTACATCCTGAGCAGTTATTGGTCCAGCCTGCTCGCCTGCTCTGACTCGCCTTCTGTTGGCAGCCATAACTCCTGGCAAATGAGGCTTATGATCCCTCGCCTCCTACGCCCTTTATGGGTGCTTGGGGAGACAATGGGGCGATGCAGACCCCCCCCCCACCAGTCTCTCTCTCAACTGTATTTCTCTTCACCCCCCCCCATCCCCTCTTTCCTCACAGATATATATTTGGCTGAAAGTGGTCCATCACCCCCAACCCCCTCTCTCAGCTGCTCAGTGATGGATGGAGAGGCAGAGGAATTAACCTTGGCTTTATGGGGACTCCTCTGCCACTCTCCACTGCTGTCTGAGATCCCTGTTTGCCTCTGACTTTTTCTCTTGATTGTTTTGTGTGTGTGTGTGTGTGTGTGAAGGGTTTCTCTTAGCGAACGCCCCATGAACAGGGCAAATGATGCATATTGAGAATTGCTTCCAAATGAGGAGCGATTTGTCTCTCCTCAACTGGAGGCTGTTAGTCAAACACAGGGCAGCGGCCATGGCGGCAAGTCTCAAATATATGTTTGACACGAGATGACAGTGTACAAATGTGATGATATTATAAACATATGACTTAGATCATGTATTTTTCCCATCATTCATCTAAAAAATAATGAGGCTGTGTCCAAAGTCACTCCCTTCTCTGTACTGTACATACAACCAGGTGACAAATAAAAGAAAAAACCCTGAATAAATGGGTGGAGAAACATGCAGACGTATACAGTGTAGGGCTAGCGGTTGGGTTTGGTTTAAAGGAAAAGCCGGGTTAGTTTGTTGAGGCTGCAGTAAACTCTAAACAACCATAAGGACTCAACACAATGACCTGAAAAGGAGGGTCTCAGACTGCCACTAAGAGGATCCTGGTGCAGTTCATTTGTGGTATGAAAGCAAAACAGACGAACCTCAGGATTTTGTCATTGTGAAGTTCATGTCCTGAGCATGGGAACTGTCAAGAAACCCATCTGCATATATTTAGGTGTGGCACTTTGTGGATTTCTGTTCTTTGTAACTGCAATGGCGGCATGACATCATCAGCACAGCGCACCGGGAAAAGATGCTGATTTAGCCCATCTAATAGCATTTAATTTTCAAAAACAAAACCTTCACAATGAGATTTAATAAACAGAACTTAAAGATGATGCATTATTAAAGCCACAGAGCAAAAAGATTAACAGACTTTTTATGTCACCACATGAAGCAGATAAATGCTTTTTACTTCCTTGCAGCCACTTACCTAACATTAGCTGCCACTGGCTGATAAACGTTATCAGTAATACTTGCTTGTCCTTCATCCTCCACTGCAGCAATCTCTCTTTTTTCACCTTGTTTATCAACCGCATCACAATTATTGGGCTTTCTAATGTTACTTTGGAGGCTCAGCTGCCGGGACACTTTGTGACAGCTAGGCTATGATCATTTGTGGGTGCCTTCCAAAATGGTTAGGTTTAGGGAAAGAGCCTTGGTTTGAGTTTAAATTACTACTTGGACTAGGGGCCGTGTATCGCTCCAGGTACGTGGACATGTGATAAGTTTCACGCTTTGAATTTCTACAGTCAAACTGAATGCAGATAGGAAGTTATTTTGGATACAGCAGGGTCAGAGTCCACATTTGGTATTTTGTGTTTTTTCTCAAATGTATCATCCTCCGCACTTTTCCCAATCATCACTAGTTCACATTAAAACAATATATTGTGAGGCGCTGAAGACGCGACATGTCAGCAGCTGTATCAATCCAATAACTGAGTACTTAGAGGCAGAGCGGTGATCGCTTCTGTACATGCCTATGAAACAACCAGGGTGACATGTCACATAAAGCCACCGACCCTGCTCTTAACTCCTCTCTTTCACCCCCGGCCGACCCTCTCGCCACCCCCTCACCCCCAGCTAATTCCAGGTAGTGATGGTGGAGTGGAAGAGGTGACAGAGGGGAGAGTGACAGGGCCGAGGGTGAGCGAGGAGGAGGTGATGGAGGTTAATAGTCCGTCTCTCTTTACTGGCTGTAAAGGGCCCAGACAGTCTGTTAGTGCTTTAGTGCCAGGTCAATCGTACACGTCCCTTTGTATTAAAGCTCAGAGGTGACAGGCAGCAGGAGAAGCAGGACGAGGGGGAGGTGATGAGGGAGACAGGACAAGAGGAAGGCTGTTCTAGTGTCCAGTCAAAGGTAGAACAAATACTGCTCTACTATCAGCTGAGATAACTAGATGTCCATTGAAGTGACTATATCTTTCTTTAGTTTAGTCAAAGTTTCCAACACATTCTCACTCACAACTCGTCACATTTGGACGCTTGCTCAAGGAGTTCTTGGCCTCACTTTTTAATGCACTGGCTACCTCTTTAGTGTTATTTCTGGAGGCACCGGACTCCGCTGCCAAGTTACTGTAAGAATAATAAAAATGTAACTGTAAAGGGTGTGCGTAGGGTGTGCGTAGGGCATGAAGAGGGACGACTCAAGAGACGACTGTTTTCCACATTTTATTGTCTCACTCGGCAGTGCAAAATGAAACTGTGGGAGACAGAGGACTACAGAAGGGGTGGTGTGCAGCTAGAGACATTTCCACAGGAAACTAAATGAAAATATGATAAATAAAAGTAACTTTAAGTAAGATTATATTCACAATTCTTCATTAGAATCATTAAATGATAAATAAAATTCATGAATACAAATAGGAAATAAGAATTATTAAAGTGCATTTTTTAACACTGTTAAACCACATCTAGCAAGAATTTCAAATTAAAGCATGCGGATAAAGTTGACTGAAAAACAGCAGTTTGGTTAGGTTTAGGCACCAAAAGAGCAAGAGAGGCAGAGAAGAAATTTCCACAGAGTCCCTGGAATGATACTAACTCATTAACACAGTGCTGCTCACCTTCTTCACTGGGACAGGGAGGCTACAGTTATGGGCAGACAGGGGTGCTGCTGGCTCATCTGTTGTTAGTCTGATAAAAGGGGCAGGGACAATGATTTTATATGAATATCCTGCACTGATTAAATGTTGATGAAATGTAGGCTAACTCTAGTCTGTAGCTAGCTAGCTTATTTCCCTGTGGACATTGAGCCAACAGGTTAAAACCACTCACAGACTAAAGGCTGCCCACCTTTCATGGTGAAAAACTGGGTTACTGAGTGACATCCTTTCCTTTGTCTTTTCTCTCTTTCCTTTTTTGAAAACCAGATTTTGGTTTTAGGCAACACTGTTATCACTGCACTTCTGTCGCATCTACTGACTGTAACTAAACACCGTCACTGATACAGTGTGCTGAGGCAGGTCCAACCCATTTCATGCAGATAACGGGGCTGGTCGGTCAACATGGAGGTTTACTTTTTGGTCAATGGGGATTTTTAACTTTTACTGCCAAAAACAAGTTAAAACAAAGAGATCATTCATTTTATTATTCTATTTGAAATATATTTATACTCAATGCTTAATATAATATAATATAATTTGATATGAGTTTATAATTATGTTTTGGGGCCCCTGTCAGTCAGGGGTCCTTGGAATTGTCCTAACTTTTCCCCCCTGTACGGCGCCCATGACCCAGTGCGTTAAAAGTGATGCCAAGAGGTCTTGACCAAGTGTCCGTTTGTGACAACTTGGGAGTGAGACCGGCTGAAGTTTCCATGTAATTCCTAAAAAAAAAAATGCAGGACTTAAAGTTTCACACGGGAAACCTTCTGCTGATCTGTGGTGCATTCATGTGCTAGGAGAGGCTCCAAAGTTTGAGAGTTACAGAACACTGTGACATTTCCAAATTCTGTTCCAACATTCGGAACCTCTGTCCTATCTGAATTAAAAACAGCACAGATCAGAAGACTGCTGTTGTTACATTAGACTAAATCTTTGTCATCGGCGTATCAACATCCGATCAATGACAAAAAGCAAAAACACCCACCTCCGTTATCAAGTCCATACAACTACAATATTTCATCTCACTCAGCAACTACAAATAGATATGTGTGTGAAGTGTACACTCTCTGGATACAGTTACAGTTTCTCAATGCAGTTTTTATCATACGAGGATGCATTAAATCACATTCTGTATCTGGATGCAAAAAAATTGGATTTTGCTCACATTGCTCTCAGATCATAAAAAACAGATATGTCAGCCTTCAGGGATGGGAACTGTGTGTAACTTGGACACACTCCAGACGGAGAGCAGGAAAAATGACTACAGAAACAAAATTTGATAAATGCATAACAGCCACGTTTAGGCTGCGGAAAAATAAAGTCATATAAATTTAACATCAGCCCTCAGAAACAACTTTGAGTAGGCCTTGTGTCCCAAACTTAAAAACATGCATGAAATAAATTGTGTACAGACACGGACGAATTACATTCTTTTTATCCTCAAAATTGCCCTGAAATTGGACTTTACCTTCCAACATGGTGCATCACAAAGTCTCAGTGCAAAGGAGGACAGACAAGAAGACACTGCCTGAATATGCCAAAGTAGTCGCCTCAGAATTTTCTTTACCAAACCATTAGTGTCTCATCGGTAAACAAACAAAAAACAACTCCTGCTAAGACAACAGAGACCAATCAGCCACTCCACAGTCAGCAACTATAATAGTAAAAAGAATCTAATTTTCAAACAAGACTAAGAGGCTACAGCCATGCTTGTGGCTTTGTGAGGTCTGTGAGCTAAATGCCATCACGCTCACAATGATTTTGATGATGCAATCTTTTGATTGCAGCCACATGTTTGAAATGCATTTGTTGTAAGCTGATCTAGATAAAAGTGGCAGGTAAATGAAAACAATGTAAACTTAAGTACTCCTGGAATTAAAAATTCAAAGTCATCAGAACTAATCCTCTGGGGACCAATGATGTATGTACAAGATCTATTGCCAATCTAATATTCGTGCAGATATTTTAGTCTTGACCAATTGATGGAGAGACCAACCTAAAAGAGCTGTGTGATTGTTTACTGGCTCTGTTGAAACTGAATCACTGTGAGGTATGTCTTTGTTTAAATTAGTAAAATGAGATTGGTGTTGTATTTACTTTATAGCTCTGTGATTTCAGAGATTATAACCATTTAGGATTTAAAAACAGGGGCCAAAACACAAATAAAAAACAACAGCTATAGCAAAAACAGTGTTCCTGTTTAGGGAACTTTTGACTTAGTTGCTTACCTCCTTGACCGCATTTATGTACGTGTGTGATTTTTCCATCCTGATGAACATTTGATCCGACCTCAGAAATGGCTGAATATGGCTGTCAGATGTCACTGGAAACACAAAAAACAGGCACATGTTGAGAAGTCCACGTTGGCCCATCACACCAGCTGTATGAGTATGTGTGTATGACAGTGAGAGAAAGTGAATGCTCGGTGCACGTCTCTGATTGTTTCAGAGAAACTCTGGTCCTCCTGCGTGATCAGGTGTGGCGGCTGGAGCTTGTCTGTCAACCCATCTGCCTGTTACTGTGACAATAGGAGCTGAGCTTTGTCCCCTTTTAGTGTCAGCCTCGGCCACATCCATGTCGTGTCAGTCCAAACAAACGGCATGAGTGTGTGTTTTGGGGGAGCAGCTGAGTGGCCCTGGCAGTCTGTCCCTTATGATCAGTCTTTCTGTATGACCTGCTGACCCTTACACACACAGATACACACACATACAATGGATGTTTTCTATGTTACTCAACTGTACAGTAGATGCACAGAAATAAGAGGTGACATTTATTTTTTCACACATTTTATTCTTAGAGTTCTTTTGAAGATACTTGAAGGCCTCTTACATGTTAATATGACATGAATGAAACAAATGTTGAAAACACAGGTTTTTTCTGTTCTGACGCCACTACACAGGCACAAAACAAATTGGTTAGGGTTAAGGAAAGATCATGATTTGGGTTGGAATTACCACTTTGTTAAGGTTAGGGAACATTCGCTTTCATGGTTGTAATAATAATAACCACTGGCTTAGGGAAAAAAATCATAGTCATGGTTAAAAAAAAAACAATGTTCATTCTCAGTATAGCAGTAGTCCGTGTCAGTCTGATGTCTTATTGACCCATCCATCCCTCTCCTCCCTATGTGGACTTTGCTGCTTTATGACATCATCATAACACTTCCTCAAAATTACGCCACTGGAGGGTTCGGTCTCTTGAACATAAACACGTTGTTTGCAGGTATTTGATATAATGACTGATGCATTCATTTATCTTGGCACCACATCTTGGTTTTCAAGTGGAAAATTGTAGTTGTAGGGGAAAAGTTGTGTGTGATTTTTGCACCATATCATATCGTGTTATTTGGATTGAAAACCAAGATGCATTCTAGCCAGATGCTTAAAAGGTGTAAATGCTTCGGTGCAAATGTCGGTGAACATTTTGTAAAAGTAGTCTCTTCAGAGAAACGTGAGACCCTGTGAAGACAATAAATCTTTAGTCTCGCTCATAGTAACAATTCATTCATGTGTTTAGTTAGTTTATGAATAGTTGTAAGATAGTTAGCCTTGTTGTTGAGACAAAATTACCAAAGTGCTTTAGTTATTCTTCTTCTGGTGTTTTTAGCAGTCATCAAACAGCTTCAGATGCCTCACCACCTGCATTACAGGAGGCCTTGATTGCAGTTACATTTTGGATATGACCAAAGAATGTGGCTAAGTATAAATGAAAGGTGTCTTTATTTTAAACTTGTTAGAAGACACTTAAAAGAAGACTCCTCCGATTTAGCATTGCATTCCTCTAACAATGTCCAACTATACATTTTTTTCAATCTATCAATGCAGCAGTACCGGTTTATTGTCTTTTTTATTCCAAGCATTCCTCTTCCTTGCCTTGTGCCTACATTATCCACAAAGCAACTCGACCGCTGACAGTGTAGTTTTACTTCTTGCTGTGTCCTAGCCTTGTAAAAAAAACACTTTTATTTGGAAAATCTGTTGAGTTCCCCTTTAAAATGGAAGTAGGGTCAATTTGTCAAAGTTCAGTTTGCTTTCTGTATCAATGACTTAATTTCGACAGTGCATATTGTCAGGGTGGAGGGAGTTGCAGTGACGATAGATTTAGCTGATATGTAGAGCTGGGCATCATCGGCGTAGAAGTGGAGCCAATTATGACAGGTGATATTACAGAGGTGGAGAGTGTAGGGGATAAAATGGAGAGGACCAAGCTAATTTTATCCACGTGTGGCAGATGTTGAGAGAAACCTTGTTCTATGACACTGGCCAAGGAAGAACCGTCGTACTTTTTGTCATACACACACATTTAGAAACGCACACATGTAGCGGTGTGGCAGACAGGAAGACGAGACAGTTTCCAAGAAGTGGGGGGAGGGAGTAGCTGCATCTGAGGAGGAGCATTAGACCTAAGACAATGTCACAGCCAATCACCTTCAGCACTGTCACATGACTCCTCGCAGTTGGCTGTCTTGCCATCCTTCCTACTTCCTAAGCCTTTCTGACAAGCCCCAATCTGAAGGACTCTACTTGTCCAAACACACCTTCCTCCCCTCTCTTCTCCTCACTTTTTAAAATTTTTTTCTTCTCTTCTCTTTCGTCTCCATCCTTCCTTCCTTCATCTCTCCTCTTCGTGTCCACGCCAGCTCATTGATCTCTGTCAGTATTGAATGTCAGAGACACGTTCAAAGATGCTTTTCGTTCCCCATTAATAATTCACACTGCCTGAATCATCAATAATAATTCTCACAGAGCAATCATTCAGCTTTACCACCTCTCTCTCTGTCCCTCATCCCTCTCTTTATCCACTTCCTGCCCTAGGCCATTCTTCCCTTCCACACCTTATTCCCTACTTAAACTCTTCTCGCTCTGCAATATCTCTTTTTGCTTATTCGGCCCACTTTTCCAGCCCTTTTATGTGGATCATATCTTCATCCTTTTTCCCTTGGCAAGGCACTTTATCATGCGGTCGGCCAGTGCTTTTACAGTTATGGATTATCTAAATATGACTGATTTCCACCTTATTCTAACAACCAGTTGTGTTGTTTTGTTGTTGCTGGGGTTTTCCATGATTTCCCTCATGTAATAAAACATTAACATTGTTATTAGATTGGCAGGGAGATCCTATTCTGTGGCCTTCTTTAACTGTAGCAATAACTCAAGTCCTGTCAATCACCTGCTCAACAATGAATGAGGATGGACTATGTGTCACCGCCCAGCGAGTGTATATTTACTTTAATAGACATAGTGGAGAGGAGGAAGAGGTGGAGGAGTACAAATAGAGGCAGAAAGCCTCTCTTAATGTACATGTAAAATTCTCCAGTGGGTCCATGCCAAGTGTAAGTGGTTGAGTGATATTGGCAAAGGGAGAGAGGAGGGGATGGAGGGAGAGAAAGTGTCAGATTTAGGCATTTTCCTTAATGCTATAAGAGCTTATTGATATTTTGATTTTCACTGGGGGCCGGCAGGTGCTGAGGCAGCTGCTTTTTGCTCCGTCTCTTTACGGGTGAGCGATGCGGAGTTCATCCCATCCTGCTTGCGGAAAACCGTCCGGAAAACTGTCTACTGGGAATGCCGCCACGACCGGAGAGTGAGAGGGAAAGGGAGAGAGGTACACGGGGAAAAGGAAGGGAGCGGAGAAGGGTTGCATACTGGAGGAGAAAAGAAAAGGTCATCTAAGGTCCATCAGTTTCATGACTTGTTTCACTTAATTTTTAAGACTAGTGGCCCCTGTTGTGAGTTTGTTCGTCCAACAATTAGATCAAAAGCGAGATATCTCAACAGGTACTTGACAGATTGCAAAACTTGATATGAATATCCATGGCTCCCAAAGGACGCTAACATTTTTGGTGACTCTCTGACCTTTACTTCACTACTGGCCTGCTGGGCACACCTCCAATATTTTAAGTGATTCTTCATCCTTCATTCGAATCATAAAGGCAGTGGTTCTAAATATTTTGTGCTTGTGACCCTCTAATATGAAGCAATATCCTTGCTCCATCTCAATTAGTTATGAGCAGTCAATCAGAGTTGGATTATCTTGCTCAGATTTTTTATTTGAATATAAATTAGAGGCTTGAAGAGATAAAACTAGATAGTAAATTACCAGAAAAGATTAGAAAAAGTCAGAAAGACAATATTTTATGCATAATAATTAAATTAAATTTGTTGTTTTTTTCCTGAAAATCATCTCAAAATCCCTCATGAGCAGCCTTGACTCCAGGTCTCCTGAAATCATTGTTAGATTGGATGAATGGTAGACTTGGGAAAAGTTTCCCATGTTTACAATTTGCATTCTGAATTATTTCCACTATGGAATGACTGAAATGCATGTACATCACTTTCTGGTAACAAACTTACAGGCATGACTTACAGGGATACCTAAATATAACAGAGTCATACTTACAGTATACTGGCATGAAATGTACATTCAGCCTCCCCAGAGGATGAATCATTGGGATACTAATGACCTTTTTCAAGTGCCACCTCAAAGACTTTATACTTCATAATATTACTCACAAAAATGATAAGATTGTGAGAACATAAAATTTGTGTGTGTGCTTATTCATTCCAACACTTTTATACTGTAGGGATGTAATGAACAATGCAGCCTGTAGGGGACTGTAGCAGGCCTAAACTTGTCCTTTTACAGTATGACTGCCACACAAGTTCGTTGCTCTTACACTGTGTATAGAAATTACATAGATCCTTTAGATTTAGTGCAGTATGTTTGTGTGCATCATGAAACAGTTATGCAATTACTGAATAACAGAATGATAAGTACCACCTTTGGATGGATGTATAAAATCTAAACTACAACTGCAAATAGGGTCTTGCAAGAAATATTATTATATTCTGTCCAGTATACACTCTGCCTGATAATAATAGTTTCAAATTGTTTCTTCTTCTCCCTCTCAGCCCCATCGACTGACTGACAGCGAAACCTCTACAGTAAATAAATACAAGGACTCCTGCATCTCATTACAAAGAGGCATCTTATAATCTCTCCAGACTCCGCACCCACCCCAAGTTGTTCTAGCCCGCTTTTTTCTTTAATTGAAACGGCTCCCTAACAACCCTCTCAGGGATCCGGCCCTGTTTTCACAGTCTCCTCTCCCTCAGGTGGGGCGGCAGCCACAGAGGAATATCACAGAATACAAAAATCCGTCTTGTCTGATTTAAACATAACATGGATCGACTATCACACACACACACACACTTTCCCTATCAGAGTGCCGAGGAGGTCAAGGAGAAACGGGGAGTCGGTGTCCAATCGACTGTTGGGAATGAAACCATCCTGCCCTGACTGCTGCAGGGCACGAGTCAAAGTCAAGACACTGTGTCTGAGTTCAGTGTTACTGTCAAGGCGGTGTGACTGTAGACGACAAAAATCTCTCTTGCAGTGATACTCAGCACAAAATTTAAAACTTCAGTAAGAAATATTGTGTAAACTTAAACGTGGCTGTAAAAAGTTAGAAAAAAACTTCCAAGAAAACTGGTCAGCTGTGATTCTTGGGTCAAAAGATCTCAGGAATTTTACCTGGGAGACCCGGCGTTTAGGTCCAGTGTGAAACCAAAAGTCAAGATTAACTTATATAAAGTTTGAAGTTACATACCGTTACATCTGTGACCTACATCACATGACTTACTAACACATTCTCACATGTACGCACATGTAGAACTCTATGGTCTATAAGTGAATATAATAAATATGTAGCGCCCAGTTAGAATTAATAATACATGTCAAACGGCGGGTGATCCTATTGTTTGGTACTTTCCAACAGTCTTATATGGGTTTTTTGGGAGGGGCTAGACCATGACACTGACCCGTTAAGATGTTTCTCTTTTGCAGCAAAATCAGATTTCGGATTGTTCAACCAAGAGAGGTAAACAGAAACCGTCTTGTGTTCTCATTGAGAGGTGAATTAAATCTGTATCTCTACACTGAAGTCAGGATGATGGTTGAATTCATAATCATTTAAAGGAAGCAGTAGAATTTAACAGACTCTCAGATAAATTCCACACAAGATACCAAATATCAAACCACGGCCTGATGTTTTATGTGAATGTTTAAAGGATAGGAAAACAGAACTATTTATACCAACAGTGACAGAGCAGAAAGAGCCGTGTGGGAGACCGGAGTGGTTTCTCTGGCTGTGGTCGCAGAGTGCTGCCGTCTGAAGCACTGCTGATTTGCACATTTACAATATCAGTTACGTGATACCACTAAATGGAGGCAAATGGAATGCGGCTGACTTGTTTAATTACAGTATCACTGTGTAAACTCAAAAGTGATAAATCTCATCCTTTTACAATATCTGTGGGCCTTCTTTAACTAATTCGCTTCAAAACACCAAATACGGAATATAAATGTCTCCAGTGCTGTCAAAAATAAAATCTATTTAATACTACATAGATACAGGATTCTCAAGAAACATCTAACCTGATTGAATCATATTTAATTAGATAATAAAGATAACTGAAAACAAATCTATTTCAAACACCATCAAATGCAGATGTCAATAGAATTGATCTTTGCTCACTGATTAAAGCAGCATTGTTATTGCTGTTGTTACCCACACAGAAGATGTAGTCTGCAATAGTTAAATCTATCCTCAGTGTCCTTCCTTCATAGTTTACCCATGACACCCGGGGTTAACAGAGACCTCTTCCACCTGTTAAAGGAAACAATTGATTTGTCCACTGCTGCCCCAGTGAAGCCCACAGTTAAGTGATATTTAACACCGAGGACACTTTCACCTGTGTGTCATGGCAGGCTTCCTTCTCTGCCTGCATTGTGTCTCTGTGAATACATAAAGCATGCAATCAGGTTTGTGCATGTACTTATAAAAACATTTCTTGTTAGGGTTTGCTGCAGCCAAATGTGTTGCACTTTACTAATTAGTTTAGAACCATAATAACTTTATCTGTGAGGCAACTTTCATGCACAGATGCAGATCATAATGCTTCACAGAAATACAGAATGAGGATTAGAATAAAGAAACAAAGTTAGGCAGACATTTAGGAGAAAAAAAATCTAACCCCAATAACAAAACAAATAAATGGCAAACAAGTTAAATGTAAAATACGTGAAACATTATTACAAGACATTTAGACCAAAGGTGAAATATAAAACATTACTCCAAACTAAAAGTCATGTTTAAAAGAGTGCTTTCATTTTACCCCAAGTGAGTCTCATTAATTAAAATCTAATTAAGAGATTAAGATCTCTTTAACAATGGCAAAGATGCTGCCATTATTAAATAATTGTGTCATTACACAAACTATGTTTTTATTATTGCAATACTTTCTCACTATTATGAAACACTGACTCCTATCATTATGTTATCAGAACATAAAAATTCGGTGTTGTAAAAAGAAAGTTTGACAAGAAATTAAGCACTTTTACTATTCTTGAGGGAAAGATTAGGAGCATGTTAGTTGGTTGTCTGGAAAGAAACAAAAGGAAGGATCAATAACTTAAAAAGTGTGAAAGAACTTTCTAATTATTTCTAAAAGAAGTAAAAATCTGGACTGCTCAGGTATAATTACGCCTCTAACTGAGGAGTGATCCATGTACAGAAGTGTTTATATACTGTGTGTGTGTGTGTGTGTGTCAGAGGGATAGGTGGTAAGGGATATCTAACACCTAAGAGGACAGACTCACCTGAGGCCGGTGCCAGTTTTCACTTCCTGTACTTATCGACACCTGCTTCCTGTTGCAGGAGGAAGTGGCCACGCAGCACGCAGCCTGAGTGAAACTGGAGAGAGTGTTTGCACTGCTACGCTGGGATTGTGTCGGCAAAAAATCAGCCTCCGGATAAATTATGAATGAGAGTGATGGAGGGGATAAGAGGAGGAGGAGGAGGAGGCAGAGACGGAAGGGGGAGGTATGACGTTATGGCGTTATCTTGTGTTTTACTGAAACAGCTGGAGAGCTGAGTGGGAGATAAGTGACACACACACAAACACACAGAGTCAGACTGCGCAGTGTCCTTCTTCATCATCATTTACTATCGTCATGGTAGTAAAGAAATATTTTTACCATAGATGAAAAGTCCATCAGAAGGAAAGCGTCTGGTTCTACTTTAATCAAAAGCAAAAGTATAGGTCTATTTAAAGTGAACTAGAGTAAAGTTTAGTTAGTTCGTGATGGATTTCATGCTTTCAAAGCAGCTGAAGGAGGAGCAGAAGGAAATATGCAAGAAAATAGGAACAATATAAGCAAGCAACAATGAAAAGAAATAAAATCTGTTAGTGGAAAAATAAAAAAGTAGCAAAAGAACAAGAAAACAGGATGGTAATAGGAAATAAATAAGGACACATAAGGGTGGGGAGGAAAGTAAAAGGAAGTAGAGATGAAATGAAAGATTTAAGATGGAGGAAGTAAATAAGGAAACAATTGCGAGGAGAAGGGTGAAGGGGAGAAAAGAAGGAAGGAATGAAGGAAATAAATAAGGAATAGAAACATAGGCAAGGACAGATGAAAAGAAGAAAGAAAAGATGGGAAAGGGAAAATAGAAAGTAGAGATTAAATGGGAAGACAAATATGAAAGAAAGAAGAAAGGAAGAAAGCGACAAATGAAAGAAATACCTAAAGAAATGTGTAACGACAGAAAGAAGAGGGAAAGTGGGATGACAATAAGGAAACGCCGAGGAAATAATAAGGAAGAAGTACATTTTATAAATTTGTGTGAAGATATAAGGAAAAGATAAATAGGGAAAGAAAGGAGAAGGAACCAAGGAAGGAAAAATAAATGAAGGAGACAAAGTGTAAGGAAAGATAAAGTGTGTAAAGACGAAAAGGAAAGAAAGAAGGGAAATGAAAAAGGTGTGTATAGAAACAGCAAACACAAAAGATTGTGCGATATTTATCTTATTCTAAATGTGAAATCTAAAGTGTCACAGAATGGAAATACTCAATTAAAGTTCTTTAGCAAGTACGCAGTCACCAGTGTTGTAGTGCGTCACTGACCCCAAATACTCCTGGGATCCAGTAGATGCCCTGCCTCTGGAGTGGAGGAGGGAGGACAGGCTGCATGAAGGGAAAACCGCACTGAATTAAAAAGAAGCCCTCATTTGATCCATAATTGATCGTCTTTATATGAGATGGGTGGTGAGTAGAAAACAGAGGGAGTCTGATCTAGATAACAAGCGCACCACCGCGAGCCGTGACGGCTGTACGTGACCGCAGGTTGGAGAGAGGCGAGTGTGAGAGTGCCTCGCTTCCATCTCTTGATGTTTTTCCCTCTCTTTAATGAGTGTCAGAATGCAGGTTTCTTTTTTTTTTTTAAAGGATTGTGGGAGGGAGGGGAGGATATGGGGGGGGGGGAGAAAAACAAAACAACAAGAAAGCAGAAAAAGACCAAAAGAACAAGCGTTTCTGATAAAGTGCTTACAGAGCGTTTATAGCAAGTTCTGCAGAGATGCGGTTGAGCGCTGATGTAGGGCACAAGCCCACAAGTCGTGTGGGAGTTTATCTCATTGATTAGAAGCACACGGCAGGAAAAGAGAGGTGAGCCTGGGCATAATACACTAACACCATGATGTACATGTCATTATATTTAGTCTCTTCTTTGTCTGCTTGGTCATGAGGTGAAATCTACTCCAAATGGTTTAATCTCATTTATGTGGTTTTATTCTTCCAGGCCAGACGCAATTACAATGAAAGACGTTTTTCACCATTCCTGGCCTGTCGAGGTTTAAAGGATAAGTCTTATATTCTATATTTTTTCACTTCTCAGTCACTTTTAGACACATGTGGACCCCATGCCGTCACCTTTTAATGCTCACGGGTGACCCTTTAGTATAATTTTTCAATGCTACGAGCATTATATTGTTAGGCCAATGGCAACGACAAGTATTACAGAAACAATATCCGTGGAGGGAGTTGGTATTGGACGATGGGTGAGAAACAATGGACTTTAACGCAGGAGACCGATGTTCATTTTCCGTGTGAAACCAATGGTGCCTAAACCGCAAGCCAATCTAAACTGCAAGCATTTCAAAATGTTATCCACGCGTTTTATTTTGAAAGTCTAACTGGACGTTGCATATTTATTGTTGTGACTCCAAGGAGTCTTGTCCAAGCGACCATAGGTGACAACTTGGGCGTGAGAACGTGCTGCATTGTCAGAGTATCCGAAGCCTGATATCTCGTCTTCCTCTGTGCCATAGAACTACATTGTTGTCCAAAAACTATAAAAACACATCACAGAGTCAACAAAGTATAATTTTTACTAATTGAGTCCCACATAAAATGTCCTGCCCAAGCCACCAGACTGGCCAACCTGTTCTCACTTACTAACTTGTCATTTATGGATGCATGGTCAAGACCCGTTGGCGTCAGTTTATAAAGCGCCGGGGAGCCTCATAGAGTCGTAGCTCAACTCAGTGGGTGAATCTGCATCATTAAATTCTTTCATGCCCATCATGGGTACCAGGAGCAAACAGGAAGTCAGCTGGCTTTTCTAGAGGGATCTCTAACACACATGCTTTCACAGCAGGAGGAGGACTCTACTGAGCACTTTGGCAACCAGGGTGACCTTTAATTAGACTAAAGGGCGGTATCCAGTTTTTCTTAATACATTTATGGACCAGCTGCTGTAAGTACTCACTAGAGCACCAATTGGGTATCAGTCTGATGCTGAAAATAGTCTCCAAAAAAAGCTCAACTGATTACTGTGACTGAATGTTTTATGTTAAGATGACTGAGCCTTTTCTTTGAAAGTATGTATTCATGATTGATTTCTAAAGACGCTGGTGTTCAGTAGGAACCGCTGGCACGGAGCTGGTAAAGTCCTGAGAGACAGACAAACACAACATTGCTGGTTTTGTTTTTTTTCCCATGGGATTTGTTGACAGTAACAAAAATAAAGAGTACTGCCAGGAGCTTAAGCGCAGAGCGGCTCATTTGTCCAAACAGTCATCATCATGAAAACGCTCTCCTCTTGCTCTCTTTATGGGTGACAGTCAGAAGAATTTGTTTATCTCTTCTCCCACAAAGATGGAATAAAGAAGAAAGAGGTGTGAAACAAAAGGGTAATGGCCCATCCTATAGACAAGGTGTTTGTCTGCTTTAAAGCTCTTATTAATAAAACAGCAGACGCTGTCAGGGTGCGCTTCTTTCTAGACAGGACAGCAGCGAGAAGGCTAATGTGATCACAGCGTTAGGCCCCATGAGGCACAATAGATACTATTCCTTTTCTAAAAAAAATAAGGTGAATGATGAACACCCCAGTTAACAGATCATAACAAAATGCCAATAAGAAGACAAAGAGAAAAAACTTTAATGACGCCTTTCAGTAAACAAGAGGCCCTCTGTCTTCTTCATCTCCCCACTATGCACCCCCCCCCCTCCCTACCTGTCCTCTCCTCTTTCCTCTCATCTCCCTATTCTTCTCCTCCACCTGTCTGTTCTCGCAGACTGCTGCTGACTGCCGGAGACGCCGCCGTGCGATGAGCTCTGACTGCGAGCTCGGCTGGTTTGGGGGACGCTGGGCCGTTGTGACAAATGCTGTCCTGGCCCCGGCTGGCCCCGTCTTCATGGCGACGTCAAGTTTGGCGGTCTCCATGGTGACAGGGCCGTCAAAGGTAAGAGGAGAAACACCTGCCTGTTACCTAACTGGTGCTCGGAAGAGCTGAGGACACATGGTGCATTACGGGCCACTTGGAAAGTCAGATTAAGCAAAGTCAACGATGGCAGAAGTGTTTTAGCAGTACCACACTGTAAAAATACATATTATACTTTGATAAAAGTAAACAAATGTTTGTTGGAAAATTAAGTCAAACATAAAAAGTAAATATATTCATTGTGAAAAGGGTACTTTTGGTGAGGTGAATCTCCAATTTCAGCAAGAAGGAAAAAAAAACGGTGAAACACAGTGACAAGATGAATATTAAGTAAATAGTATTATGTACATGTTTACACCTTCCTCTTTGTTTCAAATGCAAAAATACACCTATCTGCTCCCATTTACTTGGCTGCGCTCACACACTTTGCCACCTGCAGCCTTCGACTGCGTCGCCGCACAGCCACAAACACTCTGAACTGGAAACAGTCATCACGCCTTTATAACATTCACTCAGGAATTATTCTGTACAGAATAGAAAGAGGCAAAGTGACAGTAAATTAAGCCTGATTGAGCACCAAATAAAATAAAAGGTGTCACCACAACGCCACCAGAGAACCATTAGATAAATGCAAAATAAAGCCATAAGTGCCATAATCACCACTGCGCAATTAAATATGAAATGAAAATGTCAGAGGAAAAGACACCAAATGGCCATAACTGCTGTCCCATATCAGCATCGCCAGGCCGGAGCAGTAAAGCTCATGTTTGTTTGCTCCTCTCCATTTTACCGGTGTGTTTTTACGGTCACGGCTCAATCATATACAGTATCTTAACGATGGTGGTAATTAGACAGCGGGCTGCAGAGATGATTTAGCCACACCAAAACATATTGAAGGGGAGTGATGAACTGTAGTTGGCTGGAGGAGAAAACAGCGGAGAAAATCAGAGAAAACCGATCGAGGAGGTCGATTGATCTGCGGGTCATAAACATCTTGGGGTCAGAATCATGAGCTTCTCTTTGGGTTGGTTAATACAATTAGTCTGGCTTTGCTCTGTGGCTTCATAAGCATAGAAAAAACCCTGTGGCCCTGTAATAATACACCAGGGGATATCAATGATAAATAAACTACAGAGCTGTGTGTTGTGTGTGTGTGAACAAGCAGGTGGAGTAATGATTAGATTTCCATTAGTAAAAGGGGTAATAAACGCCCTGTGTGTGTGTGTGTGTGTGTGTGTGCATGCGTGCATTCGGGACCGTTAATGTCCGTGTGTGTAGTAAGAGGTGAATTAAAAGCGCATTGACTATGTGGCAGCTCGTGCTATATATTAAGGCCAGGCACAGCCGGCCTGCCAGTGGCTCAAGCCAGAGGACCTATTCATCTTCTGCAGAATGCTCCGCCCCCGCCCCCCCCTCGATAAAACCACACACCCACATCCCACTCCACCTAAGCATAGAGCCCTCCCCCTGCGCACATATAATCAAATTAATTAACATTCCTAAGATCCCACGTTCATTAATCTATCCACAGACGTCAGCGAAAAAAAAGGCAGTCAGGGAATAAGTTGGGTCTGAGAAGTCAAAGGAATCTTTTTTTTCTTCAGACTGGAGTTATTCTTGTTGTGTTTTGTAATGTTCACTACTGTCAATAGGATTTCTCATTTAAAGAGTTTTGTGAAGAGAGAAAACTTCAGGGTTTTTGTTCATATTCAAAGTTAAATTGTTTCATTGTGGGTTCTGTTGTACTGGATTCCAAAAATGTCATTTGTCAGATTTATTATTAGTATTTGAGACAAAGACAAAATAGTGTTAGCATTCAATCAAATGTGCAAAAACCAGCAGGTGAAAATGAGAAGTTGTGGTTGTGCTTGAGTGTTATGTGCAGGGCTAGTTCTTGGTTGGTTGCAGTGACTTCCTGGAGTCTTTCCCCTCACATAATACCCTTGACCCTGTTACCCCCTGTACCTATCCTGGCTGTGTTGTTATGTTTAATATAAACCAACAAAGCAAATAATCATATTTCTTTAAAGTTATAATCTTTATGATTTCAGTCTGGGTTGATTTGGCAACACCTGAAGTTACTGGTAGTTACAGCGAGTGCATTTACAGGTCAGAGATTCGTTTGAAACAAGCGGGAACCTCCTGGTCTGAAAATTTAAGCCATGCGGAAGTTAAACCTGCATTCATTCTAATGGCCAGTGACTCCTCTGGATGCAAAAATTGGTCTTTTTCCGAAATAATGATAAAATGAGGCTATTTCTTACCTGATTTATTACCTCAGTAAACACTTTTCCAATGAGTCTATGGTCTCAGTCTCTAGTTTCAAGTCTTCTTCAACACAGCATGATGTTTATTTTGTAAATTACGGTCGCATTTAGAGGAATATAGACAATAAAGCAGTGGATGCTTTAGGGCGTGACTACCTTGATCTGTCAATCGGGCTAGAGCGACTCGTATCTGTTGTACTGTGCACATTTAACCAGAGCTGTTGAAAAAGCTTATTAGGAGTAGGCTGTTAATTATTTCTACTAAGTATGTTTTATTTTAAGCCTGTTTGTCACTAGACAAAATTAAAGAAGACCTAATATACTGCTTTTCCAGTCCTGTCTTTTAGTTCTGTGACGCCTGTATAGCAGCTTTGCATGAGTCAAAGTTCAAAAAATACTTTTTCTTCTTATACGGACTCTTCATGTAGGTCTTCATTTCAGCTTCTGTCTGAAACAAGCTGTAGATGCTCCTGTCTCTTTAAGATATTGATACTGATATTCTCACACTTAAATTTTTTTTATTCTGTTCCTTATATTTCTTATATTCTCATTTTTGTTATATTTTTACACAATCACCTTCTCTGCAAGTACTGCTAAGGTTACATGACATGTTTGTATTCTTATGTTTGGTTAGTATAAAATGCTAAAAGGGAGTAAAAGTAATGGGAATTCCAAACATATTGCATATAACCCTGGACTTAGGGAGACAAATGTGTGATGTGGCACCGAATCTGTGTAAGAGTAACAGTCCAAATATCTCTGTTCTCTTTGTTATCTAGACTTCAGGGACAACGTGTCTCTGTGGGATGATATGATTGACCCAAAAGCTGGATAAATAAAAGGCTCACTCAGCTGTCCTCACTCAGTCGAGCATACATGTATATGTCGTATGTGTGTTGCTGTGAGACGTTCTGCAGAAGACTTAAATAAAATTCACTGAGCTATTTATTTGAAAACCACGGATTGCCAGCACACATATGTTTGCAGTGATAAGGTAATAGAATTACTATTTGTATACTTTCTCTGTCCTCATACTCTTGGTAAGTGGTAACTCCTGACAACGCACGTAAACACGGCCCCCAGAAATCAAATGCTTTTCTTTCCAAAGATCAAGAAGCCTTCTGTGTAAGATGAAACAAAGAAACGAAACCGGTCCTGTCTGCCTTGTCAATCCTCTCCAGCGGTGGAGTTTATTTTGGAGTATAACTCTGTCTCACCTTTTTAGATTAATTAATATCTTATACAGCGAGGATGCAGGAGCTGTACCTGCTAATGAATTCAATTGAGTGAGCTGTAGGAGATTGATTAATTCATGACAAGTAGTTGATACCCTTGGCCCTGGGGCTCCCTTGTGGCCCCATTGCCACCTTCTCCTACCTCGTCGTAAACCTGTACTCCCTTGTTATCATGCTGTTGTCACAGTCCACCCCCTCCTCTCTCCCCCCCCCACCCGTCTTTGCTCCCTCTCCCTCGTCTGGGACTCCCTGTGACACAAAAGGAAACCAGCTTATTAATTAAAACTTGTGTGAATTAAATGCTGTCTTTTCAGCGTGCTTCTTTTCTACCTGCCCATTTCGTTTGTTCTGTCGTCAAACACAAAAGTATATTTGAAATGTGCAAGGAACAAAACAGAGAAGGCAAAAGTGAAAAAGACAAAAAATCAGTTTAATTAATCAGGTGCGTGCACGTGATATGAGCTCACAGAACAGTATCCACAAGCAGAAAAGCATCCTTGCGAGCACACAGACGAGACGTCACCCGTGGTCTGTTCCATCCACGCCTCTAAAGGTCTCGCACATGGGCACTTGATTCAGCACAGTAGCATTTAACTCGCACACGTTAGCAATGGCAGATATACCAGGTAACGCTCAAAATATTTTTTTAACAATGATGGAGGGGGATGTATCAATTGTTTCTGACTACTTGAAGTGTTTTATGTATATTAACCAATGATTTTACAATTTAAAAGAAAATATTTTCAGCTTTCAGTTGGGTTTGGTTTAGGGAATAAACACATGGACACAAACAGCAGCCTCCCTAGTGAAAGTTTTGTGCTTGTGAAAGGCTCATCTGGCAGAAAGCCCTGAAGGCAAACTTTCCCATGTGCACAACGCACCCAAAGACCAAACAACATGTACAAATCCCTCAAGAGTTTTGCAAATCTAGGGTTACCATCTAGACACGACGTCTTTGCTGCCCAGTGGATGTTTTTCTGCTTGGATCACGTGCATGTGCTGGTTTTAATGAGCACGGGATTTGTGAGTAATTAAACATCATAAAAATGTGACAGGAAAGAGGGTCAGGAGAGAAAAAAAATCAAGATGAATGACAGATCCTGAGAGTTTTTCCAACTGTGCTGGAGTGGAGGCTCAGCCAGAGAGGAGAGCGACTGTATTGATCCCTCTCCCCTCTCTTCTAACAAGAAGAAGATTTGAGCAGATTTCCCCTCCATGTCTGGAGGAATACATCCCTTTCATCCCCCTCTCTTCTCCCGTTTATCTCTCCACTCTCTGAAGAGCACCTCCAATCCCTCCACCCCACCCCCAAAGCCTGCAAAAAGGGGGAAACCCTGTTTGTGACGGCTTCAGTAAGCCTCCCAATGCACACACACACACACACACACACACACACACACACACACACACACACACACACACACACACACACACACACACACACACACACACACACACACACACACACACACACACACCGTCTTCCATGCTGGAACACAAACACACATCATGTTTGAACTCTATACTTGTGAGGCTTCTTTTTGACATTATGCAAGCCTTATAGCTCATTACCTTAACTAGGGATGTCCAGATCCGATCACGAGATCGGAAATCGGGCCTGATCACGTTGTTTCAGACTCGATCTGAAACGGACGTTACCTCCCGATCAGGACTCTGATATAAATTTATATCCATCGATCCATCCATGGTCAACCGCTTAACCTGCGTACAAGGTCACGGGGGGCTGACATCGGGCGAAAGCCGGGGTACAGCCCGGACAGGTCGCCAGTCCACCGCAGATAAATGTATATATATTCTCATATTTTTATTTACTGTTGCACTAAAGTCCAAAATGAAGAATTTATGTTATTTATTACTTGATTGTTCAAGCTACCTCACAGAAGTGCTCTGTTTGTTAACAGAGTTGTTGAATGTTAAAATAAGGTGAATTAAATAAAAAATAAGGAACATCCTGGATCTGTTTTTTAAGTATTATAGACGTATCGGATTGGGACTCGTATCGGTAGATACTCAAAATCAAATGACTCGGAATCGAGGGCAAAAAAACCTGATCGGGACATCCCTAACCTTAACCTTTACCAAATCTAATTTTAACCTTAGAGATGAACTCCATTGATTGGGGAGTACCACTGCATATGTTAAAAAAAAAAATAAAGAAAAATAAGAAAAGTTATACCAATCCTTTTGTGGCTACAGATGGAGCTGTGTAAAGTCTGATTTATCGCTTCATTATGTTGAGTGAGCGTCAGTTCAGGCTGAACATTATAAGTTTGAAAATTAAAAAACAGACCTCTGTAGCCCTCTTCTGTTGCAAGCTAGCGGCTACATTAGTCGCTGCAAGCATAACTCTCCCGAAATTCTTACTGAGCTATCAGCTGTTGACTTGGATTTTGGTATTAAATAATAAAAAAGACAATATCTCAGAATAATTCCATTTCAAACTGTCCTTTGATTTCTAAAATGTCTTCACTTTCCAAAATATCCTCATTTACCAAATATCCTCACTTCTAAGTAAAGTAAGCGTCCATGTATGTCATCGCTGTGTCAAGAACCCTTGGTGTCACTTTTTAACTTGACAAGTTGGGAGTGAGAACTTGTTCAAAAACATCTGTAAAATGTTGTCACCCACTTTCATAAATTTTCACATTTTCTAAAAACGCTTGTTATTTTACAAAACAATTCCTCACTTTTAGTAATATGCCCTCAAAATTCTAAAATGTCCTCATTTTTTCAAATCTGTCCTCACTTTGTTAAAGTGTTGTCACTTTCCAAAAAGTCCTCATTCCCCCAAATGTTCCTCATCTTTCATCTCACCTTATTTTTCCAAACATAAGTCTTTATTGTCCAAAAATACCCTTGGTCACTCTCATCTAAACCTTTGTTCTCACAAGGAAAGAAGGATAAGAGCACATTCAAACCTTACCCCTAAGCAAAAACTAATTTTGAACTTAACAGTCTGAACTTGTGTCTACACACCTGAACACAAAGCTTATTTTTAATTGTCCCCGTCTTGTGCTAAAAATCTGGAGCTCAAACTCCTGAAAAAATTGGAGGTTAAACAAGCCACCAAATAAGAAATATCTGTTTGCTGAGAAGTGGAGATTAGAACACACACACACACACACACGGAGTCAATCTGGCTTAGCTGAAGTCTGGTAATATCCTTTTTCTGTTTGTCATCTCCATTAATGTGCTTTGTGAGTGAGTGTATGCAATCAATTTAGGCCTCTTTCCAGCGTGTCTGACTACCTGGTGACCACGGCTGGACTGTGTGTAGGTGTTTGTGTGTGTGGGGGGGGGTGGCGTTGAGATGATGCTCCCTTCACCAGGGGACAGCTTAGTGTCCCCCTCTCCCCTCCTGTCCTCCCCAGCCCCCCGGAGAGGCAGCAGAGTCATTTGCTCAGCCTTATGATGTCGTCACGGTGTGTTAGTGGCAAGTGCCGATGCCCTCATGCCAATACAGCCCTCCCCCTGCCGCTTGCCGCCTTACCACTGCTCCTAACCCCCTGGCTCGCTGAACCCCCCCCCCCTCAACCCAACTCCCCTAACCCTACACTCCCACCACATGAGCCCTCTCCCCACCACCTCTTCATCTCGCTCAGTGGTCAGTGTAGGGGGAAGAGCTGCTGACGCAGGCCCGGCAGAGGAAACAAGCTTACCTGGGGATAATCTCCTAAGAGAAATTTCAAGGGAAGAAATAAGAGAGAGGGAGAGACAGAGAGCGAGAGAGCGAGAGACAGAGAGAGAGAGAGAGACGACAGCAAGAGGGATAGATGGAGAGAAACTTAGCAAAGTTTTTAGTCTCTGACTTGCTGTGCCAAGCACTTCCTATTCTCCAAGCCAACTTCCCCTCTGTGGTCAAGCACTTACTGCTCTCACAATGCCCTCAGTGAGGAGAGAGGAGACGGGAGGACTAGGAGGGGAAGGAGACGAAGTTAAGATACATGAAGATGTCTCAGGTCAATGACCAGATATTTACGCCATAAAACAAAGTCAATTTTATGGTTTTGGGGGGCTTTTGTTGCCATAAACATAAATATTTTGATATTATAAAATCCTCCGGTTCAGCTTTCAGAGCAGTTTTAATGTGTAAAACAGTTGCTGGACTCATTTTTAAAAAAAAATCAAATTGTCCTTACCCACAGATGTTTTTATCATTTTTAGAAGATACCACATATGAATATTTAAAATGATGGTAAAGCCTTACAAAACAATTTTATTTAATCTAACAGTATTACATGGGAGTATTTCACTTGATATAAGCCATCTTGCAGATACAAATTTTGTGTTTTGAAATTTTTACATTTTGTTAGAAAATCTTTAAAAAACCAAAACAAAATTCATGCCGGAGGATTGAATTTTACGCCAATGTATCTCTGTTGAGGTCACAATGTTTCTATCACTACTTTTGATTTGCTATTTATAGAAATAGGCCGTCTTTTATTGTATTTTAAGACAGGTGTGTTGCAAAATGATTTGTTGATCTTCAGTAATTAATGAAGATCAAAATATTTAATGATTTCAAGTAAGGTGCAGAAAATCAACTTTATATTTAGGCAAAATACTTTCTTCTTCAAGGTGATCTCTTTCTTATTATTACTTATACGTATTGTTTCTACTACTAAACAGCAGTAAACCATTATTTAAATTACATATAACACACATAACCAAATATCTGTCTCTTTCTCTCGCTTCTCTGCAGCTGTTAAAGCTTGTTCAGAGTTTTGAGGCTTGATGTCTGGCTAAACTTTTTGCATTATGTCCTACCTTACTCGACCGAGTTCTTTATTTATTCTGCACGCTGTGGCTAATGTTGAGAATTCAGAATAATGAATCTGGACAT
Organism: Lepomis macrochirus; assembly: GCA_024633595.2. Classification (NCBI taxonomy): domain Eukaryota; kingdom Metazoa; phylum Chordata; class Actinopteri; order Centrarchiformes; family Centrarchidae; genus Lepomis; species Lepomis macrochirus. The sequence continues at coordinate 32,489,901 of JALXJV020000010.1, read as the reverse complement.
TTGCATTAAGAGCTTTGTCCTCTGAAACCCCGAGGTGAGAAGTTAGCCAAAGCAACGGTAAACAACAGTAAAAGTTGAGAGATTAAAAATGCAGCGAATCAGACCAGTGAACCGAGGGGGTGTGTGTTTGTGTTTGTGTGTGTGTGTGTGTGTTCGGGGTACTGTTGGGTTCTCTCTCTTTTAATCAAGCCAAACTTTAATGAACTGTCTTTGTGCATCACTTTCATTAGCACATTTACTCAATCAATACTCACTGTGTATTCAAGCAATTCAATGAAAAGTATAATGTGATGGTTGGATTGGAAAGGAGAGGTGTGTGCATGTGTGCGTGTTTGCATGCTTTTTGCATTTTGTGTGTTTATTTGTGTACATGCATGTGTTTGTTTATTTACATGTGTATATGTATTGTAGCCAACTGTATGCGTGCGAACGTGTGGATAAAAATCTGCACTGAATCTGTCCTAAACACACACAAAGATGCCTCCGCAATTAACTTTGTCATTCCTGTTCAGCCCGAACCGTCAATAGCGATATCCGTCACTCAATCTCTATTCATCCTTACTTCTTTCCCATCATGCAGCAGTACGGCCGCAGAATGCACTGATTAGCCCTTGACCATTTAATTAATTAGGCTCGGCACTTAATTATGACAAACTGCATTACTGCAGCGGCACGCCAGGGCTCAGGCAGGTTATGTTCGGTAACAATTTGATTTGAGTGAAAATGGGGAGCACTGATGGAGGATGGGGGGTTTATTGAGCGGAAAGAGACATATGATGAGATTAACAATAATCAGAGCAGCGGGAATAGCCCATGACCAGCCGAGGAGGGGGGAGGGAGGGCAGGGAGGGTGAGTGAAGGGCTGAGATGGATCAAATTAGGTTTTTCTCTTCTCATTAGGATCTGGAGAGTAAAGTAATACTGAGGGAGAGTGTGTACGTGTGTGTGTGTGGTCTGTTGGATGGGGATTTAATCTGCTCAGTGCGTCCGTATCTTTTTTACTGAAGCTGAGATAATCATCTAATCTACATTATTCCTCTTCGCCTCTTTGTCGGTATAACTAACAGTGACAGATAACAATTATTTATTCAGACAAGTTTATTATTCTCAAAGCTCTTATTGGTCGTCCTTTAAAGCTTCAAAACGCCTAAATATTTTGAGGAGAGGTTCACAGTAACCGCTATAGATACCATTCTACTTCCTCCATGCTGGTAAACTGATCTACCAGTAAGAGTCACTGGTGCAGTGACAAGTAATGCTACCCTTAATTGATTCCCAGGTCTCAGTGATGGTGGGCAAGAATATAATATTTTGACATTTCAGTCACTGATAATTTTGACCCTACTCTGCAGCATTAAGATCTGGTCACACCAGCAAAGGGGCACAGCAAAACTTCTTCACCTATTTATTAATACAAATTTAATACAAAACTTCCATTTTTTTATTCTTTAAGCCTTGAAAAAGAAATTGTTCCTCCAAAAGTAGGCTACATTCAAAAATACTCCCATTTGGTTAGAACTAATGTCCCACTTCTGACTGGGCAGATAGCTAGTCATAGTTTAGGAGAATGCGGTGACCATGGTCCACTCCCTGGACACAGCCATGTCTACTTCTTCAACAACTCCCAAGACGTCACGTAAAGACCTATGGTCAAGACCCGTTGGCGTCAGTTTGTAATGTACTGGGAAGCCCTTTAGCTTCCTAGTTCAATGCAATGAGGGAAGCCCTGTAGTGTCATTTATGAACGATATAAATAACAGAAAAGTCCAAGTAAGGTGGTGGTTGGGGTGAATGGGTCGACCATAACAACTTTTTGTTAACTTTTGTTTTTGTTAACAAAAGTTAACAAAAAGTTAACTTTTTTTTTTTATAGACTAAGGTTACTTAAGCTATGTAAGCATAGTTATTTTAACCCAAATCACTACGTTTCCCTAAACCTAACCAAGTAGTTTTTGTTGCCTAAAAACAACCAAAGTGCGACGTTTAACAGTGTTAACCACGAGTTTTATTTTGAAAGTCTAAGCGGACATTGCATTTTTATTAATGCTAACTTGACTGAAGGTTGCTAACTTGACCGCGGAGCCCTACATTTCTAAAACTGATGCTATGGGGTACCCAGGGAGTTAAAAAGCCAAAGCGTCCATATGTGAGAGTTGGGAGTGAGAATGTGTTGCTCTCAAACGTCAGCATTGGCAAGACAGTTTTCTATTTGTCAATGGCACAAATTTCTGTCTCAAATTTCATAAATCGAACTTGACATGAAATATTTGCCGCCCAAAACAAATTTGGTGATCCCCGGTGATTCTATTTAAATGAATGAGTTTCTTATGGTGACCAGCAGTGTTTAGCATTATAGCCACTAATAAATACAGTCATTTAAATTTTTACAAGCAATAAACTCCTAATCGCTTGTTTGATTTTTCATAAAAATATCATTCAAATGCGGATTCCCTTGCAACAATATGTTGTATCCTTTTCATTCAGCAGACCGGCCTATCCGGACGTGTGAAGCTCCAGGACCAGCGTGAGATGTTACAGGATCATAAATATCATCCTCCTTTATGCATTTCATATCCATATTTCCCTGACAAAACATGTCCTGCTGTAAAGCTGTTGGAAGCTGTTTGAGGAGGGTATTTAAAGGGATGAACTCTAATTCAGATACACTGTGGACATTCTTACATCAGTCCTCTGTCCTGTACACCCTGCAGCCACACCACAATATGATAATGCCCATGTGAATAGCGAGGGGAGTGGGTATGGTAAAATGATAAATTATGATAAATAAGGCCATGGCATAGGCATGAAGGAGGGGAAATCACCAGTCTAATGCACCATGGTGTGTGTGTGTGTGTGTGTGTGTGTCCTGGTGAACCAAGCCTCCCTACATCACAGGCCAGGACCGTTGACAAAAGGAAACAGATTGGATAGAGAGTGAGGGGTGTGCCTGCAGGGAGGGAGAGATGGACAGAATGAGGGAGGAATGGAGGGAGGAGGGGGATGAAAAGGCCGCGTCCCAGACACATATATTAACCCCTGACTCCCGACACCGGGAGTCTGATCCCTTCAGCTCGCTCGCAGCAGATTTAGCGTAGCAGGACCTCCTAACTGGTTGACTATATTAGCTTGATGCTGCCAGAGAGCGATAACATCCCCACAACATTACACCAACAGTGACACAACTTCAGCCTTGCATTGAAATCACTTTACTCGACTTGTCAGCTGACAGTTGATGGACTTTTTTGTTTTGTTTTTCATTTTGCCCCCCCCCCCAAAAAAAAGGGACAAATCCAGACAGTGCTGAGAAAAAGAAATAAGCTGTGTTGTAACTAAAACCTGCTCAGTGGTCGAAGTGTAAACACCAGCCAAAGAATAGAGATATTAAACACACTCTCTGGGAGTCGCTATGGCAATCAACAACAAATCGATCAATCCCATTGGACACGCTGATGCTCGAGCTAACGCTCCGTGTCCCCATTGACTGGTTCCCACCACACACACAGATTCTACCGCCCTCACTTGCCTGTGTGTGTTTGGCTATTGACCAACAGTTATTAAACAAACACACGATTTCTAGCTCAATTTTAACGCAATGAGCTGAACACAATCACACTACAGGTTTCTGAAGAAAAAGTTTCAGCAAACGACAGTTCTGACTGGTTCGCTGCAAAAGAGAAAATGTATGATTTTCTTCCAATACCAAAAAAAATAATAATTTGACTGTGACCAAAATTGAGAAGTTTTCTACAGCCCAAGGTGACATCTTAAATCAGCTTTTTTCATCCACACAACAGTTGAAAACCAAAAAGGTATTTATTTCATTGTGATCCAAAACAATGAAAAGCAGCAAATCTTTATATCTGAAAAGCTGGAATCATCAAATGTTTGACATTTGTGCTTTAAAAGTGACATAAACGGTTAATAAAATGATTTTCTGTTGATTGTTTCATCTATTAATTGATTACTTGTTTTAGCCTTACTGTTTCCCCCCCCATGCAATAATCAATTATATCTGTGTCTATAACAAAACAACTGCTTCTACACTGACTGTGTTATATACTGAGCTGTAAGAAGAAATACAAACCTTTTTTTTCTTTTTCAAGGACAATGTCAGATATAATTCTTTATCTGTTTGATTGAAGCTATAATGCACAGTGAGTAAAACACATCTTTTTTCAGTGCTGCCCCATTGTGCATATTATATTGTAGCCTGATGTTAAAAGAAGTATATTTCACTACTAAAGTTAAATGTTTTTCTGTTTGTCTCCGTCTTTCCGCTGCCTACACATGCACTAGTGTAAATATATACATTTGCACCTCTGAATTCGGAGCAGATATCGTTACTGGCATCCGCACACGCCGCTGAGATGATAGCTAATACAGTATTGGAACAGTGAACTGATATGTTTGATGCAGGTGTAATTTGTGCGGCTTCATGTGGCGAGCCCCCCCCCCCCCTCACCCCCCCCCCTCTCCTCACAGTGCGGTTTGGTTCCCTCCCTCAGGAGCAGAGTTCAGACACATAATCCACCCTGCTAATTGGCCCCTCGATGCCACTGTAGTGACTCAGGTACACATAAATACATACTCGCACTACTGTGCACACACAACAACAACACACACGCACGTGAGGTGGTGACACACAGGCACACTGGATATGTGTGTGGCAATACACGTAAAAGATGGCAAAAGTAAGAAAGTAGAAATGAAGGGAAATGGTGTTGTTTCTAAGGCTGGCTATTGAACTCTTTCTGAGCACATTTCTGAAACTGTTGAGGCACAAATGTAAGTATTCTTTGATCAGTTATTTCCCAGTTTACATCCAAATTATTTTATTCAGGCAAAGGTCTTGCACAGCTGCTTGTAACATCTGAAAACTTTGGTTAATGATGATGTTGTTTTTATATCAGTATTGAAATTCAGGTATCATAAGTGTTAAAAATTTCAAATGATACCCAATCCTACTAACGTTATTTCCTTTTAATGAGAACGGAATGAAGAAAAGACTATTCAGGTTCACATCTACAGCGAATAAGAGTTTGACAGCCTTATGGGGGACAATGACAACAGTGAGTGAGATTTTTAATTTCCCCTAGAGGGATTATTTTCCTTTGTTTTTGTGTCTATGTGACTAACTGAAACAAAATTATGAAATTGGTCCAGTATTGAGCGAGCGAGCGAGCTGCAGTTGGCATCAGACATCAGACTCCCTTGAAAAATACATTTTACCTCACAGACCACAGAAGTTGTTGGTCCACCGCTGCCTCGGGAGGTAAGTTAGTTTGTTATTGTGTCACTTTGTTGTTATTGCATGACGCAAACTAACTGATCAATACAGAGGTAGACCAGAGGTAAAATTATTATTTTGCTATTTTTCGATGGCTTTGACGAGAGCAACATAGCGACTGTTTCTGGTTTAACAAAAAGGATCTACCTCTCTAGGGCCCCCGTCAACAATGTCAGACACTTATAATAACAATCTGAGCCTGTCAGAGGCAAAACCAAACATGTTTGTGGACATACTTGGACAGAGAACAATTGCCCGCTAGGTTTACGTTGCCCAGCTTTACATAAATAGAAATATTCTAGATGTCTTGTAAACTACATAAAGCAAACTACAAGGACTGCCTATTTTCACCTTCGCAATATTCTGAAAATTAGAAACTTTCTGCATCGAGGTGATGCAGAGAAACTTGTTCACGCATTCGTTACCTCAAGGCTTGACTACTGTAACTCCGTGGTTTCAGGCTGCTCAAAAAAATCTCTTAAGTCTCTCCAGTTATTACAAAACGCTGCTGCACCCACACTGGCAAGAACCAGTAGGAGAGACCATATCACCCGTTTTAGTAACTTTGCACTGGCTCCCGGTAAAATTAAAATACTTCTTCTTACATTGGTCAGGCAACATCCTATTTGAAAGAACTCCTTACACCATACTGCCCCACTAGAACACTGCGTTCCCAAAATGCAGGGCTACTTGTAGTGCCGAGGGTCTCCAGATGTAGAATAGGAGCCAGAGCCTTTAGCCATCAGGCACCTCAGCTGTGGATTCAGACCCCTGTCTGGGTTCAGGAAGCAACCAACACTTCCATTTTTATGAGAAGGCTAAAAACTTTTCTTTTTAGAAAAGCTTTTAGCTAGGGATGGTTTTTCTGCATTTTGTGAGAAGGCTTATAGCTTTGGGCTGGGGTATTTTTTTTGAATTTTTATACATTTTAATTGTCTATTTTATATTTTTATTTTATATTTTAGTGTTTTTATTATTAGTTTTATAATTGTTTATTTTATCGTTGTTTTGTGCTTATCTTTCTGTAAATTCTATGTGTCTCTGTTTTCTGTAAAATGTACTGGGACCACACAGCTGGTGATTTTACACTTTAATAAACTTTAACTTTCAACTCTTGTACACATTCCCTTAAAATTCAACCTGACATATTTAGTATCTTTGGGAAATCTCCACTAAAATTTGTGCCTAATTGATTGATGACTAAATCATTAAACTTAATTTTGATTGTTAATTTCTTGTTCCTTGTGTTTTAATCTAGGCTGTGAGCGGTGAGGCCACATTTTCCATATTACAATAAAGTTCCTAACTAACTCGCAAAACAATCATTACCCATAATCAACTCTGACTCTTTTAATAATTAGCGATCAGTCTACCATGAGACTGACTATATTCAATGCAGATGTGTGAATTCATCTGAGATCTCAGGTGTCCGCTCCCGTATTTCGGGGCGTCGCTGTTCTACATCCTGTCACCCACCCCAACCCCGCCTCCCCCGATGGGTCAGCGTGCTGAGGGCAGCAGTTTTAGGACGTCCTGTGAGCGCATGGGTAAACCCAGCTCTATATATATGCAAATCCCATTCATTCCCCTTCCAAAACATAATTGACAATCTATGAGCGTTATTGATCGAGACGAGGATGTCTCTACACGCAGCTCACTGTGTGGACGTCTTGTGTTTATCTGTTTATGTGTGTCTACAGAGAGACTTTTAATTAAGTTAGAAATGATGGACAAAGACCCGGAGGTCATCGCATGAAACTCACCTTTATCTCTGTGTGCGTGGTGGTAGCTTACAGGACTGGTTGGACTTTCCCGTGTGAGGAAAGAGTCGTCGTCTCGTAGTAACCTTGTTTGAAGTAAAATGCCCCGTTGGCTCCTTCAGAGCAGAAATGTTCAGAAAGTTCCAGAAGAAGGGGAAGAGAAAGAAGAAGGAAACCAGAGGACCGGAGTAACATGCAGAAGTGCATTCACAATCAATCCTGTTAGAGACTTCTGCTACTACTCCAGGAAAGTAGTCTTACGGTCGGAGTTACAAGCTTTACAGAGTTACAATTTACCTTCAACATGAGATAAATGTTGTTGGGTAAAAATGAAATTTTGTTTTCTATATTTCTTTTATCCTTTTTTTATCATGTTCCCTTTCCATATATTTCCTTTGTGATGTCCCTCTTTCTTGCATCCTTCTATTCTTCCTTCTTTCTTTATTCTTCTCCGCTTTCTTCTGCCCTCCACTCTGTTCTTAGTTTTGTTCCCTCATTCTTTCCTTTTTAATCCTTACATACCAATGTCCTTATATCACACCCCTGGCCTTCCTTATGTAATTTTTCATCCTTCTTTCCTCATCTTTTCATTCCTATCCTTTATTCTTTCATCTGTCCTCTATTCTTTATGTTTGTTTATTCTTTCTACTCTTTTTCATCCTTCCTTTCCTCTTGCCTCTCTTTCCTCCGTCTTTCCTTGTTCAGCCAATCTGAAGGCATGAAATTCCCCCAAAACTGGAGACACAAGGTTTTCACCCGCCTGTTTAGTTTACCTCAAATTTAAAATTAAGCACAGGAGTTTAGCTTGCAGCAGAACGTTTTTTACAGTGCGGTGTTGATGCTTTTAGTAGTTGTGTATCAGTGAAATATAGAGTTATAATATAGAGTTTAACAATCAGCCGATCCTGCAGCATAAACTGTGTGTAACTTGCTCTCATTATCTTCTTTGTTTCCGGCTGTCTGCTGTCCAGAAACAGCCATGACCAACACTTGCACAGGAACCATGTGCGTATGGTAAGTGTGCCGTGCGAGTGTGTTTGCACATCTGTGAATTTAGCGCTCATCTTGCAAACTTGCCTCCTCAGCAAGAGCAGCTTCATGTAGAACTGAAAAAGTAGATATACACGCACACAAACAAAACTGTGTGTGTTTACGTGTGTGTGTGTGTTTCCATGTGTGATCACATAAAGAAGAGCAGGCGATAGGTATTTACCGGCTGACCAGTGTCTCGCTGACAGATTGCGATTGGGACGCTTTCGGCACACGGAGGATTTATGGGCGCTTTGACGTCGTTTTCCTCCTAAATTACAGCCGGGCCGGGAACAATGAGAAGGCCTGGGAATCAGGTGCGATGCTCTGAACCTCCCCTGGGGTTAACAGTCCCTGACTCAACCCTCTGCACTCTATTTTACACCCCCAACCAGCAGCTCATCCTCTTTTCCAGCTCAGAGAGAAGGGCCCAGTGCAAGGAAATAGCTTTTTTTCCATTCAAATATCTAATTTCTTCTCCTCACATAGAGATATAAATCAGTTGGTATTTATTTATAAAGAAAGGCAACAATTTCCTTTTCTCTGTGATTCAAACTATGACCAACAGATTTATACGTTTCCATGATTATTATAGTTTCTCCAGATTTCCATCCTGCTGCCCTCACTCTGTAGAGGTCTGCTGATGTTCTCCCCCCTGCAGGGCTGGAGATGGGCCACCTACATCGATTTCACAGCCGAAGCATAGATAAAGAGAAGAAAATCAGCTGGTCCACTGTGCAAATGAAACCTCTGTGAACAAAAACTGCACTGAGGTAGAAGAGGATTTAGTAGCCCGATGAAAGGTATGAAAAAGAGCGCATTTAAATTATGCACTCTTATGTAAATGGTTTGCATATGGAGCACAGACATGCAGTAATTCATTGTTCAAAGGTTAAACTGTTATGGCCAATTATATGATTTCATTTGCTTAAGTGGTATTAGCATATATATCTAGTTATATGTGTCTTTACAAGAGTCGACAGACTGTATTTCTAGTAACTTAACTGATAACGAATCAAGATTAATTCAGGCTTTATGTTGAAAAAAAATATAAGGGAGGTGGAGGTCTTCATGGGTCCTCTTGGTCCCTAGTAACAGATATTCAATCCAGTACCTGAGTCAGGCTGTGTCTAATTATATTCAGTCTAATAGGGTCTGAGTGGGGGTCCGGGCAGCTGTCACCGTAGGTATCAATATGTCTGATACCGTACCTGAGTAGATCAGAGTGGACTTGCTATCAGCTGTGATCACATGATGTGTCAAGATCACTGCAGGACTCACATTCACACAGGTAACTGTGTTTTTTGTCCGCAAGTCTTTGATCCACAGAGATGTTTACATCTGTCAAGGTAACAGCAGATGTCTATTGACCTGAGTCCAAGGTCCTGCTTTTGGACTAGATCTAATCGAACGTCCGACTTTTGGATCCGGCGACCCTTTCTTGAAAATGAATTTATGCACACCGGGTTCTAGTATTTGTTCCCCGGGTCTGTTTTGGGTTGGGAGATGATGGACAGCTGGAATGGATAATGGATAATGTAAAAACTGGATAAAGCAGACCTGAATTCTATGATCACAAGTGGAGGAGTGAGGGGAGGAAGGGACTGTGGGGGGTGGGGGGGGGGGGGGAGGAGCAGGTTGTTTATGGCGATCTTGTCACGTTTCGTCTCTCTGGGACAATCAGGAGATTAAGTGTTGAGGAGTGGCTGGGGAGCGGCTGCAGTCACATGCCATTACTCACTCCCTGCATCACAATTAGTGCAAATGGCGCATTACAGGGAAATTATCATCAATATGATATTAAGAGATGCTGGCTAAACCAATCAGGGGAAAAGTGCTTATCCGCTGGTAACCAAAGATGACTCTGAGGCGGCGGCACACGGAGGTGACACTGACATGGCCTCTGAGCCCCGAGGCGAGCGGCCAGAGATCAAGAGCGTAAACAAACTTCAAAAGGACACATTGGTCTGATCACACTGCATGATCCTCTAACTGAAGGAGTTAGAGATGTTTTTTTAATCTGCAGCTTGATTTTGATCTGCATCAGAATACAAATATTGACAGATAATCATCCTGATTGGCAGATGGCGGCCATGACTGGAAAATTCCTCAATTCTATTCAGAAAAATTCAGTTATGTGACGAAACGATACAAAACTGAACTGAGTCAGACTCACTGCTGAGTTGTGGCCATTTAAACTATATTAACTGACTTGATGTCAACAACTTGATAGGAAACTCCTCCTTATTTACACACCTCATTAACAGGTTGTCAAATACCGACGATTCATCACGCCCCTCTGCGTTTCATGCAGAGGGCACATGGTACCCTTTTCAAAGTGTGAGACCGCGGGCCTCCCCTCAGACAAAGATTAGGAAACGATTCCCCCCCCACCACATTTTTAGTTTACTTGGTAAGTTTGGCTAAAACTCTGGATGCCTAAGGGATCATGATTATATTATTTGATCCCACAGACACTCAACATTTGAGCCAAAATATTGGTGTTTGACATAACTTCTGACTCCACAAAATATTTTTAAAAAAGGCTGTGTCCTAAGGCATTTATTATTTTCTGACTCTGATGGGGGGGGGCAGCTCCCAAAAACTGCTGTATCTTTGAACTCTTGCACATTTAGGCTATCCTATGTGATCTCCTTTTGATTACTAATGCAATAATGTAAAGTAAAACTGAGCCTCCCGTGAAACTGTTCGGAGCCCCCCTACAGGGAGGCCCGCCTCACACTTTGAAAACCCCTGCTTCAGCATGCGAAACACCTTTTTAAAATGAGGTTAACACTAGAGATGTCCCGATCAGGTTTTTTTGCCCTCGAGTCCAAGTCCAAGTCATTTGATCTTGAGTATCTACCGATACCGAGTCCGGATCCGATACTTCTATTATTCTTAAAAAGTTAAAAAATTATTCTTAAAGAAGAGCAAAAAAACAGATCCAGGATGCTCCTTATTTTTTATTTAATTCACCTTATTTTAACATTCAACAACTTTGTTAGCAAACAGAGCACTTCTGTGAGGTAAACATAAATTCTTCACTTTTGGACTTTAGTGCAACAGTAAATATAAAAAAAAGATAAAAACAAATAGCTCCTCAAAATACCCGGCAGGCATGTAACCAAATACAAAAACAGTCACAGTTTGATTAGGTTTAGGTGACAAAACTAGTTTAGGTTAAGAAAATGGTTTGGGTTAAATAAGTACAATCATCAGATCACGTGGGTTAGGGTTAGGGCATTGACAATATGGAAGTTAAAGTCAACTTTGACGTTTATTTTCTCACAGTCCTCAGTCTCTTGGGTTTGATCCATCCACCCCAACCAACTCTTTACGCACTGTGTCAGTCTATATTCTATGTCACCTGACTTCCTAAAGGCTTTCTGGCAGTCTAGTGGGCTGAAATTTGATGTCCAATTGCAGTAAAATAGTATTTAAAAATGTATTTCTCTAAATGACTGACGTGGCTCACACAAACGTTTTCCATGCAAAATCTGATGATTATTAAATTATAAAGAAAAAAAGACCTCACATGTGAGGATCTGAAAAAATTTAAAAAATTTGCCAATCCAGTAGATTTCTCTCTTCTCTCTGTGATGGAGCAATGTTTACAGTTGGTGTCTATCTGAGATGTTATCAGTCTTTTTTTATTATCTGCACCCTGATGAAATAAGTGGCGATGGCCCAATGGACGAGACACATGCTTTTGGTGTGAGAGACCAGGGTTCAATTCCCCACTTCAACCCATCCACCAATGTGTCCCTGAGCAAGACACTCAACTCCTAGTTGCTCCAGAGCCGTGCGACCTCTGACACGAACAGCAACTGTGAGTCGCTTTGGATAAAAGCGTCAGCTACTAAATGAATAAATGTAATGCAAATTTTCAATAAAGACTACTAATAGAACTTATCTGCTTGCTCTCTCTAAGTGTAACGTTTTTTGATGGTGAATATATTTGATTTCCTCTTTGGGTTTAAAAGGTGTTGGGAAGCTGTGTGTTTATCACCAACAAAATCAATCTGTTACATGGCTGTCATTAACAGCAGCCCGGGGTGGATTATGTCGAGGTGCCTCCCATGACGTTTCCTTTCAGTTCGGGACATCATCTCACACTTTCTGATGAAATAGCGCTGTAACCATTATCTCTGTCAAAATTAACCTCTGCATTTCCTTTTTTTTTTCTGAGCCTGGAAAAAAAAATCAGTCTAGTGAAAAACACGATGAAAACCAAACCCTAGGGGGAATTCTCAGCCCCTCTCGTCAGTCCTGGCGGTGACAAAAGTAGTGTCGGTTAACTTTCAGGTTTATTTATATGATGAAATGTACAGCAATTCCACATGTCAGTCAGGGTAAAAATAAAACCTGTGACCAGGCTGGGCTGGCGTCAGGTGCATGAATAAGGATGGGATTTACAAGAGACCAATATAGAGACATAAAGTCTCACTGTTTTCTGTTTCCTGATAAGACAGTGAAGGATAAAACGCTTGCTTTGCTTTTTTTGTTGAATCACCTTCGGTCACCTCACAGAATAAGAGACACGACTGCAAATCCTCCAGTTCTAATATCAGCTGTAATTCTCCACTCCTGGGCTCATTCCCTTCGCTTCTCCTCCCTCCACTCCGTCCCTCTCTCCTTCATTACTTCTCCATATGTAGATAGCTGCACATTATTATTTCCCTGCCTTATTTTGCTGACACAACACTAGCCAAATGAAGTGAGATATACGGCCGGGCTTATTGGTGGAGATGGCCAATCCCTTCTGGCCAAAACCATTAACAAAATGGACCACACTTTGTCTCCTGGTGGTTTTCAAATAGTTATGTGTGTGTATGTGTGTGTGTGTGTGTGTGTGTGTGTTGAAGAGAAGGAGGCTATTTTTAGAGCTTAATCACATGTAGAAAATAACAAACAACAAATCAACTCAACTTTCAGCTGTCTGAATATTTCTGCTAAGGTAGTCTGTAAAAAGAAATACTACTTGACACTGAAAACTGGATCCCATTATGTAGCCCATTATGTGCAGCAGAACTGGCGATAAGTCAATTAAGAAGGTTATTAAGAGATTTTTCACAAACTTGAAAATTGAAATTTGCAGCGGTCCACCTGATCCAAGGGTCCAATCAACTGCTGAGTGCCCTCAGAATGTATTGCTGCACAGAGCAATCTCGTTTATTACATTAAAACATTATAAATCTTATTTTTAAACACTATTCAATGATTGTATTGTATTGTAATGACTGATGGGACTGCGGTATAATGCCTGATGTGATTGGTGTAGCTGTTATTTCTAATATTTTATAGATTAAGTTATACTTTTGGTTCATTTTTTTGGTGGTTTGTTTGTCTGATAATTATCAGGACACATATACATTTGCATGAAAGTTTGTGGAACTGAGTATAAAAATAAATAAAAGTAGGTTTGGTGCAGATTCCAGCCTAAAATTACCAGAAAATGGAACAATGAAGTTATTTTTGCACCTTGCAACATAGGTAGTGCTGGAAGCTTTGTGACATTGTACTATTTGCAGTGCTACCCAGCTTACTGTAGTACGAGTAGGTCACAATCACCAACCAATCTCGCTGGCTTGTTAAGAATTATTAAGAATTTTGACCACTTCAAACTACCAGTTAGCTGTTTTCGTGTGTGGGATCACATTTCTTGTGTGTTTTCTTGAAACACATGGTCTCAAAACGAGGTTTGGAGACCAGCATCAGGTGACAGAGTCCTTGTCAGTTCGCATAGTGTGTGACCCCCTGTCACCAATCAGTCACATAGTGCGAACGCCACAACGGCTTCAGACTCCCGTCACAAGACGGCAAGTTGTGTAGAGCGAACAGCATGTCCATCGGCCGACGCCGAAGGTCCTCTAGTCTGTACAAGGCATAACCAGACAGCTTATTCAAGAGACAGTACCATCAACTCCAGCCTCACTTCTGACCGCAGACCATACTCATCATCATGCCCTCCGGGAAGAGCAAGGTTATTCACTTTAAAACTGGATGGTGTGACACAGTTAATATGGTAGCTTCCTCTATTTTCAGAAGTCATCACTGTCATGACGCTTTTCTATTGGTCAGTGGTGCAAACGCCATGTCAATATTTACTAAAGCTGACCTACGCAAAAGCTCTGCAGGGATTTACTTCACCTCCACGAGTATCCACTGAAAAATGATGATATTGATCCTAAATTTTGCTGTTATAAGCATTAACTTAACTGGGTCCTACTTCCAAAACCATGAGGTGTAGAAGCAAAGGTTTTTGAATTCAATCGCTTAACATAAGAACATCTTGCAAAATTTCTTTCCATCACCTTATTTGAGACACATTAAAATGAACCTGAAAAAGTTTTTGATGTTCCATACTTTTCCATACTGCCACTGTCATGACTCTTGAACACACAAATTTAAATTTTAACGACATACACACTGAGTGAGCCTATTAAACATGATGGCATTTCACCTATAGGTTGCGCTACAGCTGCATGACTCGCTTGAAAGTTTGCACAGTTCATATTGTGAAAAACACTAATATTCCTGTGCAGCATTTAGATATTGTCCAAAAATCACAGCCACTGTCAACCGGTCAACATAATTGTCTATCACTGTGTGTATTTTGAAGCGCCACCAGAGTCAGATAGAAAAAAAAATTCTAAACGTTTTCTATTATGAAAATAACACATTCAGAGGATTGCACAGCCTTGGCGGAGGTATGTGGTCTCGGAGGGCTTTCTGGTTTGGATTTAGAGTTTGCTGTGAGTGTGTGTGCAGGCAGGTACAGTAAACACTGTGGGCATGTGTGCGGGAGAGAGAGAGAGGTGGGACGAGAGACAGCCAGCGTGGGTCTAGGTGTGGTGCGGCTGGCCCGGCTCATTTCACAGCTGTATAGGGATTAGGTGGTGGAGTGTGGTGGGGTAAGCTGTCTCTTTTATCTCATTCAAACATGTTGCTAATTCAGCAGAGAGCGGCTGCCGCGGGAGCCTGTGCCACTAAGCGCTGTATCATTCTCCCTGCCGTGAATAAACTGCTAGTCCTAATCCCCAATCAGCCGCCGTGACACGGATTATCACCCACGACAAGCACAGCGACCCAGCAGAGAGGAGAGGAGAGGATAGGAGAGGAGGGGAGGAGAGGCGAGAGAAGATGTGGCAAGGAGAGGAGACAAGGAGAGAGAAAGGAGTGGATGGAAGGAGGAAAGGAGATGAGGGTTAGGGGAGAAGAGGTGACAAAGGAGGGGGGACAAGGGTAGACGAAAAAGGAGACAGGACAGAAGATGAGATGAAGGGAAAGTGGAAAGAAGGAGAGGAGATGAGAAACAAGGAGTGGAGAGAATATGGAAGAGGAAAGAGGATGGGAAGAAGGAGAATAAGAAGGAGTGGATGAAGGAAAGGAGATGAGGGTTGGGTAAAGAGTGGAAACAAGGAAAATAGAACAGAAGCAAAAGGTGGAAACAAGAAGAGGATGAGATGAAGATGGGAGAAGGACAGTGAAGATGGGAGAAGGAGAGAGGGGGAAGAAACAAGAGGAATAGGGAAAGGAGATGAGGATTGGGAGAGAAGAATTATGAACACAAGAAAAACAGGGGAAAAGAAAAGGGTGGAAAGAAAAAGAGGAGAGGAGAAAGAAGGTGAGGAGAAAATAGGGAAAGGAATGAAGAGGAAGACTAAAGGATGGGAAATAGGAGAGTGGGGAAGAGAATACAGGAGGAGAGAACACGAGGAGAGGAAGAAAGAATGGATTAAGAAAAGGAGATGAGTGTTAGGAGAGAAGAGGTGAAGAGAGGACAAAAACCAGGAAAAAAGAGGAGGGGAAAAAAGGCGGAAAGGAAGAGAGGAGAGGCGAACGGTGAGGAGAAAAGAGGGAAGATAAGAGAACAGAAGAGGGGAGGAAGGGGAGGAGACAAGAAAATGAGGAGGGATGAGGAGAGAAGAGCGGATGGAAAAAGGGGAGGAGAAGGAAAAGATGGGAAGTCGGAGAGGAGAGCAGATAGAGGGCGAGGGAGGAAGAGTAAAGGAGGAGAGGAGAAGGAGCAGAGAAGGAGAAGATTATAAAAGAGGAGCGAGATGAGGAAGATGATGTTCCTGCATGTGTGTGTTTATGTGCCGGAGCTGTAAGATTGAATCCTGCCCACATGGGACACGAAGGTTCAAACAAGACCCCCGAGAGAACAGGCCCTTTTTACATCTGCTAACAGCTCTCCCTCCAACACACAGTCTCTCTCCCTGTGTGTGTTTACTCCTGAGCTAATTGAGATCTAATTGCTGTAACACGGTGTAAAGCCCAAGCCCAAGCCGTCACCGGGGAAATATCGCTAACAGCCAGCTCCTCCCGCGGGGGATTGTGGGTAGCAGAGATGTCAGAGCTACTTAGTCTCAAAGCAGAGCCTATGAAAACAAACTTTCCCCTTTGCAGATTCAATAAACGCAGATTAAACACACCACACACATGGCAAAGTTCAATCCTGGTAAACCGCCTTCACAACAAAGAACAGCCATCTGCAAATCTGCCTCGTATTCATCAACTTAATGTCCTGTGAAATCCATCCATCTCCACAGGTAGTTGATTTCACCACTTTATGACAGAGTCATCTTGATGAGTGGCGGTGTCTTAATAAAGCAAAGCAGCAGAGTTCAATCAGGTATTGAAATAAGCCGAGCTAAGTGCTTCTATTTGCCTCAGAGGCGGATGTTGCCTCTGAAGAGAGACGATCATCAATGGCATGAAAAAGAGATGAGATATTGATATAGTTATGAAACCAATGTTTCAAAACATGCTACATCATCAGCACAGCAAGATGAGGTATTAAATATACATATTCCTTTCACAGTGATTACACAGAGAGAGAGAGAGAGATGCAACTAAAACCAATAAATGATCCAACGTCCCAGAGGCTGAATAAGATGTTGTCTTTTCCTCACAGTATTTACACAGCAGTCTGGGAGTTGAAGGACCATAGACCATCAGGTTTGCATGTTTAAGCGAATTTATTCCAAATCACATACTGTATAATTTATCTCAGAACTAGCCATTTGGAAAATCATGTCACATCTGCTGTGTTTTATCCAGACACACATAGATAGCAAAGTATGTTAGTAAACTCTTGAAACCTGCTTGAGGTTTTTAGATAATTTTTGTGCTTTTATTCATTTTTATCATGGCTACATCAAACAAACAAGATGCCACTGGACATGTTCATCTCATTTTCTGTGCAGTGTGTGCAGTTTTTCTATGCTGGAGTACTCCCTAATCCCAGATTTAATGTGTTGAAGTTTCATTTAACTCCTTAATTTACAAAATATGCAACATGTAGGCACAAAATTGAAATAAAAAAGGTCTTAAAACTTAATTTCGACACAGGTTGCAGCTTCAGACAGGGAAGCAAAACTATGACACATGATAAGGACGGACCTTAGCAACACCGTCTCACTCCTAATTCAACAAATACGGACCCTTGATCAAGACCACTAAGCTTTCACTTTTTAAAAATCACATCGGGTACCCCCTTAGTGTTGTTTGGCACGTACAGGGCTCCATGGTCAAGTTAATAATAATAATAATAATAATAATAATAATAATAAATATGCAAGATTAGACTTTCAAAATAAAACATGTGTTAATTAATTAAACAGTGGCTGTTTGGTTAGGTTTAGGTAACAAAACTATTTGGTTAGTGTTAGTTTGGGTTAAAATATGTATGTTAGCTACGTAACTTAAGTTTGATACATAAGTTAAGTCCGTTTCATAGCTTAAGTGAGAAAGAATCACTGTTGACTATTGGTTTCCCACAGAAAACGAACACCAGCCTCCAACAAGCAACCCCAACCTTCAAGTTATTTATAGCAGGCCTACTTGTAGATTTGAACATTGATGCTAAAGGGGCATCCAGTGCATTGAAAAGTGACCTGTCTTTGAGCATTAGTGAGTGAGTACACCCCTTACATTTTTGTAAGTAAACACTGAAGCTAGCAACAAAAGTAAGCAGGTATCATACACCTTTGCATTTGAAAAAAAACATCAACTGTTTTCACATGACCTAAGTAACTCACCCTTCTCCATGTAAATTGAGCAAAGTTCCTCAGCTGAGGAAGACAGTGAGATGCAGTTGAAAGCTCTGGATAAATCTAGCCAATGTCTTCTTGGAACTGCAGGGGAAAAAGGTTTACACGTAATTAACGTCAGGAACAATGTGTCCATGATTTCTAATTAAGGTCCCAAAACTGCCAAAACATCATTATGGTCGGTGACTTGTGGTTCTTAAAGGTTTAAAGGTGCTGCAGAATGGAAAACTGTATTTACCTTGGCATAGTTCATTACGTGGAACTGCTGTGAGCCTCCCTTAGACTACCACTAACTGCTGCTAACAGTAGCTCCATCATCAACTGGCTCTGAACCAGCAGTCCCAAACTTCTGTGCTAATGTTAAAAACCAACAGCCCCCCAGAGCACCAAGCTTTCAGTCCAGGCAGAATCAGCAACAGGACGGCTAGCTGCATGGCTTACTGTGTAGCTAGCAGCAGCTGCTGATAGCAGTAGTTAGCAGCTAAAGTAACTGGTGACATACAAACTCCGTAAATCACCAAAAGTGGAAGCAGAGCGGCCGGAGGTTATTTTCTCCATCAAATCTTATCCAGTTTCACCAAAAGCAGCGACTAAAGTTATAAAGTTGTGTTTTTGTACAGTGATGAGTGAGGCCTAGTCAGGCTCCAGCTAGTGCAGCAAGGCCCCGCCCCTCTGCTGTGCTTGAAAGAGTTGGCCAATCAATGGAAGTGTTTTCAGGGAGGGGGGCCTTAAAGAGACAGGAGCTAAAATTGAGTGTTCAGAAAGAAGGTGCAAGGAGATTATATAACGTGTGTTTTGAAAATTAAAGCATTTAAACATTTTCTAGTGGAAACCCTAAATACAAACTTGTATGAAGCTGTAAGTGAAATTAAGGCTTACCCCCATGCATGTAAAAAATTACATTAACGATGCTTTACTATTATAACAAGCATGTTTCACCTGCCCCGCCCTCCTCACCGCCTCATGATTGATCTATAAAACCAACCAGTTACCACTGTCAAAGCAGATAAATCAACCAATCACATGCGTGGATGTGTTTAATCACACATTAGTCTAAAGCACATCTCCCGCTGTTTGAGGAGCTGATTTTACTGCTGACACACACACACACACTAAAACAACAGCCCAGCAGTGCAATCTTCTGCCCCATCAGTGCGTTAAGTTCCTAATTTACTGCGTTCTTGAAGTGGAGGAGATAGTGAAAGAAAGTCCTGAGGAGGAGTAGGGCCCTCACGCAGCAGGGACTAGAAGGCCCCCTGCAGCACTGACACAACAAGACAGTCTGAGTGTCGCTGTGATACACACTCTAACTACACACTCCGCCAACACAATGGACGCGCAGAAGCTCATGTTATGGAACTGAACTGAACCACCAATGCAGCATAAGACAAATTCAAGCTAAAATCAATTTGTAAGTCAGGATCTGTTTTTTTTTTTTTTAACTCCCATCTTTTTGGCTGTTCCACCTAAATCAAATGGACTTTAGTTAGTTATACCTTTACAATCAATGGACTGCATGGCTGCAATGCACTAAGATTATACCACATTTTAATGTGGTATAATATACATTATTCCAGTGTGCACTGTTATAATAGATGGTATCATCTATCTATCACTCTTACATATACTCTGATTTGTGCTACTCATCACATCACTATGTGACTTCATTTGAGACAGTATTGCACTTAGTTTGACTACAACAATGGTTACGGATGCACAGTATACTGCTTGCCTTGTAAGTTTGAATTGAATTGGTCTTGTATTGTTTCTATTTTCATTAATGTTCTTATTTTTATTTAAAGAGGTGATATTATGCTTTTTGGCCTTTATTGAGTTATATACCTTTTTTATGCATGTAAGAGGTTTGCAAAGTGAAAAAGTCTAAAGTCCAGCCCAAAGGGAGTTCCCATCTCCCACAGAAAACTCTGCTCTGAACAGCTCGTTCGTAGTCCCGCCTTTTCCCTTTCATCCTTGTGACGTCACAGGGATGAAAGCTAAATGCGCCTCATATAAGGCTCGCCAAGAGGCTACTGGCTGGAATCTGTAGTATGACAAAAATTATGGTGTTCTTTGAAAATGAAACCATGTTCTGGTACAACCACTAAATAAGATTTTGAACCTGAAAATGAGCATAATATGACCTCTTTATCTTAAGTAATATATAAAGAGTTTAAGCAGTAAATGAAAATAATAGTTGAGCATAAGAATAAGTGAGTAATAATACAAATAAGATTTCACTTAATCAGTGATTAAAACGAAACATGGCCACATCTCATCCATTGATGATGGTACCTAACAGCACCTGTGGCAATATTGTTAAATTAAATTAAGGATGTTTTTGTTATTTGAGTGAGTTCTGCTGTAAAACGTTAGCTAGGTAACCTATAAATAACTTACCTTTACTTGACCACAGCCTGCTTTGTGCATTTCAGCTGAGTTGATGCAGTTTTTAGGCTCAGGTACTCAAAAGGTCAAGATCAAGCTCTTCCACTGAAATACAGTTTTAAAAGTGCTGTTACATTCATCCATTTATTAGAACGGAAGATGAGACTGTAAAGTTGATATCTGTAACGTACTTACCTTTGGACTGCTGTTAGAAGCTCTGGTTTACACTATTTCTGGCAAACTCAGCCTGAGTAGCGTATCTCAAACTGACTGAAATTTGAGTCAGAATAAAAGAACATTTTAGATTAAACAGTAACCCTGATATTAAAACAGGCACCTCTAGCCCATGGTTTTGTTGAAAGCTACAAAGAACCACATCGTGATGTGGTTTTACATGATGGGAGGGGTTAGCTGGCTGCCCAAAATACAAAATTGATCACAAGTATTTATTTAACAAGTAGATAAAAAGGAATTTTGATTTAAAAATACAGAAAAATATATTTTCTGTATACCTTAAGCATTTTAGCCAACTTCTAGGGCTAAAACCTCGATGCAACCTCAAATAGTTCAGAATATGGACAACTGGATTCCAGCAAAACAATTATCTACAATTATCTTATCACAGTCTCTGCTCTCATAAAGTTGTACAGATCAACCTGCAACTATAAAGGAGAGTAATAACTGGACGTAGATTTATCAGACTGACACAAACGCAGCTCCTGAATGATGTTTCTCTGTGTCCGCTTGAGGAGGACACATGTTCATCAGCTTGTTGTGGAGTTCTTCTGCCCCCAAAGCTTTCATTTAAAGCTGTTTAGATCATGTAAATTAGACTTGACTGACTTCGCTTATCGTACATCTATAGCTCAAGCTGAATGATACTTCTGTCCGGCAGTTGTTATTGTGAATTGTTTGAGATGTAGCCATTCATTTCTCTTTTCTCTTCCTTCCGCCATGATGACGATGCACCTTAAGGGTCATATTTTTTAAAAAGAAATATCTGCAGACAGATGAATGTGGTGATGGGAAGAGATCTCGCATGACTTGGAAGGATGCATGGGTTAAACAGGATGATGCTTTACACTCAGTTGCAAATGTTTACAACATTGGCATAGCGAGCAAGCAAAGTTCTCTGGCTCACTCAAACCTACAGACATAATTTCTCTTGTAGGAATAACGCTACCACACTGAGAGTTCTGCGTCAGTGTTTGCATCCTCCTAAAACCTGTTCTTCAAATAGGTCCCTGCTTCTCTCACGTCTTGCCAGTGCTCCAGTTTGTTTTGCGATCAATCCAGCAGTATTGTCATAAATGACCTTCAACAACAAAGGATGCCAACGCAGAACATGTGTGATGTGTGAGATACAGTATGGATGGACTACTATGAATGTGTGTGTGCTCTGCAAGCTGGTGAAAATGTCACCGGGACAACCAGGGCAAAGACAACAGCAGATGAGAAAGGCTGAGCACCAAAGCTGCCGTGAAAATCCTCTCTACATCCTCCTCCTTCTGCAAGCAGATCCCTATGAAATGGAATCATCTTTTCTTTCTCCACCTCTTTATCTCACCCCATCCTCCTGAACAAACCCTTTCTTATCCTCTGGTCAGTCCCTTTTGCCCAATAAGTCCCGTCTTATTGCCTCACTGTGGAGTTCACTTTACTTCAGTTTTTGTTGTCTGTCACTGAGGCTCCGGGCCTCGGACGGTCGCTCTCATTTTCATAAAGCGACAACGTTCTGCAGAAAGAGAGAGTTAAACAGGTAAGTCACGGAGAGAAGAGAGCGAGAGCAGGAGAGAGATGGAGAGACAAAGGCAAAAACGAGGAGAGAGGGAGCAAAAGTTAGTGGTCAGCAACACCGCGGGCATCATAAATCAGATTTCCCACAATCCCCTGCGGAGGGGCCCTTCGCTCGGCCTTGTGTGGACACGCTCAGCGGGCCGCGGAGCATCGATTGGCGTCGCCACGCCGATGCTGACTGCGCCGGGTTCGGAGGGCGAGAGGGGTGAGGGGGTGTGGGGGAGGGTATGGGGGGGTATGGGTGTGAGTTAGTGGTGGGGGTGTGTGGGGGGGGCTCATGAAGAAATCTGCCTCAGCATCAAACTAAAACAGCAAACCACTGTGTGTGTGTGCGTGTTTGTGTGTTTGCGCAGGAGAATCTGCAGACTCGGGGGTAATTTCCTCCCCCATCAGCACACCCTCAGTCACTTCAACTTGCCCCTTTCTTCTTACCCGCTCATCACAATCTTCTGCCTGCTCACTCTGGGGCAAACAGGGGGGAACAAGACCTTCTTGCTGCCGCAGGGTTTGTGATGAGAGGCCGAGATCCAGCTCACACAGCCAGAGGGCAGCTGTCGACTCAAACACTGAACCCTGGAGGGAAAACACAAACTGACATCAACCAACATGTCAACTTTATCTGTTAGTATGTTTGAACAGATCTTACGTCTTATTTAACTTGACTCGAGGGATCGGGATTGTACCAGTGACGTTGCGCTGTTATAAATGCCTTGTTTTGTTTTGTCTAATTATAGGAATGTCAAACAGTAGTAAGACATTTTAAAACTGTCCATCAAGACTCCAATGTAGATCATGGCATACTCTTTTATGGTTTGAGAAAGATCACTTGCACAGTTAAAAGAAACCAGTGTTGTTATTAGGAAACAGTTGTTTCCAGTGTTGTATTCACACGTCTCAACCATGTGGGCGGATAGCTGTACAATCACTATCTAGTGCAAGTACTATCTACTCCGACCTCTGTCTCTGTCTTAATCTAATTTTGCCTTTCCTCTGTTGGACAGGAGGTCATTGTTCACGCAACTGTTTCATGAAAACCATTTTTGCTTTTATTTGATTGACAGCTGCGCATATACAGAGGAAAGGCAGGAGAGAGAGAGTGAGAGAGAGAGAGAGCCTGAAATGCAGGAAAATCCAGTGGGTTGGAATTAAACCCGGGCCGCTGCTGTAAGGACTCAATCTTAATGATACATGCTGTACCAGGTGAGCTGGCTGCCCCCATCCAGCCCTTTCTATTCTTTATTTTGTCTTTCTGGTGGAAAAGAAGCCTCTGAGCGGTGGCGTGACATGAATGCTTTTTTGGCAGTACAAGTAACCGAACCAGGTTTCACCATTTATTAAAAAATCTTTGAAATCTCACTTTTGAAATGTCAACTTCTCCTCTCAGCCAAGTGTTTTTTTTGCCACATTCTTATTTGTTTAAAGTAAAAACGAGAAAATATGCATTAAATAGGTGTATGCAAACATCTGTTCCTGTTGCCAGGAACAATGTGAACAAACTACATGGGCCTTCCCCACATCTCTCCTCCTCTACTACTACTTCTTCTATCTTCCCATCCCTTTCTCACTCTCCCTCTATCTCTCACTCTCTTTCATAAATTTCATTAACAGAGAAATCCCATTAGCTCCCTCTCTGGCCCTGCCTCTCAGGGTTAACAACTTTGCTTAGCCATGTAAATTCAGAGCTTAGTCAGGGCGATTCTCCACACAGCCACCGCCGGATGCACGCTGTCCTCGCCACATTTAACGCTATCTTTGGATATGTTCATGTGTGTAAAACTGTGTATGTGTGTGAGCGCTCAGGATGTGAGGACTGTGTAAACCTCTTCCAGCAGATAATCTGGATATTGTAGGTGTGTGTGTGTTTGTGCATCTCCATATCATATGCATACTATACATACTCTCAGGGTCTGGTGTATGAAGTGGAGGGGGACGGACACTTATCTCCCACGGGCAGGACCGAGGAGTCTTACCGCTGGCCTCGCACAGCCCTCCTCCTCCCCAGTAGTCTTCCTCTGACACCTCCCCCCAACCCCGAGGTTTTAACACACAAACCCGGGAGATTTACTCCACGTTGGCACAGCTGTCGGCTTGCTGGCTCTCAAACAAAGTAAAGCAAAAGTGATATTTCACTTCGGGGGAACGTTTTATTCTCTGTTATAACACAGGTGTGTCCAGGAATTGATGGGCACAGTGATAAAGCTTGCCTATGTTGGTTTTAAAGCTGAAGTTGGACTTAAAAACAGCAGTTGATAAAACAATATTGTTTTTTTAAAATGAACAAGAGGTTTTGCAGGTGCTGAGATTGATGTGTTATAACATCAGCAACAGTTCCATGAGCAAACAGAGCAAACTACATCTTCAGTGAAAAGCTCCAGAAAAGGTGAATAAGTGGCCCTTGACTTGAGACTGCTTTGTCAGCTGATGTTTCGATGGTCAAGAATCAATTGTCAAGCTCATGCAGAGTTCCACCCCATAAAAAAAAGTTTAAAGGAATATTTAACCAAAAACCCATGTTCTTTTTGTCTCTGTCTCTCAGTATGGCTTGACACCAACTGTCTCACCCAAACATGGCAAAATATACAGCTTCAGCAAATACAAGCCAATTTATAAACACACAACTAATGACATGCTTACATTGGTTGTAAGCAAGTGTACCTTAAACGTGTCAGCTGAGTTATCAAAGGTTACCTGGGGTTAGAAGTAGGTAACAGGTCATTTATTTTCTAGGAATTTTCTAAAATATACTAAAAATTCAGAAGCAAAGCTACAGGCGACACAGATGTAAGTAACAACTGAAGCAACACATCCATCCTTCCATCCACACACCGTCAACCGCTCGTTCTGCATACAGGGCCGCGGTGGCTGGAGCCAATCCCAGCTGACATCAGGCAAAAGGCAGGGTACACCCTGGACAGGCCGCCAGTCCATTGCAGAGCCACACATAGACAAATAGTCACACTCACACCTAAGGACAATTTATGGTCACCAATCGAACCTAGGCCGCACGTCTTTGGACAGTGGGAGGAAGCTGGAGCACCTGGAGAGAACCTCGACAGACACGGGAAGAATATGCAAACTCCACACAGAGAGGCCGCTGAAGCAACACAAATAAAACCAAATACAAATATAATGTAAAAATGGCTTCCTACAAGCTGTTGAACAATGTTTACTGTTCTGCTCTCTCTCCCTAAATTGGTAATATATGCTGCAGTCACACCGGTCATTGGTGGACTTTTTCTGACTGTAACTGGTTCACCCTGGTGCATTGCGATAAAAGATCTCTGGCTCCAGGGAGAAGGATTTGACACAACAAAACATGTCAATAACGTTTGAGGGTCAGAGGTCAAGTGGCCTAAACCTGTAAGATCCATTGTGAAACACATCTCTGAGGTTTACAGCAGCACTCTGATCCACTTCCTGCCTGAAACGATCAGCGAGAGGGGACAATGGCTTCAAGTGGTCAGCTATGAGTCCAAGCTGACCCTGTTCACTGCTCACTCTCAGGTGCTTTTGCACTCTATTTTTGGACCAGTCTGCTCAATGGTTTCCTGATTGATTGTGATCCTGATCAATGGCTGGCAGTGGCTGGACTCCTGTCCCAATACCGGATCTATAGCGTCTCCCTCCTGCACTGCTTCCTTCCCTGTCTGGGACTGAAGGAGGTTTATCAATGAAGCTCAGCTCCCACTCCTCTGTCTACACACTCCAGCCATTTCCTGACCCAGTCAATGTCCTGTCTGTCTCCTGACACACGTTAACTAAATAATGATTCAGTAGTAAAACATTGCGCCAATAAAGAAAAAAAGAGTTTTCATCTGGGCTAATTTCGTATATAAATTGTTTCTCAAAAGAATTTGAATAATTTAATTTATTGTGTATCTTTGATCCTACATTTCCCCTGCTTTTCATATATATTGTACATTTTGGTGCATTGTATTTTGCTGCACACCTGCATATTATAATATACTTTAAAACCTGAACTGAACTATATTGAATGGTATATACCTGTATCCTGTATGGGTTGACTGTATACATCAGTGGTTGTCAAACTGGTGGGGGGCATGGATGTTGAGCAGACCTTAAGTTGATTGAATATGATTCACATTGTGGCATAAACATAAGGGCTCTGGTATAATCAAGGTTATGTTGCTAACCTGTTTTATTTCAATCAGCTGTATTGTTAATTACAAAAATGAATTCCACTTTTGCTTGAGTCGGGGGGGCTTGAGTTTCTAAATGGGACCATGACAGAAAAGGTCTGATTACCACTGGAATATGTAGTGTACTGAATATGGTATTAAAAAAGCATGATCACTTTTGTGAATAAGACACATTGAACCCAGGTTCCCACCAATGTGTCTCTGGAAAGATCCCTAGTTGCTTCGGAGGCATGCAACCTCTGACATACATAGCAATTGCAAGTCGCTTTGGATAACAGCATCAACTAAATGACTAAAACATTTTATTAATTACTATTATAACGGTTCTCAGGAGTCACAGTTTAGGAGTTGGGAATCAAATGTAAAGCAATGCAAAAAGGTCATCAGTAGCTCACAAATGTTTCTGGACCGAAAAGTGCTACAGACGTGCTCTATAAATGAGAAATGACAGACCAAAAAAACAAACAGAACTGAAAACATAATCTTCTTGGCGAAGGTAAAAAAATGAAATCAAGCTACAGATATACACACACACACACACACTTGCTTGTCACACTACAGTTGGCTGGGGCACTGGGGAGCAAGGGTGGGAGGGGTTCGTTCACCAACTGTGAAAGCACTTTGGACATCCCTGGGATGAGCAAGGACCGTCAAATCCGTCCTCACGGGCATTGAGGCTTTCCTCTGTGGGATCAGGCCTGGATGAGAGCTGGCTGCAGAGGCCCAAAGCCGGGGGATTCAGGCCAGCGACTGGCCAGCAGAGCGCTGCTGTCAGTCAGAGCGGGCAGAGGGACTGAAACTCTTCAAACAGCTTCCACAGGATCAAGAAGACCACTCCGCTCGGCTTAGAGCGAGGCTGCTGGAGACACAGATTTGAGAGGAGAAAGAAAAGGACGTCACGTGAGACAGACCGAAGTCCACAATCAGGCCTGGGCCTCCAGCTTTGAGCTTTTGTTTGGGGATAAAGAACAAAACAAGTTATTTAGATACAGATTACGCTTCTGTGCAGAGTGTGATGATAAGACAAGTAAACAAAGAGCCGATCAAGTGGTGGATAATGTAGGTTTTGATATTAACAACAGAGTGCACTGACTGATATTGACCTGCTTTCTGTTTTCACATCCAATTATTGACCACGTCACAGATAACAAGCACACACACACACACACACACACACATACGAACACACAGGTCACAGGTCTCTGATTAAAATACTGGTTGAATCACCATCACACAGACTGACAAACACACACACATGCAGCACATGACAGTGAAATGCAGATCAGTACCACTCAAACGGTGTGTAGTGACAATGGTCTTACGTGTAGGACAGCAGGGCCATGAATAAGTGATGTCAATTAAATCACAGAGCATGGAGAGCATCAGGACGCTGACACACACACACACACACACAAATATATATACTGTAAAAGCTATGTGGAGCTTATGTCTTTAGAGACGGCCAGTATGTTGATCACAACACAGCTACTCTGAGCTGGAACTGTCTAAAGAACGGTATAAGAGAGACCTTTTAAGCTCAACCGGCACATGGACATTTAAAACCAGATGTTCTCACGTCACTGACCAGCTATTATTCATTCATATACTCTACATTATGATGAATATTTAAAAAAGAGAAAATTGCTTTAAAATCAGTTTCAATAATATCAAATTCCAGGTGAAAATCACATTTAAATATCTATATTTAATATAATGTAACCTACTCTTTTGTAAAAGATAATCTCCACTCAAGGCCCACTTTCCAGCTTCTTCTGGACCTCTTGGCCCCATCACATCAGCAGATCAAGTGGTTTCATGTTTACGGTTAGCGTGGAATTATCATGGCGTGATCTGAGCACTTTCAGGGCTTCTCATCCACGTTAGCTTAATTCATTCCTTGACTTGGAAAGCTTCGAAAGCACCAGAACAAGCAAGAAAGTCAACTTTGATTGGAGATCGTTTTGTCAAATTCTGGAATGAATTGTCAAGCACGACCAATTCTTGTTTTTTTTAATTACTCTGGTGAATAATCAGTATGTCATTTGTGTTCTTCATGTGGACAATCACTATATTTACTCATCTGAAAGACACAAGCCTTAAGATTTTAGTCGATTAGCGACACCTTGGGTTACTGGCGGGTGGGTTTTATGGATCCCTGAGCCTTGTTCGATGGGACACTTGCATAGATTAAATTAAGTTGTACTGTTTTTAAAAAAAAGCCTTTTGTCTTGTGCATCACATCCAGTACATACATGCATTATTTCTTGTGAATCCCTTACGTATAATACAATAATAATGAAAATCCCTATATTAAGTGTCAAATAGTTGAAAAATGGGTTTTGATATACTTCAAACCTTAAGAATTATACATGTAAACATCTGCTCTTTTTATAAAATTACCCTTAAATTCACATTTTAAACAAAGCTTGTAGTTTTTCATAATGGGCTCCTAAAGCCTCAGAGGAAAGCACAAGCTGGAAATCCCCAGCTAATTGACCTTTGACCTTTCTTAGTGCTCAAGAGGGTTGACAGGAGAAATGGCTGCATGAAGAGCAGAGGAAAGAAGTGGAGGAGGAGGTGGGGGTTTGGGCGGGTGAGGAGAGTAAGTTTAATTTTTCAATAGGACTGTCAAGGACACACAACTGCCCACCGAGCTCCACTCACCTGAAAAAATGTGTTCAGAGACCAAACAGAAGCAGGTGTCCTCTTCACACGTCTGCATTCGTTCGTCTTTACTGTGAGGATTTTAAACATCACAGTCGTTAAGAGCTGTGGAAAAGATTTACTTAGAAAGATTACAAAAGATTTGAAAAGAATAGTTGATTTATTCGTTCCCTCTCCTGGATCCAGGGGAGCTGAAGTGAAAAGGACACACACACACATGCATGAACACACACACCGCCTCCTCTCCCTCCCCCGGGTAGCTGTTAGCAGTGTTTCACATGTGTGGAGATGCTCCCAGCAGAGACGGTGGGGAGAAGAGCCGAGGGTCAGCCACTTACAGCAGAGATCACCACAGTGAAAAATTTATATCAGAGACACACCATGGCCAGTGTGTGTGGTACAGGGAAGGGGGGGAGGGGGTTGGTTAGGGGACAGTACAGGAGCACTTAAGTCAATACATGTGGATTGAGTGAGGTACATGTGTTACTGTAATGTGTGGTGCTTCATGTTTGTTCTGATGGGAGGCCAAGCTGAAAACACTCAGCACAGATATCTTTCACTCCATCTGTCTACCAATCTATGCATCCGTCTACTCCTCCATCCATCATTACATCCATGCTTCCGACCATTTGTCATTCACCCATCTATGTATCTCTTCATCAAGAGGCCATTAATTTGTTTACCCATCCAACCATCATCCATCTGCTTAATGTCCATCTTTCTGTCTATCAATGTATACATTCATTTACCCTTTCATCGTCAGTCCATATGTGGTTACCTTGGCTACAAAGAGGCACATGTGGACACAAATGCACCCCCCAGAATTTAAATCATAACTTCCCTGTGTTGTCTGACACAATGAAAGAATGTAAAACAAGCTTTTGAGGGAGGCAAAGTGAGCGAAACATTTCCCCACATGCAGCCCCGTCAGATTAGATTAGGATTAGACTGAAGCAAACAGGATGTCATTCTGTGTTAATCTCCCCTAAACTCAGTTTAGCTCTACCACAGCTGACAGCTGAGGCCCATTTGGTCTGAGAGACGGCTGGTCGCTGCTGACATTATCAACCTCGCCTCTCCATCCACACACACAGTTTACAGAGTTGGGAAGGCCTGGAAGGAACATAGCGAAGCTGGCAGCCACCTGAGAGAGTTGATCCACACAACTGCCTCCGTCAGCAACTTCCTCAGAGCTTTTTAGCCACTTTCCTCCTCTAATTCAGCTCCCGTCACGGCCTGGGTTCACAGTGTTCCGCTCCAGACGTGTTTTGGGTTTGACGTCCCCCAAGGTCTGAGGAGAAAAGCTACGCTTGAGTCTCTCCAGGTGAGGAAGTGTAAGGGAGGGGGGGGGCTGTTTGTTTTTTACAAACCTCAATACTCCCTTTTGTCTCGTCTCCTTCGTAACGCTCCATCCACCCCCCACTACCCCCATGTCCAATGACAAGGAGGTCCCGACTGACTGACAGGTCACTCATCGGGGGGACGTGTTCAGCCTATTGAAATCTACTTATTATCAATTATTCAGGCACACCTCTCTCACTCTCTCAGTCCTCCAACAACGTGGCAGGTAGATGGTGAATGAGTTCCTCAGTGGCTCTGGAGTCGCCTGCACACAAACAAACACAAAAACACACTTACACTGTACATGCAGGCATTGAAATCTCTTTGACATCATGCTTTCCTTAAACCTAACCATAACCATCACACCTGCACTGCACGGCTAACCAACACCACTAGCCCAACCTTTAACAAAACTTAATTCTAGCCTTACCACTAAAAACAAGCATAACAGCCCTTTGACCGAATGAGAAAAAAAACAAACTTTCCTAAACTAGAAAGGTCTAAACCTCACGTAGGTCCTGACAAGGTAGAAATGTCCCAATTGCAGCGGCAGAAAAGGCGCTGGGATCTGAATTTAAAAAGTATCAGCAGCACAATTAAATATGGTATTAAAAACATAAGTAAACTCCAGTCCATGTGCATTTCATTCATTTTTCTAGATGAATTACTGCATTATTATTAATGATGCATTAACATGTAAGCAGCATTTTTATTGGTGTAGCTTATGTTTTGTATGTAACATTTCAATCTGAAAAGGAAGTTGTTAGCGCAGTCAGATATTTGTTGCGGAGTGAAATACAAAATCTACCTCTGAGGAATTCAAAGTCATGGAAGCAATAACCCATTTATCTGCCATCAATTATTTGTTCACTTTTAATCATATAACGTCACGGTGTTTATTTGACAAAATCGAGACTCAAGGTCAACTCACTAGCTTTTTTCAGGGCTTTCAGTTTTCACCAGCAGATAGAGTCAGCTCAGGTGTAATCAATCGGGAAGCTTCCGGTCTACAAATATGAAGCGAATGCGGAAGTCCCTGAAAACTGCATTCTACTGAAAATCCAGCAGGGGGCGACTCTTCTGGTTGCAAAAAGAAGTCCGGCTCCATTAGAAATAATGGGAAAATGTTTCTCCTTCTCAGCTGAATAATTACCCCAGTAAACACTTTCCTGATGAGTTTATGGTCTCAGTCGCTAGTTTCAAGTCTTCTTCAACACAGCATGATGTTCATTTAGTAAATTATGGTCCCATTTATTTTAAAATACACCACAAAGCAGAGAATGTTTCAGGGCGGGGTTATCAATGTCAAGACAAGTCGTTACCATGGCGACCTGTCAATCAGGCTAGAGCCGACTCGTACCCTCGGCGCTGTGTAAATTCAACCAGCGCCGTTGAAAAAGCTTATTGGGAGTCGGCTGTTCACTTTCTCTGGTGAGAACATTTAGTTTTCAGACTGTTGTTCTCTGGACAAACTTATCAGCCCTGCTAACCTGAGTTACAGTTGCACCTAGCTAAGCTAGCTAGCTAAGCTGCACTGACTGCCTGGAGGGTAGCTAGTGTTTGGAAGGGAGAGGAGAGGTGTGTGCTGCAGCTCAGTGTTTTTCACCGGTGTTTTTGAGGGTTTTCAGGCAGTTCAGATCAGTGTTTTCTGTGGAGAAGGGAACTCCCTTTCGGGCTGGACTTTGGCTTTTTTACTTTGCAAACCTGTTACATGCACAAAAAGGTATATAACTCAATAAAGGAGAGGGAAAGGCCAAAAAGCATAATCTGATCTCTTTAAGAAAAACCTGCCAACCTGCCGTCAGAAACAAGTACAGTTTATTCTGTGACATTGGCAAAAGCTTAAATACAGTACAGGAGTTAAACTTAGATGTCTATTTCTCAACAACGGCACGTATCTAAATGAAATATTATTCTCAACATGGAAGAATGAAACGTGAGAATGAAAAGCATGAAGAGAAAACTAGCTTTTGAGACTTAAATATCAAAATGAACAAGAGTAGCTGCAAGCTATTAAAACAGTCTAACTGTAAAAAGAAGAGATAAGCAGGAGATAATGTTCCCAGCTCTGAGCCTCCTTCTCCTCCCATTACATTCCAGCTGGGCTAATAAAAGGATTTCCAGCTTTGTGTAGAATGGCGGACATCTCCTGTTCCTTTGGATACCTCTATTGAAGACTTTTCCAAGGTGAGCTAAACTTCCTCCTCTCTTTTCCTCCTCCAACCTCTTAGCTTCCTATTAACCCTTCCAAACCTGCCCCCAGTCCGCCTAAATCCGGGCTCTGGAGGAGACTGGCCTAAATGAATAAGGGGGCCGAGGAGGGTCAGCAGAAAGGCATGATGGGACTTATCACGGGGCACATATGGGAATTGTGGCGGATTTGAGTGTGAGCGTAGCGGACACAGAAATGGATCAGCCTGTGACATCATTAACCACGGGGAGCTTCCATCCGCTTGGATTTCTGGTATTTCTGTAAGCCATTCGGTGAAGGGTTGGGAGAGGCCGACTGGTCGGTGGGGAAGTGGTTCTCCCAGATTGAGAGACCGGAGTGTGTGATCGGCTGAAAAGCTGATATTGTGAATGTGAATTTTGAATGTGAACACAGAAATAGCCACAGAGAGAAATTCATTTTTTTTATTCATTTCTAAAATCTTTGTTCCTGCATTCCCTCAAAAAATAACACAAATAAACACACATTCACACTCCCGCCCATGTGATTGTGCACCCCAGGCAGAGTTTGGAAGTGTCAGTGGATAAGTTTGTCTCTGTCAGCAGGTCTGGCTGCTTGATGGTTGGACTTTGTCGAGGTGTTGTTTTTTCTCCCTTCGTTAGACTCTGCGTTAATTACTAATCTCACGGTCCAGCGCAGGACACTTGTGCTAACGTTAACTCTCTCTCACTAATGAGGGGGAAACCAGACAAACAGAGGGGATTTATAGCACATCCCATGCGCACTATTTCACTGTCACGCACAAAAACAGACACGCAAACACTCAGGAATAGAGAAGACAGAAGCTTTGAGAGAGCAAAGACAAGCATATACTGTATAGAAGCTTGTGCGTGTATATAACTAAACATAAAAATGTGTGCATAACAGAATTTGATTGGATATTTTATTTACTTATTCAATTTTATTTAGTTTTCCCATGTGTTTTTTTTTTTTTTTGCAACTTGGTACCTTGTTTTCTTAAAAGTGCTCTACAAAAAAACTGTAATATCAAGCTGTTATTAAAAGAGTGCACAAGCTCAACCACTGTTCCACATTACATACACACACACAGTCAGAGAAACACAGTGCACACACAACTAAAGCAGCAGCATGCAAAAACGCTAAAGCAGCAAAATATCTTCCCCATGCCAGATGCAGCATCGGCGTGGGGCAAACATCCACTACCGCTTACACACACCCATGTGGGCACACAAACAAATAATTTTGTACTTCTATACTTTTGGGGACCCTCATTGACATGCTGCATGCAACTAGCACCTAACCTCTTCCAACCCTAAAACCAGGGCTTAACCCTCAAATGACATTTTGAAAAGCTGAGGGCCAAACAAAATGTTCTGACCAAGCCAAATGCTCACTTTCATTAATGTATTCAGTTTCTAAAAAATGTTTTCCAAAGGGACCCAACTTTTTTTTATCTCAGGTTTTTCAGAAATTGCAAACGTGTCTTAATTTTCTAAGATTGTTCCCACTTTCCCCAAAAAATGTCCCCATTTCTGAAAATGTATTTATTTTACAAATATATCTTATTTAAAAGAAAAGCCTTTACTTTTGAAAAATGTCCTAGTTTTTCCAAAAAGATACACTTTCCAAAATTGTTCCCAGGTTTTCAGAAACATCCTTACTGTAAAGGTTCTACTTTTCCAAAAATGCCCTCAGTCCCCTGAATGTCCTCACTCTCAAGGTGTAAAACTCAAGTTGGTCCTCACAAAGACACAAGGACAACAACGTACACACACAAACACACCTTCCCCATCCTGCCTTGCTGTGCTGCCCCCTGAGGGACGCCACAATTAATGACCCTACTGATGACCGCATCAGTGCTGGTGGGGCAGGCGGCGTCCTCTGAGAGTGTACATCATGACCAGAGGTGAGCACTGCGTGTGTGTGTGTGTGTGTGTGTGTGTGTGTGTGTGATCAGGATGGTGCACATGGAAGAGCTGAGAGAGGCACCTCTGGGCCCAGGTGATGTCACAGCGCTGTCGGTGGCTGCACGTGTGTTAGCTCGCGCTTGTGTGTGTGTGCCGTCCACACTTTACTTGCTCTTTTCCCAGCGCCAGGTGACGGGTGTGTATCGACGGGCCGAGTGTCTGTTTTTGCTGAGGTGTGTGTGGACGTACGTGTGTGTCGGAGGCCGACGCAGCATTTTAAAGCTCGGGCTTCAGCACAAAGGGAGCTGCGCTAGCTAACCATCAGCGCTTTAGCTGCAACGTCCACCTCTGAGGTGGGGGGGCGGGGTGCGTCGGGCCGCCTCCCC
Organism: Lepomis macrochirus; assembly: GCA_024633595.2. Taxonomy (NCBI): domain Eukaryota; kingdom Metazoa; phylum Chordata; class Actinopteri; order Centrarchiformes; family Centrarchidae; genus Lepomis; species Lepomis macrochirus. The sequence continues at coordinate 32,454,933 of JALXJV020000010.1, read as the reverse complement.
GGCCCGGGAGCTCCCTGCCCCCCTCTGTGGCCCCCGGAGCCTGGCAGGGTGATGAAGGAGAGGCTGTCAATAAGAAAACAGGCCACGCAGAGGTTCAAACAAACTGCTGTTAGAGACACAAACTAACAAGCCTCAGGCCAAGGCCTCTTCTTCATCTCTCTTCTTCTCTGTTCTTCTTCTCTGGTCTTCAACGTCTGCTTTTTAGTTGCTCAAAGGCTCCTTTCATCATGCACGTCACGGATTCCACCTTCTTCAGCACTTTGTGCATTTGATTACACCTGTTTATGTGCTGGTGATGTTGTTTGCTCAGCCACTCTGTATGTGTGAGTGTTTGTGTGCGTTCATGTTGCTGGTGTGTATGTGCGTGTGTTCTCTTAAACCAACCTGCTGACACAAGGTCTGTCCAGTTTAGATACAGAGCACCGAGGGCACTGCTGAACTTGAAACTCTCCTCTATTTCTTCAAAGTTTACACTGACATAAGTGCTCACATTTACACTCTCGCTCAACTCCTTCATGTACACATCGCCTCGGTGTGTGTTTTAGCTGCCGGCTGGACTGACATTACACATCAGGACAGAATCTGGATTTTTGCAAACATACACAAGAGACAAGCTGCTGGGTCAAACTTGCTCCTTTCCCACTTTACTTTGAGAATTTCCGGCCAGAACAAACAGACCATCTGGTCTGATATATGAAAAATACGGATCCTAATAAGTAAACCTGAAGTGGTTCACCAAAGCAGCATGTTGATTCAAAAACGGTCATCGCGTTATTAACCTCAATTGCTGCTGTAAGTTCATTCATCCATCTTTCAGGAATCACCTCCTTATCACTGTAGAAGGGGAACACCAAGGCAAACTGGGCCCAGGTGAGGCAACAGACTAAAATACAATTTTTAGTATGAAATGTTTCTGACGTCCCTCGTCCATCTTAACAGATGTGCTTTTAATAATGCAATGTATTAAAATATATTTACTTTTTGTGTCATATATTTGTGGTTTAAGGTATTATACTAGTCCCTCCAGGATTTTGCAATGTCACAATCGTAACTATTAAAGAGGCGGTATTATGCTCATTTTCTGGTTCAAAATCTTATCTAACAGGTTTCCATCGTTTAATTTTCACCATATTTTTGTCATAATGCACATTGCTGCAGCTCCTCTTTTCACCTTGTGTGTTGAACGCTTTGTTTTAGCTATGGAGTGACACATCTTGTCTCTAAGTGATCTTTGTTGGGAGTCCTATTTAAGGACTACTAGCCAATCAGAAGTAGAGAAGGGCGGGTCAGTGAGAAGCCGGTAAACAGGGCTTGCCAACCAGCTTGGCAACATGGACTGGAGCAAGAGTTTAAGAGCGGTGAGTTATTAATCTGTAACAAAAGGATCTTTCTTCCATAAAGTTTTAACCGAGCTCTGTCTCTACATCACAGTAACAACTTTATGTCCACTGACTGCCTGGAGGGTAGCTAGTGTTTGGAAGGGAGAGGAGAGCTGTGTGCTGCAGCTCGCTGTTTCTGAGGGCGTGTCGGAGTAGCCGCTTGGCGAGCGTTATGACGCGCATTTTCCTTTCAACCCTCTGTCGTCATGGGGATGACAGGGAAACAGCTGGACTACAAACGAGCCGTTTTCCGGCAGTTCAGAGCAGAGTTTTCTGTGGGAGATGGGAACTCCCTTTAGGCTGGACTCTAGGCTTTTTCACTTTGCAAACCTATTACATGCACAAAAAAGTATATAACTCATTAAAAGAGAGGGAAACGATGCACTTTTAATTATGCAATGTATTAAAATGTATTTTCTGTTTATTATAACTTGTGTCATATATTTATTTAAGGTATTATACTCAGTCCCTCCAGGATTTTGCAATGTCACGATCGCAACTATTGACACAAATTCATCAAATCTCTGTGAATGCACCGCAATTTGCAATTTTGACCAATTACCGCAACTTTTCCACAAATTTTATCTATCATCGCTGTTGCAGCAGACATGTGCGATACCAATGCTTCACATTTGTCGACAAAAAAAGAGAGGGCCGTGAAAAACAGTATTGATCTTCTTTACCAAAGCAGGGGGTAAACTGTTTTGCAAACATGCAGTACTGTGGTTGAACACAAAGGAAATCATGAGTATACATACATACAGAGTGGCAGAAACGCATGGAGGATGTCAGGTGAGTCAAATCATTGTGACACAGGCAGGCTGCATCTTGGTCAATTGCAAGTGCTAAAAGAATCAAGGTAAGCTGGTTTAAATGTGCATGGTTAGGGTTAGGCCCACGAAATCCTGAACGGACTGTTTAATGATTCAACTATAATTCTAAAGTTAAAAAAAACTCTCTGCTGTGCAGTTTTCACATAATCCCGCTAAAATCGTTGGAAAAAAATGCCTCGAAACATCACATCTTTCATCACAATTTTTCAGATAAGCTACCGCAAGATGAGGTATTTTAGACCGCAACAATCAGTAAAAAAGCCTGAGAAATCCTGGAGGGACTGCATACTGTATCTATCAGCAGTAATGGCATTGTACTCACCAAAGCAACTGCTATCAGTATAAATCTAACAGGGTAAGATATATAAACCATCAGATTATCTGTCCTGAATTTTATAGATTACAGAAGTTAAACTGTCTAAAATGGGGTTCATGATATAGGTAGCAGATATGGTTGGTAGAGGAATAATATATGCAGGCCAGTACTTTAGTCGTCTTTCATTACTGCTGGCTTGGCACATGCTGCTTGTCTCTCGGTCAGAACGTACCACGCATGTTGCAAAATATGTGCAAGCATGTAAAGTCCTTCTGGGTGGAAGTTTGAATAAATTACTTTGAAGGTGGGCGTGGTGGACAGAAAACCTTTATAGTGCTGACTTGATGATAGGGGTTTGAAGCGTCCTGTGTGATGAGGATGGGCTCACCACCATCAAGGAGAGAAGTGGTGGTGGGTTGTTACCAGTTGGCTTGCAGGGGAAGGCACTTGGTGGTCTGAACCCTGGATATAAAACCTAGCGAGTGTCCCCTGTGTGTTCCCTGACCTTAGATGCTGCCCATGATTAGTTTTTATGAGGCCTAATGAATGCTTATGCATTCTCTGACCAGCTCTGATTAATATTGATGAGATCCCCGGATTGCTGACATGCGCCTTTTCAGAAAGGCTTGATTATGACCCGTGCATGTAAACACATGAGTCTGCTTGAAGAGGGACGAAAGGGACAGCTTTTCAGCCTGGACATGGTAAATGGACTGCATTTTTATAGAGCCTTTCTAGCCTACTGGCCACCCAGAGCACTTTACAACATATGCCAACATTCATCCATTCACACACACATTCATACACTGACAGCAGAAGCTGACAAGGGGCCAAACGGCTCATCAGGAGTGTTAAGGGGTTCACTATCTTTCCCAAGGACATTTTGACACTCTCTCTGGAAGAGCTGGTGATCGAACCAGGAATCTACCAAATTCTAAACTCTACCTCCTGAGCCCAGCCCCAACACCGCAGATAAAGTAACAGTAATATCACAGTGCTGAAAATGAAAACCACAGCAGGAGTGACGGAGCAGGCAAACGAAGCAATGACGGGTTACATTTACCAGGCGGGTAAATGTAACCCGTGGGTTCGAACCCAAGTTGCCCCGGCCTTTCTGAGTAGAGCTCTCCCCATGAACGCGTGGGTTCTCTCCAGGTGCTCCGGCTTCCTCCCACCATCCAAAGACATGCAGGCTAGGTTAGTTGGTGTCTCTAAAAATTGTCCCTAGGTGTGAGTGGTTCGTCCAATGTCCAATGGGATAGGCTCCAGCCCCCCCACGTCGCCGTACACAGGATAACCGGTTGATGATGGATGGATGAGTTGCATTTACCACATTCTCTCTAAAAACGTGAAATGCCACTTCCTCCCTTTCCTGTAGTCTTGTGCTTTCCTCTCTCCTCCTGTAACTTTCTGCAGGTGTTTCTTGCTTGAGGCAAATGGCCGCCCACCCTGAGTCACGGTTCTGTTCGAGGTTTCTCTAATGAGTTTTTCCCTTGCCTGTGTCGCCAAGTGCTTGCACATGGTGAGAACTGTTGGGTCTTTGTTAATAACATTATGAAGAGTATGGTCTAGACCTGCTCTATATTTAAAACTTTATCATTAAAAAATGAAATGGCATTGTATTTAATAGATGCATGTTTGTGTGTGAAAAACAGACTTGTAGTCCAATATTTTGAATTTGGGAATTTATGATATTTTGTTTGCAGAAGTACCAATTACATTGTGAAGTTTAGAACTAGTTTTACTAGTAGGAACTGCATATTTTGCATTGTATTTGTGCCATTTCACTGTTTTTGGCCTTTTATTGTGGCCAGCCTAAGGCACACCTGTGCAATCCCCATGCTGTCTGATCAGCATCTTGATATGCCACACCTGTGAGGTGGATGGATTATCTCAGCAAAGGAGAAGTGCATTTTGCTTCAACTTTCAAAATTTGCCAGAAAATGTAAAACTGTTTTTAGTGGCAGTCTCATTACTGTTTACAACCTGTAGCTACTGTACAAACTGAAAATCAACAAAAACCTGAAAATACTGAGTGAATACGTAGGCCAATCTTAGACATTGAAACTACGGGTGCAGTTTTGTGAACCCAGTTTTACACAAGCTACTTCCACCAAATACTGAAAGTCGAAATTATTCAGCTAGTAAGATTAAAATATTGCTATTTAAGAGAAAGTTAAACTGTGAGATTCCAGCTCCTGAACGTGACAAATAGTTGATTTTTTGTCTGCAGAAGACGCTCGTGATTGTAGAGTGATATTGGGTGGAGTAAAGGTGCCTGGTTGCACAGAACATATTAACCCCAGAAACAATATTTGATATTAGAAAATTAGAAGTAATTAGCTGAAGCTGAAATAATCTATCATCCACAAAGTCTTTTAAACGGATGAAAGAAATGATCAACAAAGGCTAAAACTGAGCAGCCTGTTAACATTATCTTAATGTTGTCACACTGTTCTTCTCGTGGGGAAAGATAAACAGTTCAGTCAAATAGTTGTTAGTGTGGGAGCTTTGTGAATTCAGGTATTTTGCTTTTTGGAACCTGGATCCAAATTAGAAAATCGCAATCAGAACTGATGAGCCTCAAGTTTACGCTGGAAGAAACTTTATATCGAGTCTTTTAGAATATTAAGAAATATGAGTGCGTGCTTGGTAAGAGGCAGAAAAATGAATGCATGATCTCGTTCAGGTGAAAGCTGTCATTCATTCACAGGCACCTGGATATAGCCCCGCCTTCAATAATTCAACAAAATGGAAGGCAGAAATGGACTGTCCCCATTAGAGCCACCTGTCCATCACAAACCTGTCACACAGCAGCATGATGGTCCACTCACATTCACACCGCATCACATATAAATCCACGGACTGTATCTATTAATTAGTAGCTCCGCCATTAGGCAAGGTAACAGCATTAAAATAAAACTTTTCTACCTGCGCAAATGCAGAACAAACGTCCCAGGATTTATGCAGCAGGTGCTTCTGTGTCCATCAGCTGTTTGTGACTCACTTTGTATCACAGAGAAACCAAACCAAAGGCAAACTGGGAGATTAAGACAGAAAGAAAAGTAAAGGTGGAATGACAGGTGCGGAAAAGGGAGGCCTGAATAATTCAGTGAGTGGTCTGGCAAGATTTCATCTCTCTGTTGATCACTCTCTTCATATTTCCTGCCCCTGCTGCTTTTAACTTCCCTCTTCATCCTCCAGTGTTAAATCTGGCACCTGATTTCCATTTAGTACACAGGGTTTAGTCCCATTTTTAACATCTGATTATTATTCAAACGTGTCTAATGTCTTGTTTTTATTTTTCAATGTAAGTAATTTTTTTTACTATTTTCTTTTAATTTACTAATTTTTTGTTGCATCATCGTTTCTTTTCTGGGGAAATCCCAACAACACCCCATGATGATGCCTCATATACCTCACGTAGGGCGGCTGTGGCTCGGGAGGTGGAGCGGGTTGCCTGTTAATTGAAAGATCAGTTCAGTTAATTTCTGTTTGAGCACTTAAGCTCATTGTGTGAATATGATGTAGTGTGAAAAAGCTTCTGCAATACAAATACGGAGCATTTACATATATATATAGGACTTAGCTGATTACAGCTTTGCAGCTATTACAGCTTTAACACTGTAATAAAAAACAGAAGTTGTTTGATATTACAGTGCAACACATTTTAAATCTGTTACCACTGGTATACAGTTTGGTGTGCACTTTTAAAAGGAACAGGTTTAATTTTCCGAGTTCATACAAGTGATCACCTTTCATATTATTTGGTTGGTATTTCTTAACAAACTGATAAATATTTCTATACAGTATCTAAGTGCGAGGGTTGTGGCCTCAGGTGAAGATCCCAACGATGGTCGTTCAGACTTGGCCACGGGTCGTTCTAACAACCATAACGACTGTCGTACAACAGCCAGGAGCACTAACGAACCAGCTGTATCCATGATCTTGCCAATCGACCCCACAGAGGTTGAGTGGTAGAGTTTCCCTACTGGTCATTTCAGAACTGAAAGAGTCTCTTGGATGAGGGATGAAACATCTTGTAGTATCTTCCAGTTTCCCTTGACTTTAACCTTCTTTGGATAACTATGACCTGGATGACTGAGACTGAACCACAATCAATACTGCTTAATCAGAGAGTAGTATTTTCTTGGGACACCCTTATGTGGTTGGACTGTCAGAACAACTAGCTAGTGTTCTGCAAACCACAAAAAGCCAACTTTTCACAAAGCTTTGTTATTAAGTAATGAAGATAGGTCACGTGATGACAACTCTACAAACTCTTTTTTACCGTGAGATGCAGATGAACCAGTTGTAATTTCGTTTTGGTTTACATTTTGTTTTCATAGTGGTCGTCAATATACTTCTACATAGTGTCATTGTTGGGCATGGGGAAAAAGTTCCCTGCTGCGTTCGTGGGTGGGAAGCTGGTGAGGGATCATGTCCTTGTCACTGCAGTAGTACCTCATACAGGTTGGGTGGGATGTCTTTACAGTGGGCAGTAGAACTCGGAGGTAGAGCAGGACAAAGTAGGTTTAGCAGAGACAAGGACTACGGTGAAGTGAAGAGGGGGATAGGACATTATGAAATGGTGAGAACATCATTTAACTATACTACTTTCACTATATTAGATGAGCACTGTTGCTAACCGTTTGGCTATGACAAACCTCAATAATCAAATGTACTGTTCACTTTTGGAAATCACCTCAATAACCACAGGTCTTTCCACCTTTTAATACACAGTTCCCAGTTTCAGTTTTCCTCAACACACTGAGCTCACGGACCAAAAAATATATTTTGGCCCATCAAACTTTACAGCTAATAACACCAACACAGAAAATGTCACTTACTGTATCAACATTACTTTGGCAAGAACCCACTGCCAGTTAAATTAGCTGAAAGCAGCAGAAAATGTACGCTGCAAAACAAAATGACTCATTTAACTGGTGAGTAATAAGTAGTGTTACCCGTGATTTATTAGGATGTACACTACATTTGTGGGGATTTAAAATCATAACATTTGCAGCAGAGGATAGAGGCAACAAACACCGTCTTTCCAACTTTCTATCTATCTACACACTCATTGGTTAATTTTTATTTTCTATTTTTTGATCTTTTTCGTTCCCTCTCCCTCCTCTGCCTTGTCTTTGTTTCTTATCATGTCTTTCTCCAGTGTGTTTAATGCCTGCTGACTATGAATTTCATCAGAGTTCATACATTGCACACATAAGGCTCTCTTTCTTTCTTTCTCTCTCACACACACACACAAACACACACATACAAAACATAGGTGTTCAGTCTCTGTAGACTCACAGCACAATAAGCATCATGGGAAATAAACCACTAATTGGAGATGGGAAGAGAGAAACCCTGGTGACAAGCCTATGACACTTGCAGTTCTTTGTTGTTTATAAAACCAGTAAATGCACATATATAAGAGAATGTACATAAATGTGGTGAGAAATACGAACCACTGACTTAAAAAAATAAGTCAAAGAAACAGAAAGGAGGAAGGAAATGAAGATTAATGACATGCATACATGCCCAAGGTGTTTCACTCATTACCTGCAGGAGGTGAGAAGGAGCGGGGAAAGCAGCGTTTAATAAGAAATGTTACTTCTGCAACCTGTGAGGCTCAGGTTGGCTCAGTTGAACATCCACAACTGGGGTAGAATTTTGGGATCAAATCATTTAAGTAGCCTTAAAATGTGTCAGGCGTGAGCTCAGTGATCTGGCCCGCTCTGCGAGGATGTCATAGTCCTGCAGTCACTTTATAAAAAGAGCTGTGAATTGAAAGGAGCTGCTATAGTGCTCCGGATCTTCTGTGCTTCTCAGGCGCTATAGTGCAGACTGCCAGATATGGTGCATGAGTGCAGGTTAACCTCACTGAGATGTCGCCAGGAAGCCGAGCATACTCTCTGCTCCCGTCTGGTGCTTGCAAACAGCTTTCAGGCAGTAACTCTACCTACGACCACAAATTTGGTTTTGTGTAAGGTTCAAACAAACAAGACACAACATGTTCGTGAGCTTTAGAGGTATGAGCATGTTTAGTGGCACTAGCAGCATGGCAATGTCAGGTCAATTAAAACAATGTTGAAAGATTTTATAACCTTTTTTTTAATGATGAAAACAAGACCAAACCTTTAAAAAAAGACATTCAAAAAAAATACTGTATTTCATTTTCTTCAACAAATAAATCTTAATGACTGTGTGAAAGACAGACAATGCACAGTTTGCATCTGCGGACTCAAACACACTAACTACCTCCTGCTGTTAGCTCTGCATTTAAATTTCTTTGAGCTCTTCCTTTAAAAGTATTTTAAATTTAACACAAACGTAGTATTCTTGAAAACAGACACTACTATACTATTAACTACACTCAATCAGCTTGCGTACACATTGTTTTTATTTTACACACTTCATGAGTTGACGAGAATCAACCCAAACAATCATATCATCATCACTTTTAGTCTCTGAGGCTAAAGAGGATCAGGATAACGGTACAATGAACCATTACAGTCAGGGAGAAGCCCTCAGGTGTCTTAAGGCCACACCTTTATTGGTAGAGCCTGAACTGTGACAGTTTGTGGGTGTTATGATCCTACCTGAAACAGGAGTTATTAATTAAAAACACTGTGAAGACAAGCTCTGAGTATTAATGTGAATGCAGTGTGTTTGTATTTCACTCTGCCTGGCTGGAGTGAGAACTATCTCCTTGGTAACTCAGCACCTTTCCCCTGTCTCTCTTCTGAAGTTGACCCCCCACTGAGTGCACCGACACCCCTGTCACATCCCGTGCACCCCACCCGAACACACACACAGGCCCGCTGCATGCCTTATGAATATTTAATCAGAACTGGTCTTATGACATGCAGTATCAGACCAGTGCAGAAACATCCCATGTGAGCCACACTGAGACTGATTATTAACCCACCACAGTGCAGCGGGGGCACGCCCTCACACACATACAAATATACTTTGAATGTAAAATGACATATTTGTTGAAATGTTTTTTTATTGTGTGAACAAATCACCTGTACATGGTATGAATAGATAGCATATGTTTCTACTGAATCTGTACGCAGTAACGTCACCACTGAAATGTGTTTTGTGTTCAGTCTGAATCCACTTTGGACATTATCCATGTTAGAAGATGAAATAACGAGATGGATTGATAGAGATGCGTCCAGTTACTATAACAAAAGGGATAATTCTGATCCTGATCCGTACTGTCCTGTCATTCTATTCACTGCGCGGGCGAGGGGGCTGTAACTACATACATGCAACGCTTGCTACAAGATCAGTCAACACTGTGTTTGAGTACAGGTTGCACTTTCAAAGTACACATTGTGGTCTGGTCTTACCAATATGGTTTTGGTAATATGGAGGATACAAATCCTCTTGGATTATTTAAGAACAATATAGAATGGCAATAGTCAACTCCAACTCTGACTCTTGGATTCCACCAGCATCTTCCTGCAACAGCTCGGCTCTCACGAGAGCTAGAATTTAAAAACAAGGGACTACCGTCGCTACGGTTGAGTGTGCGCTCTGACTGCCATACCAAGGAACCTGGCTCTTTGGGGTTGCAGTCAAGTTGCACGTTTGGTACCCTGTGACTGCTCTCGCTCCTCCGTCCCAGGGTGTTACTGGGTGTTACTCGGTGTTACTCATAAGGATCCTTTCTGTGATGTTGTTAACACCTGGTATAACATTCGATGTGTGTTGATGGAAAAAAGAAGCACTTTTGGTGGACCTATTTTTGATAGCTGTAATTGCCCCCATAATGCCCCACAGAAATAGCTGACTTCTCTCCTTAAGTCTCCATATCCAATCTATCTTAGACATTTTACCAAAGAACCACATGTTTTCACACAGTTGTTTGTCTTTTGTTCTGATAACTCAACCAGGAATGTTGTGTGACCATGTAAGTCCTGGTCTGTGTAGAAAATTCACTGCAGGAACCCTGGATGCCAGAAAAAAAACCCTCATTCTACTTAGCAACTTTATTAGCACTTCTGTTTGTCCTTCCCTCTCTGGCCGTCCTGACCACAGCTCCGCCCCTCTGTCCTTCCCTTCATTTCCGCTCTGGATTTCCCACTGCTGTCAGTCATTCCTCTTTCTCCTCACATAATCATGGAGGTCCGGTGGTCTGACAGGATGTGGAAGATGAATCTGTCTCATCAGGAGCAGGGTGAGCTCTCTCTCCAGGGGGGATTCCCACCCGCTCCCCTCCTGACAGGTTTGATGAATCTCCAATTCCCCTCTATTCCAGACGCAAATCCTGAGGTTTTAACCAAACGCACCACTGCTCCATCTTTCAGAGGAGCTGGAGACGCACTGTGGGACATTTCACTAATGAGAGATGTGACATTTCAACCTCAACTTCAGCCCATCTCAACCTGACAGGCTGCAGATGTGACTTGTCCTTCTGGACAAAGTCAACACAATCCAGTGGCGGAGAATGTATTACATACATTTACTTTTAAAAACTAACACAGTGAAGTAATACCACACATTTATTCAATTAAACATCCACTTCCAATCTTTGAAATAAAAGTAAACCTGTCCTAGCAGTAAAATAAACAAAGAGAAAGAGGTTTGGTTTTACTGTTGGGCAAGTGTCATACTGTATATCCAGTTTTGGGGCATTTTTAACGCTTTCCAGACACTCAAAGAAGCAAATCAATGAGGACAAATAGAGTAAAGAAAGAAGGGAAGGAAAGAAGGTCAGAAACGAGGAAGACAAGAAAGAAGCAAAGTAAGGAGAAAAGAGTGATGGGCTCGTGACCTGTCAGGTCTTATTTCTCTTCTTATCTTTTTTACATTTGCTTTCTCAATTATGTTATGATGAACAATCGATGCCTGACTAATGCACCAGAGCCATCTTGGTTAAGGTTTGGGGATGAATGTTACCAACTGAACATTGTTGTTGGTCACAGTAGCCACCGGACCCTAAACTCAGACTAAATACTACAAGTCGCGTCATGTTTAATATCTAAAGATGGAGGTATGCTGAACATGAAAGAGTTCGTACAACATACTCTCCAGGCATGTCTAATAGTAAAAGGGACTTCAGCTGTTCCACACTCGAAGGCAAGGTGAAAAGCTTACTGGCGTAGAGAAGGGAGGTGATACATATATCGCTCACATCTTCCTAACAGTCTTTATTCGAAGATATTAACAAGGTTGTACTCATTAGTACAGTTGTCTTGTGAAGAATGAAAAAAATAGAGGTTCAGAGAAGTCTAAACCCTGCCTACTTTCTCGCCTCCACTCACCCACCAATCACTGTGTGAAGTGAGCTCGGTCATCACACGGTCGGTTTCAGAAAGTTACAAAATTTCTTGGACGCAGCAAAGTAGAAAATACCTCGGAAACTTTGTAGGTTTGTAGGTATTGATGCCAGACTTTTATGTCCACAGGGTCACTGCAGTGATGGGAACTATTTATTTCTGTTTGAGTAAATGTGCTTAATTACTTCCCCTTTTGACGGAATCCAAGAACTGAAAGTGTAAATGGGAACACTTAATTTTATCAAAATACTTACAAAGCAGTGTGACTTCTGTGAAGCACTGGATCCCACCCCACACGGAAGTTAGTTCTGCTTTTTAGCTTTCCAACCACTTAACATCCCTTCAGCACTAACCTGTAAACCACATCACACCAAACCAAAAAACACGATTGAAGCCTAAAGAAAACTCCCACTTATTTGGGTTTGTTTTGTTTTTTTTAATGAAAACCTAGCGCCTGTCCTTAAATCTAAATAAAGGTCATGCAAATTTAATCCATGTAAACAGGGGGCAGGTAAGTGGACTGTGGAGGATGACTTATTCATGGAGGCCTATCTGACCGAGACCTGCTGGCAAGAAAGGGGAAGGGGGGGTCCACCCGTTCATCAGGCTGATCGCGTGTCAATGTCACCATGCTCGATTGCTGACCTACACCGCTGAGAATTACAGGTGGTGGAGGCAACATAAAGGCTCACAGAGTCACGGAAAGTCAGAACAACTACGTTTCCATGGCAACATAATCCACTAATGACAACCTTGTGATATAGGGGAAAGCTCCAGAAAGTGGAACTTGAGTTGAGATATTTTTGTCAACTGCAAAAAGCTTGTTTCCGCCACAGGATTTACCGTGAGACAGGTTCTACAAGATGGATCAGGTGGACATGGTCAGCGACGATACTCAGGTGGGCGGTCGCGTTTAGATGAAGCTCAGTTGGTGCTAAAGGGCCCAAAGTGTTCCAAGAAAGTAACCCCCCACACCATTACACTTCCACCGGCAGCCTGAACCGCTGATACAAGGCAGGACTGATCCATGCTTTCATGTCTACGTCACATTCTGACCCCACCATCTGAATGTCGCAGCTGGAATCGAGACTCATCAGACCGGGCAACGTTCTTCCAATCTTCTATTATCCAATATTTAGAATTGTAGCCTCAGTCTCCTGTTCTTAGCTGACAGGAGCGGCACCCGGTGTGGCCTTCTGCTGCTGTAGCCCATCTTCTTCACGGTGGTGCGTTCAGAGATGGGTTTCTGCATACCTCGGTCGGAACGAGGGGTTATTCGAGTAACTGTTGCCTTTATGTCAAGTCTGCCTGTTGTCCTCGGGCCTCTGACGTCAACAAAGTCACACAGCTGTCGCTCACTGGATATTTTCTCTTTTTCAGACCATCCTCTGTAAAGCCTAAAGATGGTTGTGCCTGAAAATCCAACACCAACAACCACGCCACGTTCAAAGTCATCCCCTTTCTTCCCCAATCTGATGCTCGGTTTGAACTTAAGCAGGTTGTCTTGACCGACGTCTACATGCCTAAATGCATTGATTGCCATGTGATTTGCTGATTAGCTATTTGTTTTAACAAGCAATTGAACAGGTGTACCTAATAAAGTGGACGCTATGTGTTTTCTATTAAGGAAATTCACGAATGAGGGTGAAAATATGAAGTGAATGGAAGTTTTCGGCTCAGGGAAAATATTAAAAAAGAAAGATGGCAGAAGATTTATTAGAATTCATTTGACCAAAAGAATGACAAAGAACCCAAACTAACTTGCACACTCGAGCGAAGGAATTTATCCCAAGAAACAGTGAACCAAAACAGAATAATAAGACTGGTAACAACAGCAAGAACTACCACAACAACAGCAGTGAAGGTGGAGAACATTATCAAGTAGAGAAAAGACAGAATAGAACAGCTGGCCCCAAACTGCCAACATCTCTCACCACAAAAATACCTCTAAATGAAAAGGCAACATGTCAGACAAGTAGCTCCTCTCTTTCACTAACTCCCTTTAGTTCCTCTGTTTCTCCCCCCTTTTGCTTCTTCTCTGTGACGGCTCACACCTCTCTGTCACCGAGCGGGGGGCTGCCATGACAGTTTCAGCACTCTGTCTCCGTCTCCTCCGTACGCCGGCGGCAGCGCTGAGTCTGCACTCCTTCACCGCAAACGCTTCTTCATTCTGTTTATTTCTCCTCGTCTTTCTCTTCCCGCAGAACAATTCCTCTGCTCGGTATTAAACAGGCTAAATGGGGACATGCTTTTATAAGGCAGAAGCTTTGAGTGTACCCCAGTTTAAGTTACATCGCGGAAGAAAGAGGACAGCGTACCGTTGCTTTCTGTTACTCCGGCAGTCTGTCAGGTTGTCAGAGCGATTGAATTTAGATGTTTTCTCTTTCCCTCTCTGTGATACTCTTACTCAAAATTTAATTGAGGAAAACTTTTAGGAGTTGCACACCAAACTTCTACAAGCACGCAGAGAAACGTAAGCATTGGACATTTGCTCACATGGTTAAAATAATCCATGTTTTCCTGAGAAGTGACCAGAGTAAGAGTGAGAATGTCCGTCCCTCCGCGAGAGCCAGAACAGCGGCGGCAGCTTATTATAAGTCAACTGTCTTTGATTGACATGACAAGCGTTAAGTTAAGATAACCACTCATAATCTCTAGCACAGCAACTGTAATAAGAAAAGAGTTGCTATATACAACAAAAATTCATAGAGCTACAAAGAGGTAATCTTTCCTTAACCTTGATCATGTGATGCCAGGTTTCTAAATTTATCCAACTTTATCAACGCATGTAGAAAACACTAATACATGAAGACGTTTCTGTTATCCATTTTGTTAGTTAGGTATGAGGACTTGTCTATACTGTGTGCACCCTTTTGTCTCTGAGAACTGAAGCGAATGTTTTTTGAAACCATTTTTAACTAGAATGTGTCTGTGCCCAAATGGGACCACCCCACGTTTCATGTTTGCCTTAGTCTAACACCAGAGAGGAACTTTTAACGGCGTCACTTTGTGTGGCATAAGGGCTCAGATTTGGGGCTTGAAGACACACTTGGGTTACGAGATGATGCAGAGCCATTTTTAACACTATTTTGAATAAATATTTGATGCTGAAATATATGAGCGGGGAGTCGGGGGTGTCCCGCCCCAGAAGATTTTGAGCATTAAACTCTTAATTTCCTGCATTCTGGGGACACTGTCTGTTCCAATTTAGGGTGGTTATGTCTTTTTTATATGAAGGGAAACCATATTTAATTGCATTTCTTATTGTGCAAATAAACCTCTCAAAGCATTTTCATTTGTTAGTTAATTCTTGGTGCAAGCTGTTTTTAAAGCTGTGGTAGGGACATGTCCTATGACACCTGTAGGCGCTTTACCTGGACGTGGTGGTTGCCCTGTAGTGTTTTCAATGCTGAATCTAGTATTAAATCCACTTATCAAATCTAAGGGCGTTCCCACACTAGGCCCAGTTGCCTTGTAGGATGCCAGAGTGTGAGTGGTTGTTTTACTATGTGTGGCCCTGTGATGGACTGGCGACCTGTCCAGGGTGTACCCCGCCTTTCGGCCAGTGTCAACTGGGACAGGCTCCAGCCCCCCCGCGTCCCTGTACGCAGGATAAGCGGTTGACGATGAGTAGTCATCATGAGGTCTGGTTGGAAGTGTATAATCCCACCTTGTTCTGAAAGAGTATCTTGAGGAGCTCGTTTTTCATTTTGTGTCCGTTGCCCAGTTGAGTCTGCCTCTACATGCTCCTGCACGACGAACATGACAGAACCCAGTTAACCAACATTACACACACACACACACACACACACAGTCCTTCTGTCTGTGGGGGGAGCTACCTTTTAGATGTGCATCAGTCCGGACAGTGTGTGTCTGCCTCTGGGTCCAGGTCCTAAGAGTGTGTGTCAGGCTCAGTGACACCTCAGTCACATCGGCTCTGCAGCTGCACCGTCGCCGCCACCGTGAGTGCCTGCATGGCATTTTGCGGGTGCGGTGGGTGACAGAGTGCATGACAGAGGGCGGCGTGGTACTGGCGATCCCCTGTCGTCTGTGAGAGTCTGTTTGGCACCAAGCAAACAGAGATCCACCCTCGGGACTGAAGAGGGGTCACTCAGAGAGAAAAACAGCTCCTGCGCCACATGTGACAACACTGCGTTTAAAATCTGGTCCAGCTTCATGTAATGTGACGTTCATACAGTCCTGGTGAGGGTGAAGAACAGACTGAGAGACTGAGAACACCACTGGCTGAATGGTTATTGATCTGAGAGTGTTTTAAAATTAAGTGGAAATACTTAAAACAGCAAGAATAGGCCATGAAGTATAAAGTGTAAGTTGAACTCAAGTTAAACGCACATTAAGTTTACACTGAACGCCAAAATTCAGTCAAGTAGTGCAGACATTCCCCAGCTTTATGGGTACCTAACCAAACCTTGACCATTGTTTATTTACCAGGTTCACCATCTTGGTCTAACTTAAATCAAAGTGCAGAGCTAGTGTACCAAGTGAGCAATTTTAAAGCTTCAGCATTGGAAGTAATCCAGGGTTCAGCAGTATCGTCTAATATCAGTGTTGTTGTCCGGCAGAAGGGTTGGAAAAACAGCAGACAGTCAACAATCAACAGTTTTTTCGTTTATAAACAGACAAAAGGCTGTTTTATGCTTTTGATATTTTTTTTTTACTACTCAAATAATATGACGAGACTCTTAACATTGATTTGGGAAGATTGAATGAAGTGGGAACAACGACAAAACAACTTCAGTCAGGGTGTACCTGTAGGGTGCAACATTGACAAATGGACATGCGCAACCGTGGCCATGTGTTAGTTCTGCATTCTCATGGGAAATTCAGAATTACTTTTACAATCATACGTGTCATGTTGTTTTGTCTGAGAGTGAAATATGTGGACCAACTAAACCGAATCTGAACTCTCTAAAAAAAACCTGGGTCAAAACTGAAAAACACTCACTCGATGGAAATACTTCTTTGTAGCAGTGTTACATAATACTGAGGAAACTCTTTACATAGCAAAATATAAAAGTTTGTGGGTTTTAAGACACACATGTGACCTGGTGACTGAAGGACTGTGAGTGTACAGTGTCTTAGATTGTGAGTGTGAGTTGCAGGAAGTGAGTCTGTGGTATGGCTGCAGGCCAGGCTGAGTGGAATAATTGATTGCCGATTGACTCTCCACGGCCACTGAGGACAATCCTCTCCACTGCATTACTGCACAGACTCATCTGGTCAACAGTATGTGTGCACCTTCACAACTATAAGGTGCACACATACTGTGCGTCTATTCACACGTGTGTGTGTGTGTGTGTGTTCCCTCCGCCCACAACCGCAGCCACAAACCAACACATATTATCAAAACAAAAAGGTCCGCATGAATGACCTGTGACATAAAAATGAAAGAAGTCTGTGAAACAATGACGGGTTGATTCTGACAAAATGCTGAATCACAACACACACACACACACACAGATGGGGAAGTGAAACATGAATGGAAGTGATAGTGGTGGTTTGAGGGATTCAGCAGGAACTCGACCCCTCGTTAAAAGGTTGACTCAGTAAATCGCCTCGTGACCACCGTCAACAGGAAACAAAATAACATGAAGCAGATTCGCTTTAAGTAAATTTCTGGCAACGTATAATGAGCTAAAACTGCTGCCGAGCATAAGCGGAAGATATAAAAAGCACAAAAACAATCTGAAGCACAATAAAGACAGAATTACAACAGCACTTGTACAGTTATTTGTGATGCTGCAAATGACTTAGATAACAGTTATTCTGCTTAAATACTTTAAAGAGAATATGTGACAGTAATTTCACCTTCTTTCAGGTAAAATGTCATTTTCTGTGATACGCACGCACGCCGCCCCTCCTCCCCCTTGTTTAGAGATCAGCTCTGCTCTCATTTATTTGTTTGTTTGCCGGTTAGGTTTGTTTATTACTGTATTTTCAAAGCATGGGACAAGGTTAGATTTGCTGTTTGGGCATATTTTCTCCTGTGATAGCATGTTTGAATTTGTCTACTCAGCATGCGGCGTGTCAGAGAGTGTGTGTGTGTGTGTGTGTGTGTGACAGTGTGGAGCCGCTGGAGGCAGGGCATGCGCTCAGGGGTCGCAGCAGCAGTACGGCGCCACCGGTGCCAAATTGCTTTCTTTGGCGCGTCCGGCGGGGAACAGCGTGGGACGGTGCGGTGGCCCCCCGGTGTCCCTCCTCTGTGAGGGCTCCTGGCCCTGGGTCACTAACTCAATCACTAGATCAGGAGTAATAATTATTAATACCCCGTGAGCGTTAACAGCACGCAGGTGATTTATCAAAAATGTCGATTACATTTTGTGCAGGGTGACAACTTTTAAAGCTGAACAACCTCCCCTGGGAGTCACGGCCTAACTGGAGCACGAGAACGCTTCTGCGCTGTTTGGAGCCGTGTGGGTTTCTGCTAAATGAAAAGGCTTGAATGGCACTTACGCAGCGACCGATTCTTCCAAATAAAAAACGTCCATTAGTTTCACCTACGGCTGCTAAATGAGAATTTACAGTTTTGATGATCTGAATTCTGACTTCTCACAACGAAAACTGAGAGAGGGAACAACATCCACGGGTGGATTAACCTGCTAGGGGACCCAGAGGAACCTGCCGTTGAGCCCCTATTGACCACCTCCACCTCCTACCCTTTGAACAAATTTAATTTCAGGATAAAACCCCTTGAGATGTTACTATCTGGTTTTCAAAGGGGTCCTGACAAAAGAGATACAATGCCATAAGACACAACACAAATATCAGCAAATAACAGACGTAGTTACAGTTAGAGTTTGACCCTCTGTGCATGATGTAAGTACCTTTTCAAAAGGGATAACACCCAGGTTTGCATCTGGAGGTCATGCAACATTCACAGAACTGTAGTAACTCATCATTTTAATGTGTATGCTGGCTGTGTAACTGCGGGGATGTGAATCAGTGGTATGAGGAGGAGGTACATTTGGCCCCCACAATGTAAACTTCCTATACTCTCAGTGCTCTCAATCTCTTTACAACTTTGACTGCCGATTAATTCTTTTACTGGGTGGTGGTGGTGGTGGAAGAGTATAAGACAACATCACTGTTCACACGTTTCCTTTCTCGTCTACCTCATGGCAGCATTACTTTAATTTCTCTGGAAACAGGCAAAGAACTGTTAAAGCGGTTAACCTGGTAGACTGGAAGAGGAATCAGCTGAGACTAAAGTGGCCGTACGTATCGTTTTTTTTTTGACTCAAAAAAAGTGAATTCAGTGCCGAGTTACTCTTTAAATTTAGTACCCAGAAGCCAACCAATCCTTCTACGCCGGAATGCTTTCAGCGCAGTTTTCTTTACGTCAGTCAGTTTGTAGTGACTAAACACAACTTTATGAAGGAATATACACTTTGTGCGCGCAATATGAAATAAGGTAAGTAATATCCTAAAACTGCCCTTCTATAAGACATAATATAGGTAACAATATAGGATCAAATTCCCTAATTGCCACATATTGAACCTGAGGTTGTCAGGGCACCTGAGGACCTGGGCTCAGGGTCCAATTGATGATCCAGCCTTGACAACAACAACAATAAAAACAACAGGTAAAGGAATTGAAGGCTGAGGTTGTTATCAGTCTTATTAAAAGGATGTGAATCTATCAGCTGTGGGCTGCATCCACAGTGTTCATCTGGACTCACTGTTTATGATGTGTGTGTGTGTGTGTGTGTAGGTGGGTATACTGTAGGTAAGCTGAGCCGAAGAGACGCTGACTGTGTTGAATCTCAGCAGCAGCAGCTCCAGACGCCAGAGACACACTGCACCCTCTCTCTCTCTCTCTCTCCATCCTTCTCACCGCTTCACTTGCTTTGTCTCTCAGATGCAGCTCGGATGGACTCTGCTCTGATTTATGGAAAGAAAAGGCCAGTGTAGTCACAGTGATCTCTCTCTCTCTCTTACACAACCACATACACAGCACATGCCTGTTTCCTTCATTCCACTGCATCTCAATCTATCTCTATGTGTGTGTGTGTGTGTGTGTTTTAAGCAAACACACTCTCTGACTCTCAGTGAGGTGACGCCTGTCACACTGCTCAACGTTTGCTCTGAGTCAGCAAAAACAGGAAGAGGAGGAGAGCGATGGAGAGGCTGAAATGATGGAGAGAAAGAGAGAGGGGGAGAAGAGAAATATTAAGAGAAAATTAAAAATTGAACTGAAGTGACAGCTGTGTTTGTCCCGCCAAAAAAAAAAAAAAACGAGGGGAGGGACAGAATGTGTGGATAAAGGTTTAACACCTGTACTGACAAATTGTTCTATGGGACAGAAGTGTTTGAAGTGATGCGTTGCAAGGACTCAAATTAAGAAGATGAAACATTTGAATAACCCCATTTTTTTGAAAGAGGAAAAAAAGTGATACCTAACATGCCTGTTTCTTTCACTCTCCCTCTCAGACACACCTAATGACTAATATTCAGAGCAACTATCAAATATGCCAGTTGGGGTGTCTATTTTGAGCTTATCTGACAGCCTGCGAGAAAACATATTATTTTTGATATCTCAGTTTGACACATTTTTGTGAGAGCCTTGAGGATGTTGAAATTAATATTTTAAAGTTTAAAATTTACACACAGCTTAAAACTCACGAAAGGACTTATGCAGGTTACATAAAAATGCATCTGCAGAAGCTGCGCAAATGACTGACTTTCCATTATTGGCGTCCATCTACTGGCCTTCACCGCGTGACCCCGCAAAACAAACACACTCTCTCAGTCACACACTCTCATTCACGGTCAGTTTTGATTTGTGTTTGAAAGGAGCCGCCACCCACTCTTGCCTGACGGCGGTGTCACATCAGCACCGACGTGGGGTGGCATCTGTCTCAACGCACGCTGCTTCCACCCGGAGAAAAGGAGGAGAGACCACTTAATGCAGCTTAGGGCGCGTACACGGGCGCGTGCACATAGCGCACATCGAGGGTATCATGCAAAGCTGCCCTATGGACACACTCAAAACATACAGCGAGTGAGAAAGAGAGTTCAGCTCGTGTGCCTCGCTGTTGGGGTTGCAGGAGGAGGTGGAGGGCAGACCGGGCTTCGTGCATCCATCACCGGCTGATGGGGCGCATAGAGGCCCGCTGACAGGCGGCCAAAGCCGGGGCAGCGGAGCTGAGCAGGAGGGCGGCTGTGTCCGCCTCCGCTGGTGCCTCTCATACAGAGAGACAGATCTGGACGCGATGTTCCCGGAGATCAGAGAATCCCTCTCCGCCAACATCCTGCACTCCACGCCGGCTGAGCCCGGTCCAAAAATCCAGACAAAGTGGAAGTTGAACTTGTGTCATCGCCTCTGACAGCAGAGGACAAATTAGAGCCGAGCAGGTGTTTCTAACAAAGGTATTAGAGAATAAAAAACTTGCAGGAGGGAAACCGAAAACAAACTAGGGAAAACACAAATTAGGGTCAAATGATTATTGAAATGAAGTTCTATTTTTGAACCTTTAATAATAACAACATTAATAACAATAACGTCCTTCACTGTCAATATGAATTTTTGACACTCAACATCTTCCGAGATCATTATTTACTATCAAGTTATTCAATAAAATGTATTTGCATGTTTATTATTTTCAATTTTATTATATTTTAACATTAAACACAACAAATATTCGACAAACCGTAAAAAAAATGTTTGTTGGTTGCAGGTTAAACAAGATTAACTGCGTCATACGTCTTTTTGATTTATTCCTGTAAAAATATGAACGTGATTATTTTTCATGGTCTATAATAATAATAATTTATCTGAAACATTTAAATCAGAGTGTTTTTGTTTTTAATCGCATTCATGAAAGCTGCAACGCAACACATCTGGCCTAAAATAAGAAACTCCCAAATGTATGACATGAAATTTCTTACATAAACTCAGAGCTTCAATAATTCAGAGGCGGCCTTTTTGTTTGTTTCAAAATAAAACCTTTTTCTGTAATAATGACGGCAGCAGTCTGACAGATTTTGGGACAGAACTTTTTATTAAACATTATGAAAACAAGATTCTCAACAATGTTCCACTTGGTAGGTTTTTCACTTGTTGACACGTTAGGACACGTTCATTGAATAAATATAGAAATTATATGTACAGATATACATTAACAGCACTGTGCAGAAGTTTGCTTTCCTTTTTGTTCATCACAGTATTCTTTAAAATCATTCAGATGAAATCAGGATGTTTAGGTTGTAGTTGCTTTGGGAAACAACAGTAAAATTTGAGGTTATCTAATTAAAACAAATTAAGTTACTGGTGCGAAATTGTTGGTGCCTAAATGCAAAAAATTTTTTTTTTAGATTTGTTGCAAGATTTATTTTTGATCTCTTTTTTTTGTTCTTTTGACTCTTGACTCAAATAAAAGATCGGATGTTTGGAGAGAAATACAAATGATTATTCTCACTTTTATTATCTTATTATTATGCACTCTCTAGTTGTTTGTGGCATTTTGATTTAAACGTTATCATTCCAGTCTCTCTTCCTGCAAGCTTTCGCCGTCCAACAGGTTTGCTGAGCATCGGACACTTCTGCACAATATTGCACATATATCTAGGCAGCAGAAAACACACGAACCAGGGATTTCTTGTTGACAGAATAATGCATGGAGTTACTCCATGAACAGCAAGCTCTTCCACCAGGCAAAGTCTCGTCTCTTCAAACAATCTAACATCCTCCTATCGGACGCAAGATCTTTGTAAGACACCGGGCTGCAGAATAAACCTGCAGGCCTTAGACATTTTCGTCTACAAATATTTAAAGTAAAAAAAACAACCCCCCCCCCTCCCCATTAAACTAAGTCTTTTTAATAATCAGGTTGGTGCATAGAGTTTTAGCAGCGAACGCAGTCCTTGTCCATCTAATAAATGATGTTTTCACCTCATCAAATTTATAGGCTACCCAGGTTATCAGAGAGTAACAGATCAAAGGTCCTATTATCAGAAAACAAAACGCTTGTCCAGTTTGATCTCTTCTTAGTGCAGTATAGGCTTGCCTTTGACATTACACATGTTCAGTAGGAGGAGGATACCATAGACGATTTGCATGCTGTAACATACAAACATTTGTATTAAGACGTTTCGAAGAATCCAAGCAACAAAAGCAGTTTTCTTTAAAAAGAGAAAAAGGTAAAATAACACAGGTAACTGTTTTTCTCTACACATTATGTACAGGTGGAAATAAATACAGTCTAAAATCTGGCTCAGTTAATCTCTTTTTGTCGTTTTTCTTTTCTTTTTAAAACAATAGAAAATTTGATTGAAAATAGCGGTTAAAGACGCATCCATGTTTCGCAGTAGCAGATTGTTGCAGTCCTTGCACCTCTCAGGGGTTTATGGGGGAAACATTTTTGTGGCTTTTTGCATACCCAGGCCTTATCGGTGGCAGAGGATGAGGGAGACGAAGCGTTAGAGGAGGAGAGAACCATGGGCCATGCTTTCCATACATGTGGAAGGATTCGGGGAGATGACTGGAGGTTACCATACATGTCCTGCATGCAGGGTTGCAACTAGGGATGGGAAACTATAGACTTGCAATATTGAAAGGTCTCTTCTCTGCATCACAGACCGCCTCACTCTCACACAAACAGTCTTTTGAGCTTTCTGGAGCCAAAGAAGAGGCGGTGTATTGCTTTTTCTGTTTCTTTTTCAGTCCAATCTGACTTTAAAAAAAAAAAACCCAACACAACTCTTTCCTCCAGTTTTAAGACAAATCATCTCTCTCTGATTTAAGACAGTCATGTTAAATGTCAGATTGGTTCAGTAAGACTTCTGACCAGGTCCAGTTGCATCACAGAAATGTCTACAGGCTAAGTGATCCCATGTGCTCACCTGACAGGTTGCAGTGAGCTTACAGAAGTTTTGCCGAAACATCTTTAAGACTCAAAAATGCGCATCTAATGCTTCTTTGTTTAGTTGTTGTGTTTGAAGTCTTTTCTGTCGAGGGAATAAACTGTAAACAAAATACAAACGCAGAAAAATATAAATTAATGTAACAAGGATGTTTAGGTGGGGGTGTAATTCAGAGTCTATGCTACAAATCGTCAGTCTCTCACATGAAGAAGTCGGTGTTGGCCTGTTTCCCAGACGGATCTCTCGTGTTCGCGGGTCCACCGGCATTGTAGGTCCGGCTGGCCAGCTTCTCGTACTTCTCCTTGTAAAGATCCCTCTCCTTGGCAAGGCGCGCCACGTCCTGCTTCAGCTGCTCCACCTGGCTCTGCAGGGTGCACTTCTCGGTCTCCAGCATGTGCCTCTGCTGGACGCGTTTGAAGCGGCAGGACTGCGCGTAGCCACGGTTCTTCAGGGTGCGTCTCTTCTGCTTCAGGCGGATCACCTCCTCCTTGCTGAAGCCCCGCAGCTGCCGGTTCAGCTCCCGCACCGTCATGCTGACCAGCTGCTCGTCCGAGAAGCGGTCCTCTAGGCGGGCGTGGTGGCCGTGGTGGTGGTGATGGTGGTGGTGATGGGCCTGGTGGTGGTGGCCCGCCGAGGCCGTGGACAGGTCCTCTCCGACGTACTGCTGCCCGCGGAAGCCCTCGTAGGCCTGGTGGTGGTGGTGATGATGGTGCGCGTTACCGATGAGGGCCTCCACCGCGTCCTCCGGGGTCAGGTTGAGTGCCTCGGGGTTGATGTGGTGCTGGTAACTGGGGATCCAGTACAGGTCCTCCAGCTGAGGCTTGCCCGCGTTGCTGTGATTGTTGTTGCCGCTGCTGTTATTGCTGCTGCCGCTGCTGTTGACCCCGCTGGTCAGGCTCTGGTTGGGCTGCGCGCCCGGGCTCGGGGCGCAGAAGCTCGGCGAGGAAGGCACAGAGGAGCAGGGGGTGCTGATCGGGGTGGAGGACAGAGAGCCCGACGGGAGGCGGTGGCAGTAGCGGTCGGCCTCCGGCGGCTCCTTCTTCACCTCAAACTTCATCAGGTCAAAGTCATTGACGTACTCGATGGCCAGAGGGCTGTTGGGCAGCTCTGCGCTCATGGCGAGGTCGGTGGCCATTTCAGTCCATGCGACGACTCCTGCCCTGACAGCCAAACCGACGGCGGGCAGCCCTCTCGAATACAGATTGTGAAGAGCAATAAAAGCCTGTGTGGTGTATATATAAACACACGCACACGCCCGGTGCGTGGAGCTGCTGCAGGGCCGGAGGGTGGGTGGGGAAACTTTTTAAGGCTGCTCGTCCCTAAGACAACTTCTATATATAGTGGCGTGAATATACGTCTGCATGTAAATGAACTTGTACACCTGCCAGTTTGCCTCTGCTCGCTGCTCTTGTTGACAACTTATCCCAGGTCAAATGCACGCGTTAATACCAGGAGCCCCCAGGGCGTCTGAAACTCGAGCACGGTGAATTTGGAGCCACCAACCTGTCTTGTCCTCGCTTCACCTCTGCAGCCCACTTGCCTCCTTGTGATTTACTGCTGCTCGATCAAGTAACACGAAAGTTTCGTATCCTCCTTGTGTTATAAATATTTTCCAAGCATCCTTCTTCGCCTCCTGCTGCTTACAACTTGATCATTAGGTCCCAGGCAGCGGGCTGAAGTCACTGCAGCATGGCCCGGATAGAAAGTTTCTCACACAATCAGAAGAGACTGTGTGTGACAGTCACAGGGCGCAGCGCACGCGTGTGGAAAAGTGTGCCAAAAAGTCCCGGGCATCCAAAATGGAATGGCATATGCAGAAGTTTTCAAAGTTCATATGCATCTGAGATTAATCTGAAGTTGCAGGCAGAGCTCCTACTTGGAGGGACAGGAGAGTCTGGTCCCTGGTCTCCGGTGTTGTTGTGGTCAGTCCAGATATTTTATTCGAGTGGCGGCTTACTTCGGTCCCCACGGTCCTGTCCCCCCCTCACCAGGGCGCGCGTTGACCTTACGTGTTGACTGTGTCTATATTATTATGCAAGAGGTGATAAATTCCAATTGGGTTTTCTGTCTAACGGCCCTCAAATTGTTTCTGAGCTTTACGGTGCAACCACGCAGTGTCACTGACACTGCTGGAAGGCAATCTGCTCTTATAAAGACAGCGTGGCCCCCGACCCTCCCACACCGAGGTGTGACGGGCCAATGGGAGGAGATCACAGCAGTGCATTTGCATTCTCCTATAGCAAAGCCTCCTCTCTGGCAGCGACGGGCCGAGCAGAGCCGAGCAGAGCCGAAGTGAGTGGAGCGCGCAGGGGAGAACAGGTGCAGCAGATCCCCCCTCTAGTGACCGAGCAGATGCTACTGCACGGCGGAGCGCGGAGTAAGATGAGAGGCTCTGGTAGTTTCTCTGAGAAAAAAAAAATGTTTACTCGGAACAGAGAAAGAGTTTTCACCGTATCAATCCTGTGTGTCAGTTCAGTAATAAAGCTCAGACCAATAGTTTAAATTCCAGAAGAGAATATAATTAGGCGCACTTCCAAGTTGTTAATTCATGGTATTTGTCAATTTATCACTATATGTACTATGCACTATAAATACTTTATGGACTTCAATGTGAATACACTTCAAAGAGCAAAAGTTATAATGATGCAATATGAACGTTAACGTTTTTGCACCACAATATTCATATACAATGGGCCTATATTATTTTCTTTGCAACACCCATGGTAGCCTATAAGCTCGTGCAATATTTATTTTCTGTGCATAGAGAAATTTTCAGAGAGTTATATAAATGCAGCGCAGGTTTTGCAGAAGGCCTAATGTTTTCTGGATTGTGTGACCAACATCAATCACATGTAGTCCATCACCTTTGACGCATAAGGGAACCACTATGGATAAATTAAACCAGAAACAATGTAACTGGCCAAATTTGCTGACACATAGAAGGAATGTGACTCTGGTAGCAGTCACAACAATGAGAAAAACAAATGTGCAGTTTGGAAAAACAGGAGTAAAGCTATACACAGATAAAGACTAAAAAAGTTGATTGTTTTTGATACAGCAAAAATGAATAAAAGTTTAATTTCTAAGACTTGTTAAAAATGAACAATACAAAAAAAAAAGACACAAAGCCTGAATATAACCTAACAGGTTAAACTGCTCTATATGCAGGAGTGTGACTAGGAGGCAACTGTAGTCTAAATTAAAAGTAGAATGATATGTTCAAATATGGCACGAAATAACACGTCCTGCCTTATTAGCTTTATTAAAACAGCTTAAAGGATCTGCTTTACTCATTTAGGTATCTCAAATGAAGCCTGATGATGATTCTGACACCACAAACTACCAAATCTATCAATACTGATCGATTTAAGGCCGCGCGCCCCTCTGCCAAAAATCAATCCGCATTTCCGCGAGGCTGTGAGGAGGCCGCGCTGTGGCTGCGCGCGGCTTAAGTATGATTGGATAGTCCTCCCGGTGGTCGACAAGGTTTTCATTCGCAATTAACCACAAATTGCATCCCGTCTCATCTCCGCGGATCGACGGACAATTAAGCACCGCCGCGTGCGTCTCCATTCTGGACACATAGGCCTACGTCTTTTTTTTCTGGCTTCCGGAGGGAGGGGGGGGGTAAAGCAAATCAGACCGGAAGGTTGAGCAGGATGTCGATAGTATCATGGGAGCAGGACTTAAACCAGGACACCGCTGCACCTGACCCGTTTAGCCTTCTCAGCAGCGCCCCCACCCACCCGCCCTCCCCGGGTCCCATCTACCCAGCGATATGTGATATGATATATGTGAGTGATATATCTGCGGAATAAAGTGCCTATCTGCGGAAAACAGGTGGCAGTAAGTTTAACTTGTTCAGATGTGAACAGGAAAACCTTGCACAGCTGCTGAGCTTAACTTCCAGTCCGAAATGGCCATGAAATACGTGCCCCCCCCCCCACACACTCCTCCTCCCCAGCCTCAAATCTGCTGGCAAGGATGAAAAGAGGAGCATGAGATGAAGGGACGGAAATCATATCAAGGTATTTTAAGTTTAGGTGGGCTAAGTCATTAGGAGAGGGTTTTTTTTATCAAATAAGCAGGAGCTGGCCCTCAAACGCCAAGCTAAGCAGTATGTATTGAAATGGAACATTTAAGAAGATCTGCTGTGGTCCATTCATTGTCAGGAGAAGGGGAGTGTCTGTGGCCGAGGGCTTGAGACATAAATTTTTGAAGTCAGGGTTTTCATTGTGCCTTTGCATACTGGGACTTCGCTGCAAGTGCAGTTCTACCGATTTAAGCAAAATGGACATCAGCAAGGTGGAGGATCGACGGTGGTCTTTGAGCCGTCCGTGAGGCGAGCTTTGAGCCAAGGTAGCCAGTATCCAGACCAAAAAGAGCGGCTACGGGAGAGGGGCTCGGGGGTTATCTGAGGCCTGGAGGTTTTTGTCACAGCCGTTAAGTCACTAATGCCCCTGTGGAGGAATCAGCTTTAATTGTGCAGGGATGTGACACGCACGCATGTGCACACGCAGTGAAGTTAACGGGGGGGGCTTACTTTAGAAATCGGGAGTTTTAACCACATGTAGGAGGCCTCGCTTGTATAGAAATCATGTTTGTTCACCAGTGTGATGAAAGGTTTCTGGTCTCAAAGAGGCAGCACATGTGACAACACAGAATCTGCGCTGAAAGGAGGTAAATTAGAAATGAAAGTTAAAGGATAACTTATCACACCATTGGTGTTACTTCTGAAGTTTTGACAGTCATTTCTTTTGGTGATCAAACCGTACCTCAAAGGAACTGCTGAGATCTGGGAACGGGGTGACGCCGTTAAATGAAAACATCAAATACAGGACAAACCAGACATGACGACTGTTTCCACCAACATAATCACATTTTTTTTAGTCTTGACTGTCAGAAAGGAGCTCACACTTAACAACTGAGGGAAAACAAAACAGTCTGGGTGTTTCAGAGGTGATGACCCTTCAACCTGCGAGAACACTGAAACAAAAGAGATCAAATCATCTAAAGAACTGCTCAGTTCTCCTGCAGTCCACTCAGAAAGGGGAACGCCACAGAGGAAACATGGTCTGTAAACTGCAGAGAACTGGGGCAGAGAGGTCGCAGTGTGAACTGTTGCTCTTAATTGAAAGAAAGAGTTACACTATAATCTCCTCTCTCACTTGCAGTGCAGCATTTTGCCCCATTTGCAAAACATTGGTGGTAAACTTTGGTTTTATTTGTGATGTTAAAGGTCCTAATTCCAGTCATAGATATATCAAACATGTTCAAAGTAATGTTAAAGCTGGATTAAGCAACGTTGGAGAAGAGACAGCTAGATTTTGAAAGTATCCAACTGAAAAAAAAAAAAAATCACCCCCCCTCCCTTCAGGCCTCCACTAGCCTTAATGAGAATAGCAGACCGTGACTGGAGGACAGAAGGTGTGGCGGTGTGGTAATCAGGAGATCCAAGAGAAATGTTGGTGGGCCGGTACGATTACAGGCCGATGTGGGTTAACAGAACTAACGCTGTGTTGAAGATGAAGGGAAAATATGGAAGAGAACCAGCAGCACCAATAAAATACTGATTAAAATGGAAAAATAACTTTCTATTTGTCAAGACTGTCTTAAGGGTAAAGCCACTGTGACTTTTCAGAAACTAGAACTCATTCTTTTAGTTGTCACTTATCAGTTCATTGTGTTTTTGTTTGCCCAATCGCGGCCAGTAACGTCTCCCAGTGGGCCGCCGTGGTTTGTTTAACTGCCGGGCCTAAAGCGAGTCCCGCTCTGCCCCTGATGAGAATCCTTCAACACTGCGCGATTTCGCCTCCCGACAGTCAACACCAACTGACCCAGACTGGGAAAAAAAAAAACTTGGTCAGATGAGTTGTCACGCTCAACTCATAACTACTATCAGCCAATCATTCATAAGGTGTTGCTGTCTTGCTGAAGTCAGACGGAGGGGAGAAACATTAGAGGTCAGATGATCAGACAGGTTATAAAAAAGGCAGCAGTATGGTTTGCAGCTAGAAACCCTGTGTACGCACATTTACGGCAAGTACGTCAGGCCAAAGTTGAACCACTCAGTCAGTCTGTATAGCGTGATAGATGTTTAGATGGGTAATCGTTTTACAACTCACCTTTTAATTTGGAGGTTTGTTTACAATCTATCTGATATCTTCTGACAGACTTTTGTGACATCACCATGTCCTCAGATCTCAGCCACAATTGGCTGCCGGTGAAAGGTGACTGACACTGGTCTGGTCAGAAAAGGCTAATGCTGTTTAAAAAGCCAAAATACCTCCTCGTTGTAAAGTTCAAACTGTATTGTGTCTTCAGCAGTTTAAAAAGTGACTGGTCTCAGATGCTTAGAAGCTCCACAAAACATTTTTGGACTTCTGTATGCACACATAAGAGACCTGAACGACAGGTGTGTGCTTTACACCCTCTGAAGGTTTTGCTTTATATGTATGGATTGTTTTATTGGTCTCATTTTTCAGGGCACTGCTTATGAATCTAATTTTAGTAAGCGAGCAGTTGTATTTTTAAATTAGCTTTATAACGTAGTAGCTAGGCTGGTTCTAAGCAACATGTATTCTTGCATGTTATCTATCATCTGTAGCACTTGTTTGGACTTGTTATCGGGGTGGTGATGGAGCAGTGGATAAGACACATGCCTTTGGTGTGGCAGATCCACCTGTGTGTCCCTGAGCAAGACACTTAACCCTTAGTTGCTCCAGAGAATTGCAACCTCTGACATATATAGCAATTGTAAGTCGCTTTGGCTAAATGAAGAAATGTAATGTAAATGTATTTGGTTTGCATTGTTCATGGGCAGCCAGAGACACACACACACACACACACACACACACACAATTTTATACCCAATAAGAATGATGACCAAAACTTGGGAAATAAGATGGAAGAAACTGGATGTAAAGCTTAAAAGGTGAAGCCTTTTGAACAGATGTACCCTGCACACTTCCAACAAACCAGTGCTTCTCAAGTCTCTCCAACACTCACATACTCACACACACTCTCACGGTGAAGAATCACAGTTGACCTTTCTTTTTGTCTCTCCGTCTACGTGGACAGATAATTTCTCTCCCCGTGTCTTCTCTCCGTCTTGTGCGCTTTTACTAAAAATTGAAATATTGATCTTAATTAGAGTTTGCCGAGCTCAGCAGCTCGCGTTGAGGGTTTTAGACAAGAGGCAGCAGACATCTGTCTAAGGCACTTACGCCTTCAGCGCAGGAGAGAAGCAACGTGGGTGAGGAGGAGGAGGAGTGGGGTGGGGTGGGGGGGGTGCGGTGAGAGAAGAGTGATGGCTCCCTGTCTCCTGCCTTTTCTGAGAAACATGTCGAGCTCTCCATCTCCGCTCGCTGCTGTCAATACATCTGAGAGAAAATCGAGTTGAACACACACGCCAACAGACGCACGCACGCACAATTCAAATATCTATCCTGACTAAATGTATTCACCACAGTTTAAATGGCAGTATGTGACAATCTGTACATGAACTCAAATTTTCCAAGTTGAGGTACAATCCAAGGGACTACGTCCAAAATCATGTTCCATACTGTGGGGTGAATTAGGAAGACTGGGTTTTTTGTTTCGGGGGGATACTGTAGATCAATCTGATGTCGGTGCATTTAGTACAGAGCTGTGGTCAGCGCATGAGTAATCTAGCTCAGTATAAAGACCGGGCACACATGTGGTCTGGCTCTGTAAAAAGTCAGAAGATTTTCCTGAACACCGACAATTTGCAGTTTCAGGGGGAAACGGGGCAAAAATCAGCTGTGCATAGTCACGTGGTCACCGTGAAGTTGCCAGGTTCTATCGCCAATACAAAGACCAAAACTTTACCGACTGCATCTGGCAACCCGCTCAACAGCAGACGAACTGGTAGAAGAAATAGCTCCTGCACATTAATGTCTCCTAAAACCGCAAATTGAAAGGTTTGTTTTTTGCCAACCAAAAGAGAAGACAAGACTTCAGTGTTTTAGATTTTCACTGTGAATGGCAAAAAAAGGATCTTCAACTTTTAACTTTAACTGATAGACCCCAGAATGACACGTACACCTTGTTTTCAACATTTCTAACCTCTAACCTCACCAACTGTCCCAAAGTATTGACAGACAAACATTTAGATCACTTACAAACAAACATGACGAATTAATAGTAGGAAAGTAATAAAGACAAAAGGAGGATCGAGGTTGTGGAGAGGACTGAAGATAAGGTTCAAAAGCTATGATGATGATCATCTTATACGTTCAACTGATAAGTTTACTCTCCACAGTACAACATCAAAACTATAGAAAATCCAGTATATTTACCTTGAGTTATGGTTTGTCAAACAACAATTTCTATGGTCAAGAATGAACTTTCATGTAAAATTATGAAAACAGTAAAATCTCTAAGGTTCTTTCTTTTTTCGGTTGGCAAAAAGAAAATTGTGGATTCCAGCTTTCGTCTTGGTTTACACCACATTAACATCTGATCCTCGTGTCTTTAACAGGGATTTGACCTAACAAGGGATGGCTGACTCTGTTGTAAATCTTAATACACTCACACACACTGAAGAGTGTTGAAAAAAAGCATCAGTTTTAGGAAGTCAAACGACGTCTTGAGCCCAACTCGCTCTGGGTTTATTTCTCTATGGGAGGTGAGGTGATTCCACCGCATTACTTGCACTGGTCAGTGATTTTAATTCAGTTCTGCCCTCACATGTTGATCATTTGTCACCCCCACCCCAGTAACAGTTACAGCCGCAATTACCTACTGTTTTTTTGGGAAACTCCGGTCCTCCTGTAATTTAAATCCTGTCCAGAGTGATGTGTGAGTACCCCCCCTCCCTCCTCCCCTCCACAAGAAGAGCTGCTTGTCCTTGTCTTTTTTTAAAAACAGCTCAGTGTGAAATTTGATTTGTGTGTGACAATTGAGGGAGTCACAAATGTTTTTACTAATCTAATAGACGGAGACATGTTAATGCAAACATGCAGGCCTATTTGGGAAATCTCCACACACACCGCACGCTCACAGCATGGTGATGATGAAGTCACTGTCCGCTCATGTGTCTCGCCTCCAGGCCTTAAAGTGAGGGGCACTGCTGCTTCTGTCACCACCTTACCAATGAAAACTCTCTCACAAACACGCTCGGGTCATGTGACCAACACCGCCGCTCCCAAACAGAAAACGCACTCACAGCCAATAAACACTGACTCACAGCACTGACGTCACGTGTCAAAAAGAGTCTGTGAAACAAAACGCAGTAAGAGTTGATGTTTTATTTGTCTTTTTAAAATGTACAAAACCTGATGAGAGAATCTGTATTGTAAACGCCCAAACTGATATGTAAAACAGATTTCTAGATAAAGAAGATAAAACTTTCTGGCCCTGAGTAAAGAAATTCAGAGGGAAGAGACACGGACACACCTGTCAGGACAGAAAATCATTGATAAGTGTTTTCACCTCCAGTGCTGCTGGTTTCTGTTGTCTCACAGCCGAGGCTTGATCTGCAATTTTTTCTCTGTGGGGAAAAAAAACAAAACAGGAAATTTTAATGAAAAAACAAAAAGAGTATTGGCAGAAACAAAACAAAAGACAATGTGTGTGTGTTCCCTCGTGTGTAACTGACTGATCTACTGCGTTGAATCCCGCTGAAACGCTGAGTGATGACATCTCAGCTGATGAGTAAATGAGGAAGAGAAGAGGACAACAGGGATGGATGAAGGTGTGTGTGCAGAGAGTGTGTGTGTGTGTGTGTGTGTGTGTGTGTGAGTTCGCAGTCTGGCAGTGATACATTGCGTCTGAGCTAATTTATGCAAAGTGAAGAGGAGCTTGTTTGGCTGAGTTCCACCTTTAATGAGACTCTCGGTGGCGCAGTGTGTTAGTGAGGAACCAGAGAGTCATTAGTAATACTTAGGAGCACAAACCAACCGGACAGAGCGGGCGGCGGGACGACGAAATGATCACTGGTTCACGTGTGTTTGTGAGTATGTCTCTGTAAAACATTAGACGAGCTCAGTTGTAAGAGTTGCATCTTACAATTAATTACTTTTTGTTTAACTGTTCTCACAAAATAGTGAAACCTTTTTATTACAAGTTCAGAGCCCAATGTCAGATCTGTAAATTGCTAGTTTTTAAAAAAATATTTATATAAAACAAATCCTAATTTTGTAAAATCTGGTTTCCAGTCGCACAGACAAAAAAAAAAACAAAACAGAAACTTATGCTGACACATATGAAAACATCCACTGCAACAATATTAGAAATTTGGACTGTGTGTACTGTATGTGAGGAGAAGGTCAGAGGTCAAGAAGACTGAGGTCAGGTCGAAGATCCTACCAAGAAGGGGAGACTAAATATAAACAATGAAAGAGAAGGAGGATTACCCAACAGTTTGTCAGTTCCTCATCCCTTTCCAAGTACTGAGAGATTTCTCACTATTCAGCAGGAATACGATGGCGCTGCCATGATAACATAGTTCCATCTCAGGTTAAGTGAATTTGTAGGGCAATTTGATGTAGATGAAAGCATCAAAAAAGGGTCGACACTGCAGCTCTCTTAAGTGTAATTTATCAGCAGGTCCAACCGCTCTTCTTCAGACCAACTAGATGTAGTTCAGGGGGAAAGGAGCCGGGTTGGTACGGAGATATTCACGGACCCCCAGCTGAGTGCTGCTGCGTTGGAGTTCTCCCCAGAGAACGAGAAAGTCACCGCCATGGGACAACGATTCGCCGAGAGAAAGGCACTGACTGTTTATTGCCAATGCATCTGTGCTAACCATGGACTGGCCACAAACAAACTACAAACACCATGTTAGAGCATCTGGTGATCTATAAGTAGACTTTGTACCAGAACACCTTAGGCCAACGTCTGATGATTGACTTTGTGGTGGTTATCATCAGATCAGCGGTTGTACGGCTGCAGCTAACGATGACTTTAGTAATCGAGTACTTTACAGATTATTTCATCGATCCGTTGAGTAATCGTATAAGAAGCACTTCTGCTTGCCCATCCCTGGGGAGGTTGGGGACGAGGATTCGAAACGGGCCATGTTCAAACTCTCCGGTGTGGGCTGTCTTGGCTGACGCACCTCTCCAACGTTGCATGGAGGTCAGGGACAGTACCTGTGGTGTGGCAGACAGGGGCGGTGGTTCCCAGGACAGCAGAGTGAGCTTCAGGTATTGAGGTATCACACTGCTCAGCCTCCCTGGTAAAGCTTATGGCAGGGTGCTGAAAAGGAGACTCCAACCAAATGTTGAACCTCAGATCCAAACATAAAGAAAACTCTCGCACACAGTCTAACTTAGACAGACTTGGAGAAGACTTACAATCCTGTCCCATGGGGAGTTTTGTCAGGGGTACCATGGGAGTACGGGTTCCTACAAGCCACCCGGTCCTATAACTGGAGTGAGGGCTGCATCCGTATTCTCAGCATGAAGACAAACAACTTTCAGTGGCGAACTCCACCAGGGTTGTCCCTTTTCACCAATTCAGTTTGTGACACTCATGGACAGCATCTCCAGGCACAGCTAGGGAAGGCGATTTGATTTTATCAGACCGTCCGGCCGGGATGATAGTCAGCACCTCCAAGTCTGAGGCAATTGTTCTCAGCCAGAAAATGGTGTTTTGCTCCCTCTGGGTTGGGCGTGAGTTGTTGCCCCAAGTAAGAGAGTTTAAGTATCTCGGGTTCTTGTTCATGAAGGAGGCAGAAAATGGATGGAAAACCTTACTAAAAAGAAAGGGGGAAAAGTCTTTTGCCTGCATTTATTCAGAAGCTGATAAGGTTTAGGAAATCATAGATATGTTAAGTAAATGATGAAATATCTATAACTATCAATAACTGCAGATCTTCTAAGAATAAGTAGTTAAAATGAGTTTGATGATCCGTGTCCAGATTTGCCACCAAAGCAGATACAGAAGACTCAAATATGTTGTCTCTCAGTAGTGTTGTAATACTCGAGACCGGTCTTGGGTCTTAAGACTTGGGTTGTCTCGGACTCGACAGCATTTGTACTCTGTCTTGTCTCGGTCTCGGACATTGAGGACTCAGGATTTTATTTCAAGACCAGTCAAGACCACAACTTTGGGAATATCAATAAATTGCTTTTGCGTTGTCTGATTTGTCAACATCCTAACTTTGATTGAACTAAAACATGTTGCTTCAAATGCAACCGATAACCCTGGTTAACGACTGCCCCCCCTCTCCGCGATGCTTACGTTGATTCCAGCTCTTAGTGTTTGTATGTGGGTGTTTTAAAGGGAATGTGGATCTTTCAGATCAATTTGAAAAGTACCTATGATCTCGTTCCACATTTTATTGCGTGCCATGCAATGCAGGGAACCGGTCTTGGTCTTGACTCGGTCTCGACCTCCCCTCTGTCTTGGTCTCGACTGCTCTCAGTCCCTAAAAGTCTTGGTCTTGTCTCAGTCTCGATAAACTCTGGACTCGGTCTTGACTTGGTCTCGGTTTGGGCAGTCTTGACTAAAACACTATCTCTATGCAGTCTCTTGGGAGACTTTCATTTTGTTTGTCAGTGAGAAACATCTCTGTCATGTCTTTCGCCAAGATAAATCATTTTCATTGAAAACAAACTTTAAAGAGGACCCTGAGCCCTGGACTGCACTTGAGGACAAAACCTATTAATTTTAGATAGAACTTAACTAATTAGGATCCTTGCACTTTTTGTAGTTCGTATACTTTTTGTAGTTCGGTCCCTAATAACATTTTTCAAAATGTTCGAAGGGGCAAGATATTGTTAGTTAATGTGGTGCAAGGTAAATCAGGTTGAACCCAGGTCAAATTGGTTAAATGTTGCTTTGCAGTGCCAGTCAGCATGCGTGTGTGTGTGTGTGTGTGTGTGTGTGTGTGTGTGTGTGTGTGTGTGTGTGTGTGTCCAGAAGGCAGGGGCAGGTGGATGGTCAAGCCTGGATGGGGGAGGAGGTTGGAGGGGGAAGGCAGCCTCTCCTAATCCTCTATCTGTCAACTCTGTCAACAGAGAGCTCAGCTGTGCCTCCGTCCAGCCCAAAAGCTAAATATTATTACCTCTGTCCTCTGAGCATTATTACTCCTCCCCTGAGCATCATCGCACTCACTCCGCAGCCCAGCTCTGATCATCATTAACTGTCTGCAGCTCAGGCGACTCCCCATTCTCATGAACTCAGGATCTTGTGGCTTTCATGACAAACACGATCCTTTCACAAAACATCTCTGGACAATGTGCCTGACGGTCAGCACTTTTACTCTAGCTTTTACTAAGTAAGTACACACCTAATCCCCTTAAAGGAACATTCTATTTCCTACAACTTGGATGTAAGTTTTTACCATAATTCCTACCAATTTAGACATTTTACTTGCCAAAACTGGAGACATGGAGTCCAACAAGGGCATATTATGCTTACATATGACTTATGTCAGTGTCATATAGTTTTGTTTGCTAGGTTTGTTGGGTAGTATATTTTCATACCTTTAAACAGTGAGCTTTCAGCCAGCAGAGTGTCCGGGGTGTCCGCCTCCTCTGGGGAGCTGGAGAGGGAGATAAAGGACGGCAGAGCCAGAGGACCTTTAGTGGGTGTCTCTGGAGCTGCCTGAGAGCCCTGTGGCATGACGACAGACAGGCGGGGTCTAAAAGAGAGAAAAAACATTACGCAGGACATAAAAGGTTAAAAATGTGTAAAATTACCAGTGAGCTCTGTGCAGTCTGCTTCCCTGACCTCTTGGAGGGCTCCTTGGTTCGGGCTCTCTTCGCTGGAGTGGTGGACGCGGTGCTGGCGTTTCGTTTGGCTCGTTGGCGGTGCTGCAGCTTACAGCGGGCTCCACGAGGGCATGATCCCGTCTTAGAG
The DNA here is from genome assembly GCA_024633595.2 of Lepomis macrochirus. Classification (NCBI taxonomy): domain Eukaryota; kingdom Metazoa; phylum Chordata; class Actinopteri; order Centrarchiformes; family Centrarchidae; genus Lepomis; species Lepomis macrochirus. The sequence goes on along the minus strand of JALXJV020000010.1, from coordinate 32,417,393 downwards.
AAGTCCGGACACACCAGGGTGTGTTTCTTCTTACACTAGACAGGGAAATTAAAACACAAACCCAGTTTTACCAACAACAGCTAATACAAAGACCTTCAACACTCCTGATAATGCCTCGAAATTCTATGTGTGGATTTAGATCCGGCCTTTAAAAATCTGTGTTATGTGGTTTATTTTTTGGAAGATTTGCCTTTATTTGATTGTGCCTGAGATACAGACATGGTACATGTCTTCGCCACTAGGCCTCCAGGTATGAATTTAAGGGACACAGACAGAACCATTCACACCAATTGACCTAACATGCATGTCTTTAAACCATGCGAAAACAGGCACCAAAATGTCAGCTCCACACAGAAAGGCTACTCTCTTACAGAGAATAAAGTTTTTTGTCTTGAGCGGTGCTCCAACGAGCTCACCACACAAAGTTAAAGACATTTAAATTAAGGATATGTGCTGATTAGGTAACTCTTTTATTCCATCCATTCTTTCGTAAGATACTACTTTGGAGAGACAATCTTTCTGTCACCCTCTCCCTTAACATGCAAGCCGAGCAAGTGGGTCACAGTTATCGTCATTTGTTATCGTGCACGAGAGAGAGAGAGAGCTTTCACATGCATGTTTGCAAGTGAGTGTGTATGACAGTGTAATACGGGTGTAAATTGGTAGCTTCATTCTCCACGAGATCCGATCCCTCCCACCTGTCAGAAAAGCTAATTATATTCACTCTGGGGTGCAGGCGGTGAGGAGTGTGTGTGTGTGTGAAGGGGTGAGGAGTGCAGGGACTGGGAAGCACATTGGTTACAGAAATAGAGTGTGTATCGGTGTGTGTGTTTGTGTGTGCGCGCATAGGAAGGGGGTCTTGGGATCGATTTTCCAGGAACACTATGGTCTCTTGCTCAACTCTCTCTGGAGCCCAGCAGCCCTGACTCGTTGCCATCGGAGGCCCTCTCACCACCCTCACACCCATGTTCCTGCGCCCCTGGGTGCCAGGGTAGTCCGGGGTCAGCTTGCTGTCAAATGTTTCTCTGGATCATCTTATAGGGCTGCGGTTTTGACACCACGTTTCGGTCAACAAATCAGGTCTGCTGCTGATGTCAGTGATGTTCATCGTTTTATATTTGGTGACTGACATCACTGCTGAACCTGTCAGGTCCAGATACGGCTGAGAAATACACTAATGTTTATTGTTGTAATTGTGTTCTGGAAAGTTTGGTTAATATTGTGAATGGTGATGAATGATTTTAGGGCTGCAACGTCATTTGTCTTTTGTGATTTACCCCCCAATCACAAACATTTCATGCACTTTCTGATTACATAATTGTGACTGCAGACGTCATTTTATTTCAGACACCCTGCTGATGTTACTGCATTAAAAGATAAATCCTATCCTTATTTAGGGTGCTTTCACACCTGGATCGATTTGTTTTGTTCCGGAACAGATACTTAGAATCAATTTAATACGTCTCTCGTGTTCACACCACACTGTTGTAAAGCGGTCCAAATCGCTCACCCTTCCAGGGCTTTCCTTACGCCATTACGTCACTACCTCATGCGTGCAGGTCGCGCATTCCGTTGGGGGACATCTCCATGACAACAGTAACACAAAATGAATTGCAGGTGGACTTCGCGTTGGTTGCCAGGCAACACATTGATTTGTTCCGGTTCATGGGTCGGTCGTGTTCTCACTGCAAACGAACCGCTCCAGGGTTCGTATGGAATCGAGCCTTGACCACCTCTTCTAGGCGTCTCGGCTCGGGTTGTTTTGTTCCGATTCAGAGTGCGATTGTTGTGTTCACATATGACCAAACGAACCGGGCCAAAAGGGAAACGCCCCTTTGTTTCGGAACAACGTCTCCAATCGATCCAGGTGTGAAAGCACCCTTAGATTGCAAGCTTTTTTTTTCCTTTTTCTTTTTCTTGTTATCATCAACATCAAACTTTTACTTTTGCGTGGCTTTAAGAAGATACATTAATTTGACGTTAAACATGTTTTTTGATTGTTTGATTGCATCCTTTCAAAGACAACTGTGATCTCAGTGTAGAGCAAAATTATCACGGTTACCATTTGAGCCATAACTGTGCAGTCCACATGACCAAGCAGTCCAATGCGATGTGAACTACAAAATTTTACATCTAACTTTGCAAACCTAAACACACAACATACTGTTTAAAAATATCAGGGTTGCGTATCATATTTATGGTTTCTTATATCGCTCAAAACTACCTCCGAACCTACTGCTGTGTGCAAACCTACAATGTTTACCTTAATGTAGCTGTGCCAAATTAAAAACGTGGCATCTCTCGCACTACAGTTCTGATCCAGAGACAAGTGTGACGGGACAACAGGAGTTAACAAAGCTGAAGCACTTTCAGTGTGAGAAACTGAACGTGTCGGAGAAATTGACTGTAAAAGCTCAGTCTACTCCCCATAGCTCCATACATCCTCATTTTCATAAAAAGAGAGGGAGGGAGAGAGAGAGAAATAGCTAAAGTGGACAGAACATCTTTATCCCACACCAAGTTAACAATTTTCCACTTGATTTAAGGAATGCTGGGATGTCTCTGGGGCCTATTAGAGAGCTCTCTGCTGGGCCAAAACCAGGAGGAGTCAGCACATTTACCCAGAGACTGAGAGAATGAGCAAAAGAAGCAAGAAAGAGAGGGAGGGCGGGAGATGGAAGACAGTAAAATAAAAAAAGGGACATCACATGCATTTACATCTTTGGCATTAAGCAGACACTTTTGTCTGGAGCAACTTACAGCGAGTAGAACGGGACAATAAATGAACTCGGGCTGCTGAGTATTAACAGAGACGGTGATACTAAGAAAATGAAAGTTCACACTGTCAATAGATCGTGGGTCATGTTCAAAATTACATTAGCACTGTATCAAAAAAAATGTAGCATCCTCATTTATTTCAACGCGTTGATGCATTGCAGACGGGTCACAGACGCAACATTGTCCAGCAACTGTTGCTCAACATTTGCTGCAATGCAAGTCTACGTCAATGGGGAAGGCACTAAAATGTGGCCCAATCAAAAAACTTTGCAACATGAACGGCAAACTGTTTACCAACGGTCCTGACAGAGGACAAGAGCCTATTGCAGTGTTAATGCCCAGAAGATAGCAAGAGGCTTGCTAAGACAGTTTAGTATCAAAAGAATTATAAGACAGAAAAGTGGGGAATTTTAAAAAACAAGTTAAAAAGATGCAGCTTCAAAGCTTTTTAAAGTTCAAGAACAAATTCCCACATGCACATATTTTTTATCCGCAAAGCAGACGTAGCTCTCACGTGCATGTATACATGAGTGCAATGACAACTAACCACTACCATAATGGTGAATTTCTTTAAACTTGTCAAAAGATTGGAAAACCAATTGAGAATATATCTTAAAAACGAGACGGCGCTGACAAGTTTTACTTTGCAGTGGAAGAAGAAATGGAAAGGCAGAGGTCAAAAAATAAAGAGAGGCTGCATTAAAACAGTAAAATCACAGATTCATTGGGTTAAATAGCCAAACAGATAAGTTACATACTGTTTACGTTGTTTCAACATGCCGAATCAGCAGATTGGCCATTGACAACACCCTATAAGAGATGACTATAGCAAACCTCACACCTGGGCCATGATGCAGGAGCCACATTTGAGGTAACGGGAAAAAAAGGGAAAAAATCAAAAAGCTCAAATTTGATACTGTGGAGTAAAGAAAGCAGAGGGGCGATTAGGAAGGCACAGGCAGACCCTGTGAGGTGGAGGGTATGTGTGAGACAAAGCCAGGATGGTGGCAAGTCTGTGAGAAGGAGGAGGATGGAGGCGAGGAGCAGACTTAACCCCTGAGCTGCTGGAGTGTCTGCCTGCCTGGCCCATAGTGCCATCCTCAGCAGTTTTCCCATCTATAATTACTGCCTGCTATCCATCATAGAGCCACCAGAGCCTCACAGCGCAGTGCACAACAAACACACACGGAAAATCACAGACCTAAGCACTTCAGCTAATAGAATAAATATTAATATCCCTTTTGTTTTCTATATCCTCATTTCCCCATGCGCCATTTAAATGAGGTCTGACAGTGTGAAAAAAGCATCTGTTTCACACTCAACGCTCAAAAACAAGCAGAGAGAGGAGAGGGGGGGAGACAAAGGGAGGCAAAAACACAGGAGGGGGTGAGGGGGAAGAGTGGAGGATGTGTTTGAGGTGGACGTAGGGACAGTGTGTGTGTGGCGGGGGGGAGGGCGGGGAAGACTCGGGTGTCTGGAGTCATGTGTAGGTGGCTCTCTGTTACCCGTCCGACCCGCAATGTGTCACTCAGACACTACAGTTATGCCATTATGGACCCTGCAGCTGTTCCTGCCTGTGTGTCACTGTGTACATGTGTGTGTGTGCACGGGGGGATTGGTTACCAAACTACTTGTTTACCTAAGCCTCAGTTTAACTTCAGCGGAATTGTATACATGCTGTACAGTTTAATTATACATTGAAATGAAGAACGCAGCTTAGACAAAGAACTGTACAATCAAGCAACGCATCACCGCAGTGCTCAGTAGAGATGTAGTGAGATCAAACCAATATGAAATCCAACAAGCGCTGACAAGTGTATTAAGAGAGCGAAAATAGCGACACCTATTGTTAATTATTGCATTCAAGCTGACACCGTGATACAGGTGGAATCTGTTTTGACGGCCTATCTGAAAGGGTCAACACATTAGCTGACCGGCGTCCATGACCCTTGTCTTACCTGGGCTGAACGCTGGTCAGATTCTCTCTGGCTTTGGTTAATAGTTGTTGGTAACTTGGCCCCCAATGAGAGACACAGAAAGCAAGAGAGAGTAAGAGTGCAGGACAATATGACCGTGATGAGCACAAAACAGCAGGGAAGCAGAGGGACGTGAAAGTGAAATCTGGCTTTATTTTTGTGCTTTGTCACTCTTTGTAATTCTGTATTTTAGCGGTGCAGCTTCTAGATCTCTAACCAGATTGCAATGAACTAGACTGAATATTATAAATTAGATTGTTGCCACAGTTTATAACAGTTAGACTGCATTAGGTAACATTACTGTAGTGAATGGGTCTTCCACTGTGGTGTTGTCCTGTACCGTTATGTTGCATTATTATACATTAAGGGCCCGATTTACTAACATCCCAAATAAAGAGTACTAAATTGGATATGCATTCTAAAATATTGCCTGTGAAATTTTAGTACCTGTTATGGGTGATTATTGCATAGATGAAAACAGGAGCAAACACAATGGAGGTGGGAGCATGTAAATAAGGGTTTGTTTGTTTTAATGGTTTCCTCCATGGAGTCTGGAGGGAAAGCAGCCACAGCATAAAAACCTAGGTTTGTTTCGTTCAGTGCGTTCCGAGTATGTGGAAAGCGTGTGTAACTGACCATCCAGCCTGAGATTACACTAAGTACTTGGGACATCCCATCTGGAAAAACTGCTTTGGGAAACCCCAGCAGAAACAGATGTATGCTGGAATGACCCCGACGCGAGGAAACGCCAGCAGATCGTGCGCTTCATCCCGCCAGAGGGAACAATCACCGACCGTCCGCAGCGTGCCCGGTCGCTCCGTGATCTCCTGTCCCTGTACACACCCTCTCTGATACCTACAATGGGTTGTGTCGCTATATTACGACCGGCGCGCGGTGAACAGTTGGTGATCGTTGGATGGATGCATTTTACGCGTGATCCATGCACTACTGCAGCGGCTCTCCGCAGCGCCACAAAACTTTCTAAATTCTTCCATCTCACAGAGAAAAGAAATCAGGTCGAAACGAAATTTGCTTTATTGGCATGAATTTTAATGCAGCAGTACTGCTAAAGCTAAAGGAAAATACAAAAAACCTAGTTCACATAGTTCATTGAATAAATAAAGTAATAGTATTTCTATATATTGGATATAGAATAATATTATCTAATATTGTTAATTCCTCTACGTCTCCTTTTGGCAACAATAACAGAACACTTGGCAGTTTGCACCTTCCTTTCAAACATATTAAATACAGATGCTGTTGCACTCATGTGAAATTGCATCTAGGCTTGTTAGATCACATTGCGTGTAGTAAATAAATGTATTTGCATGTGACGCCCCAAGTTGCACATTCATTAAGGGAAAAGTACTAAATGAACCACAGGTGCTATCATGCCCCTTTGAAAGACGTCATTCTGCGTGCTCACCGTTAGTAGATCAGCTTATGTGCTAATTTGCTGGTGATATCAAGTTCTAACATACCTGGTTGCTACTGCGTTATATCACTATAGGCTAGTAGAAACAAATCGCTCCGCATACGTTAGCAACTGCTCAGCATTAGCCGGTGAGCTAAAGTCATCTTGAGCCAACTAAAGCACAACATCACAATATGTTTCACATGGTTTGCAGTTATGTTAGTTTATCAGTCAATAGGCTGAAAGCCGACTCTGTGTCAGTTTTGTTGGTTTCAAAACAAAGCGGAGGTCTCTCTTTAACTCCAGCCTTTCCCATGTTGACTGTGTTTTCACTTGACGTCGATCTGATTCTTTTTTGGCCAAATAGGAGGCGCCTAAAACTTTGTTGCTGGTTTTTATCCTTACGTGGAGGTTATGTTGGAGTCTGTGTTTTCGGCTGAGGGCCAGCCTTTTTTGTTAGGGAACTTCGTTAGCTGCAGTGTTGTTGCTGTGTATACGGCTCAAAATCAGAGGGCAAGAGGCTCAGGAGCTTGCATGCTGGAAAATTTGACCCGGAGTCTTCACATAGGTTTAGGCATACTGGCCATCAGAGGTAACAGATACTCTCGGTAAGTGGATCGTTTTTATGTGAGGTTACAACTCCTTCATGCACAGGCAATACAAAAGTGATTCATTTCATTAAAAAACAGCATACAGCACCTTTAAAAGGAGTGTTTATGTATCAGTTTATTTGCTCTACTGTCACTCTTTGGGTTTGCTCGTGGGGGGCAGGGCATGGGTGGGGAGAGCTGGGCATTTTCTCTTTCTATTATTTGTTTTAGCTGGATAAATAAGCGCTCATACGCAACAGTCATAAGGAGTCTCTGACACAAACACACACTGAAGCACAGGCTCATATTTAATTCTTTGGCGTGGTACCTTCTCTCCCTCAGGACAGTAGCCTTTGACAAAGTCCTCACACACTTCAGCTTTGCGCGACACATAGACATGACTGTAGGGACAGTTGCTGTTGTTACAGATTCCCTTCAGGAAGTAGGAACACACCGGCATCTAGAGAGAGAGAGAGAGAGAGTCAGACAAAAACATGTAAGCCATCCGAACCAGAGAAATTTTTCATAGAACTTGACAATAGAATCTACATTTGTTGTGTCAAATTAGCATTATTCATCTGAGTTGTGTTGAAGGAGTCGAAGCTGAGCAGATGTTCTTCATAAATATTGAGACTGCCCAAAAATCCCACATTATTGGCAAAATGTCCAAAAAGAGATTGAATTGACTTTATGTTTCAATCTGACTCTGACAGAATCAAGCACTGTGGATCCTTGGCATTCTCCCTGAAAGCACATCAGACAATACATCGAGGCATCTATTAAAGATCTGCTTCTCACTGCAGAAAAAAAAGGAAAAAGTTCCCTTGTTAAAACTGCAGGCTCCAAATATTGAGAATGAGAAGAAAGGGTTAAAAAATCCTAGAAAAGATGACATCAACGCGTTAAAAATATTGTTGCCGTTTTGTTTCCCTTTCAAAATTTTCTTTTCTATTATTTTTCGGTTCTCTGCTGCGATCATCTCCACGTGAGTTTTACAATTAAAAAACACAAATACAGAAAAAAACACTCAGAGAGCACGGGTGATGATTTTGGAAAATTATGGTCCCATTTAGAGAAAAACAAGACGATAAAGCAGGGGATGCTTCAGAGTGTAGCTACTTTGTGATTGACAAGTCACTGTCACGCCAGACATGTCCGACCACAATGCAATCTGTCACACTGTGCAGCTAAATTACCTTAATTGCATTTAATAGCAGCAGAGTGAGTGTGTGTCTTGGCTGTGCATGTGCAGAGATGCGCTGTTTGGTACACGTGGGCGAGCCTGGTGGAGGCCGGTCTAAATATACCTCTAAGGGGTTTAATGGAGAGGGATAAGGGGGAGGTCGGGGGAGGCGGAGTGTGAGAGGGACTCCTCCTTGTTGGGATGGGATCGGTTCTACCTAATTAACTGCTTACAGAAATATTTATCCAGGCTGCAGCTCGTCCAGCTCTCAGGATGTGTTTATGCGCTCTGGATGTGTGCACACTGTACGGACTGGGCCAGTGGTGAAGGGAGGGGGGAGAAGGAGGGTGATGTTCCCAAGTGTGTGTGTGTGGGGTGGGAGGGGTTATGCTATGGGAGTAGAAACTGGGGTGTCTGGTTTCGCGGTATTTGTGGTAGTGTGGGGACACGAGGGTGGGGTGCAGGACCTAGGATTGGGGCTCGCCTATCCACACTAGCACCCGGATTAGGTTCGGAGGGCTTCTGCTGGGTGCATAACCCTGCACCCCCCTGAAATCCTCCCCACTTCTCGTGAAGACCCCCATAAAGTCCTGTTCAAGGGGTCCGCATGAAATAAGAGCGGGAGTATCCTGTGAAGGGATGGGCCAAGGGTTTGGGAGTCGGGGCTGTTAGAGAGGTGGCATTACAAACAGACAGCTGGGCTCTCAGCACTTACAGGCAGCAGTGTGACAACCAACACAGGTGCAGAGCATTGTGTGTGTTTGGAGGGTGAGGCTGGGCACCTGTTCTAGGGTTGTTTGTCTCAAGAAAAAAAAACAGCTCTCCCTTTTTGAGCGGCTACACTTTCCCCTAGACGGGCGGGAGTACAGGACAGGACCAGCTGGAGGCAAATGTGGATACAGCTAACACGTGATGTCATATGAGTTAAACTTACAAATCTGGGCTTATACATGCAGATTGTCAATCTGACTTTGGAGGCCAAGTTTTTTAAGCTACATGAAGGAACATTTTCCCTGAATCTAAGTGGAAAATATGCACGCGTGTAAATGCTCCGTATTTGTATAGCGCCTTTTCGACCACTCAAAGCGCTTACATCACACTACATCTGCATTCACCATTCACACACATTCATACACTGAGCCTAAGTGTAACTAACGTGCACACACATTCATACACTGGTGGAACAGCCACCAGGGGCAATTCAGGGTTCAAGGACACTTCACCACGCAGCGTGGAGGAGCCAGGGATTGAACCGGCGACCTTAGCCACAGTTGCCCTGATAATCACATTAACATTGAGAACAACATATTTTTTGTATATCAGTGCATGTAATGTTTAATTAGAGTAAATCCAGTTAAAGGAACAAGGTTGCTAGCTAACTGGTATGTGATTGGTTGATTGGCTATTTGAGTTTATCAGTTCAAGAGAGTCATACTGCTTGTGATTCGATCAGTGTGGTCAACTGTAGTTGAATTTGGGCTATTTAATAACTCAATATAACAAAACCTTCAGCTGAGGCATATTGTGAATAAACAACATTTAAAAAGTTAAAATGACAATTTAAAGAAAATTATGATTAAAACCAACAAACCTGGTTAGTAAAGTTTTTGTTTTGCACATGTGAACAGCTTGAGAAAGCATGACTAGCCCAGATTCAGCCTGCTGGTCTATAGATATAGAACGGGTCACCCTTAGACACAAGTTCAAACCTTTATGCTGCTCGTTTAGCCGTAAGCCCCTCCCTGTGCCCCCCGTCAGGTCCAGCCTTCCTCACTCATTCCTCTGTCATGGAAACAGGAGCGGTGCCAAGAAGGCAAATATGATCCACGATGACTGTACCCAATAGTGTGTCATGTTATACCCACACACTGAGCCAAACCCTGGCCTTTGCAATGAAAACCTATAAAACACTACGTTGTCAGAAAACTAGGTTGTCTATGAGTGTGTGTGGGTCTGTTACCTTCTCCTTAGCCACCTTATGGGAGAACGGGCATGTCCCGTCCGCCTGCTTACATGTCCCTCGCAGAAACCTGCAACAGAAACAAGCCTGAGAACGTAGAAGCTAACAGACCTGCAAAGGGGGATGAGAAGCTGGTTCTGGGAGTGTTGAAGCCCATTGTAACGGGCCCTTTGAAAGTTTTTTTTTTCTTTAATGATATTCTCAATAGGGCTGAACGATTTTGGAAAATAATCTAATTGCGATTTTTTTTTTTTTTTACCAATATTGAGATTGCGATTTGATGCGCGATTAATTTTTAAGCTCTTGACCTACTGTATTATTCAAAACGGACAAGCAGTAAATCAGTGTATAGTATGACCAGCACAATATTAGATAGATTAAACATAGACTGTTCTTTCTTGTGGGTCAGGCCTGTGTTATAATGAATTAGGCAGAATTATTATTATGAGCAATGGTGGAGAAGACATCAAATTATAATAATATGAGAAAAATAATTTGAGTCAAGTCATGGAATTAAATTGTATGATATAATATCATCAGGTCGGCCTACCTTTTCACCACAGTGTGTTATACAGTAAGCGCTCAATGCAAAACTCAGTTCAACCACCAATCAAACCAATTCAATTTTTCTGTATCTCTGTAAGCAAACTAAAAATACTCAGTTTGAGGTTCAATTCAAAAGCTGGCCAACAAAATAGAAAAGAG
>JALXJV020000010.1:32233461-32406287 GCA_024633595.2 Lepomis macrochirus | reverse complement strand
GCCAACATGTGTATGTGGGCCCCACATGGGTTATGCTTGGGCTACATGGGTAGCACTTGGGCATGGGCTAAAAGTGGGCATATCAACTGGGACCCATGTGCGTAAACTAAGTGGGTCCCACATGGGCAATCTGGGTGGGCTTCCTATGTGGGTCTTAGCTGGGTCACTAATGGGAAAAGACTACACGGGCTCAGAATGGGCAACACAATTGGGGCCCATTTGGTTTTTAAAAATGTGTAGACATGAGCAAATATAGTAAATCTCATATAGGCTGATTATATGGGTCCACGGTAGTCCACACATAGTTAATCGGTAAATGGTTTCACAATGGGGAAATACACATGGGGCCCACCTGGCCAGCCCATCTGGGTAAGATATGGGCAAACACAGACAAAAGCCAACATGTGTATGTGGGCCCCACATGGGTTATGCTTGGGCTACATGGCTAGCACTTGGGCATGGGCTAAAAGTGGGCATATCAACTGGGACCCATGTGCGTAAACTAAGTGGGTCCCACATGGGCAAATCTGGGTGGGCTTCCTATGTGGGTCTTAGCTGGGTCACTAATGGGAAAAGACTACACGGGCTCAGAATGGGCAACACAATTGGGGCCCATTTGGTTTTTAGAAATGTGTAGACATGAGCATAGTAAATCTCATATAGGCTGATTACATGGGTCCGAGGTAGTCCACACATAGTTAATCGGTAAATGGTTTCAGAATGGGGAAATACACATGGGGCCCACCTGGCCAACCCATCTGGGTAAGATATGGGCAAACACAGACAAAACATATAAACTTTTAAAAAAGTAATACAACTGCCAAACTGCAATGTGTACTCTAATAATAATAACTAATATGATATGTTTGTTAAAATCTTTTTTATAATGTTATGTTCATGTTCACATATAAATCCTAATTCTGGTCAGTTTTAAAAATATTTTTTATTTATTTATTTAAAGTCATATTACTTTTTCCTGATTCTTTGTATACCATTATGTTGAGTAATTGTGTGCACTGTTTGTGTATTTGAATGTTTTCTCAATAAAGATTGGGGACAAAAAAAGAGTTTAGGAGAAGGCAGGACCGTTAAGGGACATGCGTATATGACATCTAGCTGACCACACACTTCAGCGGTCTTTTTTCCTACTTTGTTCACCGAGAGAGCAAGTGAGCAGCCAACAACCAGCAAACAAACAAACCTCTACTGTGGTGAGTACATATACGAAGTTTGATTAGTTATTTTAATAAACCGTCATATGCATATGAAAGTATTATTGTTTTTTGTATAAAGAAGCTACTGACACTGGGAATGCTAACGTTAGCTAATTTGCTAATTTAAAAATAGCTAACATTAGCTAGTACAAATCAGCATGATTAACTGAACCACTGATGTTCAGACAGTCTTAACTGTTACCCAAATCAAAGGCAGTATAAGTAGTTGAAGTTTAACCATAAAGCATTTGTCGATCTTTTTTATATTTCTTTATTTTTGTCCTTCAACCAATAATGTAAGTTTTACAGTGAAGTTCAGCAGCTCCTCTGATGCCTTTTTCCTTCCAGCGTTTTCTTTTCCGAGGATTATTCATACAGTCTATGGGATTAACGTTAGTTAAATTAGATATTTGGTAATAATATATCAAACCCGATGTTTAATCAAGGACATAGCCAACACTCATTTTTAGAACAGTTAACGTTACAGCACATGTATGTTTAACGTTAGACAAAAGCAGCCTTTGCAGCATTTAATGAGGCTCCTTTCAGAAAGTTACTGGAAACTGTAACGCTAACATTAACGCTATTTAACATTGTGCGACTGTGGTTCCCCTGTAGTGCCATGTCGCTATAACGCTGTGTCCTACAACAATCCTGTCCTATAGTTTACTGAAGATAACTTTATATTATTAACGCTACCCTTTATACTGCAGCGAAACCAACTAAAAATAAGTAGTAATTGACATCTTTCAGATTGTCAGTAGCTTGAACCATTTAGCCGTTCAGTAGGGGAAAAAAGGATTTGGCCTTTAAGTTTTTTTTTTCAGACGTGTCACGTACGTTCGGACGTCGCGACCACAACGGGGAAAGGCAGCAGAAAGCAACATGGAGGCCAGGGATAACGTGACGCTGGTAACGTTAACTTTATCTGTGTGTAGCCCACAAACAAGTAACGTTAGCCGCGGTGTTTCAGGTTAATAGCTCCGTGGCGAGCAGGTCGATAGGTGTGTTAATGGTGTTTTGTGCTCTGAGAGATGTTACAGCCGACAGACTGTTAGCCTAGCATACTACAGCATAACTACACATAATGACACCCGCTAAAGAAAGAGTCGCGCCTGAAAGGGGGAGGAAAGTAACGCAGTGTTTAACCTTCATCTTCTAACGTTATATCCGCTGCGGAATTATAACCACCGCGACTAAAATTTCACACGATAATTAATAACAATGTCTTACTAAAAACGTTCACTGGCAGACTGTGCGAGCACGGTAACATTCAACGTTTGGCTAGCTTCCTCTCTCATTCTTCAATTGACATCTACATTGCAGGTGCTGTTATAACTCGTTTTTTCAGGAGGTGCATAGCGACTGTTCGATTCTCGCAGTGGCAGAAAATGACTGAATGCGAGCGGCAGTAAACGTACGTGTCTGTAGCTCCATCACCACCTACAGCTATGTCCTGTACTGGTAGAGCCTAAAAGTTACATTGACGTTTTCAGATAAGTCTAAAAGAGTGTTTGCTAGGAAAAGAGAGGATGGTGGTGACCGAGGAGGAGTTGAGGTTGGTAAAGCACATGTGATGCAAACTAGTGCTTTTAAACTCATGAGGAGACTTTTCTTTTGGATTTTAATTAACAAGTTAAAGTTAAAAGGGAGGTGGTTCTCATGGTGCCTTTTTCTATAGATAAATGTAAAAGCTGTAGGCTAAATTAAGACAAACAAAGCAAACATGAATAATTGTATCTATAATGATTATGAGGTCATATTAACTGGGAGAGGCTTAGTTGGTGATTCCCAAAACTGCTTGGGTGCTGTGCCATGAATCTAAAATCATTGTGGAGAGCATGAAACCTAACTAAATTACATTTCCCAAATCTAATTGTTGTAGTTTCTCCCCACTAGACCTCTTTAGCAAATGTAGTTCTCTTTGAGGAGGTTGTATATGTTATCTGCTCTAGCTTTTCCAAATATTTGTTCATAGATATGCTAAAAATAATAGAACAGTAGTTTTTTTTCAAGTGTATTTTGCTGCTAATACGTCTGTACTTTAACTTGAGTTAAATTTTAAATGCATGACTATAAATTGTATTGGAATAATTGTACTTAAAGGTATTGCCACTTTGCTAGTAAAATGCCTGAATAGTAATTTCACCACTGCCCTATATAAAAGTTGTTAAATTTACTGAAATATAGACTGTTAGTTTATTTATTATTTTGTTGTTGTTGAGTGAACATAATCATACAGTATTTAAATATGCCTCCTTTAACTCTTCATCACTGTTCCTAATTTCCCCTCCTACATTCTCTTGTCACCGATAGATTTGTCCAGATCCTGTCACAGGAAAGTGTTCTTCTTGGCCATGTAAGTAATTTAAATTTAATATTTGCTATGTCTGACTATAGAGTTTTACCCAGGATATTGAAATCGGACAGACTTAATTCATTATTCCTGTGTTTGATTGTCTGAGGGGTGGAACGAGTAGTACTTTCTGAGGGGTTCACTGGTACTTTAATGGGGGAGGCAACAAATGCTCGCTGCCAATCAAAAAGCACTGTCACAGAATACAACGCAGTGATTGTACTGTTCAACACCACAGATTCACCCTGTGTGCTCTCTTTCAAAAATGGAGAAAAATGTTTTTCAATCAGTTTTAATTAATAGTTGGCAGTGTTTCCTCTAGGATGGAGTTGTAGCAGCAGAGGTGAGGCAAAATGTTTGTCTGAATATAAAACCCCAAAACAAAATGTCTCAGCAGTATTGCTCTTGTGTCCATGACCATGCGATGCACCTTAGAATAGCTTAAAATTTCAGTGTTTTCCCAGTTTAATGTGAGCTTTAGATTAATGTTTTGGTGGTGGTTCACTGTCACTTTCTGCTACTTGCCACGCACCTACCAATTCAGAGTTATGCTTCTGTTATAATAGCACCTGTCACGCTGGATGTTCTTTGAAGAACGAGGAGAGGAAGCGAGCCAAGTGATGAGCACTGCCATGCTCGCACACTGTGCGAGTGAAAATTTGTAGCGCATAGTTTAATGATTGTGGGACTTGCTGGTTAGGTTTTGTTCAGTTGAAGTCCATGATAGCACACAGTCCCTCTACCCCCCCTCTGCTCAGTTCCATTCATTGTTAGCATGTGCATCTGTATGATCATGTATTCAAGCGCTATGCATATTCAGTGCCAAATTACAGTTTATGGCCACAGCTAGTTTCAATTAGATAGAATAGGTGTTTGTTTAAGCTTACTTTCTGAGATAATATATATTCTATATTTAACATACATTTGCATTCACTGTTATTTTCGAAAAAGTCGACAATATACAGTTTCATTTGGCCAACTGCTGCACATGTTTAGTGGTTTCTGTAACTAAACTCTTTACCACAACCATTTCTTAAAATTTGGTGGGATACACTTTGACTGTTTCTGTGGTCTCGCTCTGTATATTTTAGTGAAATGGATTATCTTCATGGAAATTCACGGACGAGGAGGAGAAGAATCAAAGTTGAAAGACGCCTTTTCAGCATCATGTATGGTAAGTAAATTAATTTAGTGTAAGTGAAGTTGTTAGTACTGTGAGTCATCTGTCAAGTTGTCCTGAAACTTGAATAATGGCCCACATTTGTGTACTAGTGTAAAACCCAAGAATGTTTAGCACCCTTATGAAAACACTTGACATTCAACCAAACTTCAGGTATGAAACTGGTCTAAATTTTTTCTTTATTTCTATTGTATTCATTACTGTAGGTGTGAGTATTATGCGCTAGGGGTGGGAATCTCTGGGCACCTCACAATTCGATTACGATTCAAAGTGCTGCAGTTCGATTATCGATAGATCTTGATGCATCATGTTTTTCTATACAGGATCTCTGGATAATTACTAAGCATTTAATTTTTTTACCATTTAAATCCAAAAGAAACATCTCCTGATAAGCTTAAAAGGACTAGTTTATGTTCCTTATTTACTCCATTAACCTCAGCTCAATGGTCCCTCATTTCATTAACAACCAGCTGTCAGACTCCTCTGAAAACTGAAAAATAATTAAGAGGATGCACAGTATGTGTACAGGACAGAGCTGTACACCAGTTTAGTCTAAGCTTGTACCTGATGTTCTCAGCACTTGACTTGTAGGTTAGTTAGTAATGACATACAGCTGATAATTAATATTACTTCCTTACTAATTTATTTAGTTTATGGGGGCAGACTTATAAATCAATATTTTGATTTTCAAAATGATTTGGATAGTAGAACCCTTTCCTGTATAAACTACACTACAGAATCCCTGAATGTATAAACTACACTACAGAATCATTGTTAAAAAAGCTTACAATTACAGTCTAGACAACTAAACATGTAAACAATTCCACATCTATAATTTTTTGCTGCTATGTGCACCTTTTTTCAGCCTGTAAACAGAGAGTGAGAGAATAAGCATGTGTATTTTTCCTTACACATAATCTGCCGTAATAATTACTTTCAATGTAGCATAATGACATCGAGTTTCTCTATCAGCACTTTATAATTCAATCCAAAGCTATGGGAAAAAAGTTCTCAACCACCAGCTGGCTCTAAAACGGGAGAGGGCAATGAAAAATGAGAGGGTTAACAAGTGATGAATGTTTTCGAGAGAGGAGAAGTGATAGCAGCTACTTTTATTATTATTTAAGTATTTTTACGTGATAAATGACCAACTCATCATCATTACGTACACTCCATTGTTTGTTCTACATGCTTTTTGGTGGACTCAGGTCAGATGATTATTTAGTTTTTTGGTACTGCAGTTTTGTTAAAAGGGAGTTGCAGAGCCTTCTGGTAGGAAAACTATGCAACACTCACAACGTTTGTGAAGGATCTGTCTTTCCATTTATGTTTTGATCTTTAATCGGCTGTTATAAACACCAATACAGATTTAAATGCAATTGGCTCATATTGGCCAACAATATCAGTAGCTCTATTAGTTATCAATGGAACATGAGAAGGAAAAAAAATTTTTAAACAAGTTTAAACCTTGTTTTACAGAGGCTCTAAAGAAGAACGCACTGACGCCAACCAGCAAGAAACTAAGAGGGCTGTCAAAATGGTTCACTGGGGCAAGAGACAGAGGAGGACACAGGGCATCTAGAATGCACCAAAGGTTGTCTGCAGTGTAAGCAATATTCGAGAAGGTTAAAGTTGTTGCTTTTACTGTCTGCCATGTATTTCCTATTCAAATGCATTCAAAGCTGTCCAAAACACTCAGACATTAGTTTTTCAAAGAGGGATTTCATACATTTTATGCAAGTTGCATAATATCTCCCAATGTTATATTATTATAACTAACGTTTTCCATGGCTGGTCGCATATTGTTTAGACTGAAATTTGTTTTTTAATGTAGCTTCAAAATGTTAATGCTGCTTTTATACGTAGAAAGCTTGTGCAAAGCACTACCAACTACTGTAATGGTATAAACCTGACATAATATGATGGGTAGTTAAATAAAAGTGAAATTTTAAGTGTCATTGTGTGCTCTAATACTTTCTGCCATGGTCATTTTTAGCTTACTTTTTATATTTCCGATTTGCCTGGTGATGGATTATAAGTCTAACCGTGTGGGGGACAAAGGAGATGGCCCAATGGGAAAAGTGGTATGGCATACCCTCTCAAATCAGCTGTGAACAAATTTGAAAAACTTTTTGGTCAGTTAGGTTTGTAACATAGACCAGGGGGTGGGCAATACAAGGAATGGTATAAAACGGTATGCACAATTAATTCACAAGAGAAAATGTTTAGGTAGCTGAAGTTGTGGCTTTATTATACCCTTACTGTAATATATGTTGAGATCTAGTTTAAAACCTGTGAACAAACCCACATGCAACCCATATTCCAGCCCGTGTTATCCCCATGTAGTACCCACATAGAACTTAAAGCTGGGACCGAGATGGGTCTTGCTTATGTTGCCCAGTTAGGGCCCACCTAAGACCCAGTGTAATCCTTCATATAACCCATGTGGGCAAATGACATGGGGCCATTATGGAACCCGTGGACAATCCCACTTGCAACCCATATTCCAGCCCATGCTTGTCCCCATGTAGTACCCACATAGAACTTAAAGGTGGGACCGAGATGGGTCTTGCTTATGTTGCCCAGTTAGGGCCCACCTAAGACCCAGTGTAATCCTTCATATAACCCATGTGGGCAAATGACATGGGGCCATTATGGAACCCGTGGACAATCCCACTTGCAACCCATATTCCAGCCCAGCTTGTCCCCATGTAGTACCCACATAGAACTTAAAGGTGGGACCGAGATGGGTCTTGCTTATGTTGCCCAGTTAGGGCCCACCTAAGACCCAGTGTAATCCTTCATATAACCCATGTGGGCAAATGACATGGGGCCATTATGGAACCCGTGGACAATCCCACTTGCAACCCATATTCCAGCCCATGTTGTCCCCATGTAGTACCCACATAGAACTTAAAGGTGGGACCGAGATGGGTCTTGCTTATGTTGCCCAGTTAGGGCCCACCTAAGACCCAGTGCAATCCTTCATATAACCCATGTGGGCAAATGACATGGGGCCATTATGGAACCCGTGGACAATCCCATATAGGGCCCATATTTTAGCCCATTTACTACCCACATGGGCCCCACATATAAATGTTGGCTGGGTAATAGGCAAGCTGAGTAATTCTCCGACAACACCCCGCAGCCACCGGCTTTAACCAGGCAATAACTCGGGACAGATGGGCCTCTTTCATACTTAGGCGTTTAGTTTGAAACGCCATTTCACAGATATTCCTTGAGCGGACTGATGGCTGTGTGTGTGACGCCGGCGCCGATCGCCACAATGCGCTTACCTTACTACACGCGTCTTTCTGTTGTGCATTTTCTCCATCCGTCAAAACCGCGGATGGCCCGACGATTTCACCCGCCACCACCAAGTTACCCGCGGTGGCGGCTGCTACTGTCGTTGCATGTGACACTAAAGTTTATGTAGCGTGAAGCTTCTGTCAAGCTTAAGGCCGTTGTACAACAAGAAGGCAAGTGACAGCGTAACGTGCAGACGAAGCATTAACTTCGTCAGGCTGCGTTACTCTTGGGTGTCACCAGAGTGTAATCGCAGCCTTTGCGATTAGAAAATCTCATTTTATTACATCGCGATAATATCGTAAATGCAATTAATCGTTCAGCCCTAATTCTCAATGTACCTAATCACAAAATCACAGGATTCCTATGTATAATGCAACTGTAGGTTTATGTTACGGCCTCAAATTTGTTCCTAAAAAAAGTTTTGTTTAGAACCAGACTTCTCTTTTAACTCCTCACATTTTACTGGGTGTACAATGGGTGCAGTGGATTTTCTATCACTTATGACAAAATGGGACATTCCTGTGCGTTTAGGTTACCTGGTGCAGACGGCAACCTTGTCTGGGTCGTGGATGTAGGGGCAGCTGTTGCCACGGTTGCACTTGCCAAAGCGGTTGTAGTACATGCAGTACTGCTTCTGCTGCTTCTTCTGACGAGCGTGTCTGATTATGGCAAGGCTCCGCTGGACCGCACGGCTTGTTTTCAGAAAACACGGATAAACCACAGGTATCCACAAATCAATAATACGCACCTTGTGGTAACTTAGGAGGAAAAACTGTGCCAAGATTAAAGTTTCAACTCCAGTAACTGTATCCACCATCTGCTAATTTTAATTTAGAGAGATTACCCCTGGCTTTACAGCCCTCAGTTGTCAGTGATGAAAGGCAGTTAATATTTCGGGGAGGGAGAGCAGAGTATCATATCTAAAAGTCTTGGCTGCATTTGATTTCATGATAGTGCAGTTGTATGAAGTGAGCTGGCAGAATGAGAAGAGACAAAACAGGCTGGTGGTGTAAAAAGCTTACCTGGCTAAATGACGA
Source organism: Lepomis macrochirus (assembly GCA_024633595.2). NCBI lineage: Eukaryota > Metazoa > Chordata > Actinopteri > Centrarchiformes > Centrarchidae > Lepomis > Lepomis macrochirus. Next base: position 32,397,191 of record JALXJV020000010.1, on the reverse strand, counting down.
GTACTGGAAGGACGGTTGAAAGCAGGACTCACGGATGGGACCTGGGCGTTGCTGAAAGACCGTCCTAAATGTGAAGGAAAGTGACATATGAGTAGAGGTCGACCGATATGGTTTTTTTCACGCCGATACCGATCTTTTGAAATCCAGGTCGGCCGATGGCTGATTAATGCTGCCGATTTATTTTGGCCGATATTTGCTTGGTTTTTAACCTCTATTTGAAATATAAAATGTAAAAGAAATGATAATTACTTAACAGACAAACTTTCTCAACAAAAAACATTTATTGAACACTTGAACAATGAACAATCTGCACTTAAAAAAACATATATAAATAAATTGTATAAATAATGTATAAAAATATATTAAATAAACAAAACGGGTAAGAAGAAAATAAACTGTCAAATAAACTTGCTCACTCGGCTGGAAAATGACTCGCGGCAGCGTGCGTCAAACACGTGTTCCACGACAACACTAGGCTGCCCACAGATGCGCCTGCCTAATAATCGGCTTGATATACTTGGATATTGGCCGATGCCGATTATGTTAAAAAATGCCGATTAATCGGTCGGACGATTAATCGGTCGACCTCTACATATGAGCAAGCTGAATGAAATTTAAAGGCATCCTGTGTTCAGTAAAATCCACATGGTTTGTTTTTCAAAACCGCTTTTGAGACAGAAAGGTCAAAAAACGGTATTGTTATACAATGTTAGTACAATTACTAAAAATAGCTACATTTATAAAGTGCTTCTATGCAAAGTGCTGTATTAGCCTCTCATTCAAGCACAAACTCACACAGATGGCAGCGATCTACCATGCAAAGCGCGCTGGTTTGACCACTGACATGTAAACAGGAGGTGATGGGGAGGTACCTGTGGTAAAGCCGCTCTAGTATTACCTGCTCCTACAGATTTAGTTTTTACCAAACTGTGGATTTCATAGAATTCCCACATTCCAAATTTCCATTTTTTTTACCTTGATAGATTAATTTTAATAATGACTGAACTGTGTTCTTGTTTGGTTTATTAACATAGTACAAATATATAGATATTATACTGTTATTGGAGCAGCTTTGGTTCACCAGTAATGTGCTTAAAACATAACCCTGGAAACAGGATTTCAAATACATGTAAGCTTTATGTGCCAATTAGCGTTCAAGAACCAACAACATTCTCTATTAAAGCACAAGTACGAAAACGCACCACGTTTCCTTTAACATTTGTGGACTGCAAGTGTGTGAGCAGAGGAGAATGGAAGTATAAAATGAATTATTTTAAATATAATAAAAATGCATACAGTTTAATAATGATTTAAATCCTCCTAACTGACCTATGTTGTGAGATGTTACCACTATTAAAAGCAATTAATATTCACATGGTGATGAAGACATGGATACATATTTGAAATGAGAGTGGAGGTCGCTTTTCGGTCAATATATTTTGGTTTATTCACGATTATAAATGTACTCATCTTGCATGTCCTGATGGTCTTAATAGATGATCTAAAATAGAACATTTGAAACATACTTTTATAACTATTCACATCAGATATGACAGAACTTAAAACATCCGAGTGTCTGTTTGTGCAGTCAGATGCAATAACAAACTGATATGTGCCTGGCTATTTATACTGTGGTAGTTTGACACATTGGTGCCAAAGGCAAACGTGACATCCAGCTCTGTCTGAGAACATCATAAACACTATGTACCCAATGCACTCCACAAAGAGTGGAGAGTGAGAGGAGTGGAGGACAAGGAGGCAAGGAGGTTGGGGTTACACATAGCAGTTGATCTTATTTGGACCTCTACTTTTGAAACTACAGGCTCTCATCAAGTGTGCACTCTGGTGTGATTTAAGCAGAGCAGAATTACACGCCGGTGGCTCCAGACCAAGATCAAATGTGATGCTTGAAAAGGTGTGAAATCACAACTCCTGCTGGGAACACACCTGAGCCGTGTTTCTGGGGGATGCAGGAATGTGTGTGTGCGTTGGGATGCCAGTCACGAGTTTTACGGAGTGAGGCTCTTCAATTTCACCTGCAGGTGTAGTTGCTACAGAATGTGTATAAGAGCTAAGTGTGAAGGAGGTAGAGGCAGATCCGGGCTTTAATCTGCACCGTCCAGTTCTCCAGACCCTCCCCCTCGCTGCTCTGACAGATGACAACTTTATTATTTCAGATGGCAAATCCAGCCAGCTCCTGTAAGTCTATTAGAGAGCATGTGGACAGAGCTGCAGCCACAAACATGAATAAACACTCCTTTATCACCTCGGGGTGCACACAGACTTACGAGCCCTGTACTTGCAATCCATGTCCTAAATAGAGCTGGGTATCGAACCTCTGTAGATTTTTGTTACTAACTGAAATGTGTCTGTAGCAAGTATTAAATGCTAGTATTAAATGACTGGTCAGATTCTTATTTCTTCACAGATCCAAATCTAGACTGAAATTCTGCCAATATGAGACCACAGCTGTGTCTGAAATCCCCACTCATTCACTACTCCCTACTTCCTTTTTAGTGAGTTTTTTTTATAGTGGACTATATGATGAGCTCACCCGTAAAATTAACACTTTCGCACACTACTCCGATCATTACCTCAGTGCTGTCAATGACGTCATTGCTGTCGGACAATTGGTTGGTGGATTGTTTTTTCTATGAGCGCAATACATGATGGTATATGTGGCTTGGTTAGTAGGGGTGGGAATCACCAGAGGCCCCACGATACGATATTATAACGATACTTATATCACAGTACGATATTATCACGATTTTAAACATACTGCGATATATTGCAATTTATTACCTTTTTCCCCAACTTCAAATTATGTCCCCAAAGGAAAACTCTTGTTCTCGTCGAGTGAAAAAGTGATTTTATTATTTATAATATTATATTTATAATTATGTACAATTTAAATAATAAAAGATCGATACTTGAAATCCATGTATCAATACTATTAATTAATATTGCCACGTAAAATATCGTGATACTATGCTTTATTGATTTTTCCCTTCACCCCTATTGGTCAGTGACCATCGGCTGTACACTACTTTTCAAAATGCAATCTTCAGTGTATCCCCTATATGCGCCGCTGTTGAATTGTGACTGACGCTACTAAAATTTCCCACACACAATATTATATCAATGCACTACTAATTTTCACTCACAGTGTGCAATAACGGTAATATCACTTGGCTCGCTCTGCTCCTCATTCTTCAAAGGACATCTACGAGACAGGTGCTGTTATAAGAGCAGCGTAACTCCGAATTGGGAGGTACGAAGCAAGTGTTGGTGTGCTAGTGTGATGGTGAAGCCTGTTTGCACTAGCTAACATCTCCCTTCCCCTTCAGAGCAGGAATGCTTATAAACTTGGCTATGTCCTCTGGCTGCTTCACATTAGCTAAATTTAAATGCAAATGAAATGCACCTCAGAAGGGAGGTGGTTTCTCATGTTGCCTATTTTTATATTAATGTCTACACAAATAAATGAGACAGACACAAAAGGCAAACATGAACAATCGTAGGCTCACTATAATGATTCTGAGGTCATATTAATAGGGTATGCTATTGAGGCTTAGGGAGTGATGCCCAAAACATGCTGTGCCATAAATGTAAAGTCACTGTGGAGAGCATCATGACCAACCAAATTGCTTTGGGGGCTCCGTACAAACTTGTGCAAAGTCATTAACTAAATTTTCTCTTGATAAGTATTTAAATGTTTAACTGCTAAGTCACAACTTAGCTGTGATTTATTACAGTCAGGTTGGTATCATCTTTGATTTGAGAAAGAACTAGAAATAATAATTGAGTCAACCGTGGGACTTCACAAAAACTGGTAGAGTTGTTAGTATGTCAGAGAGAGTGGAGTACCTGTTCGGTTGATTGACATGTTGGACCCCACGGTTCGGGACAGCTTGTTGGCTGACACCCGGTACAAGGAACCACGAATCCAGCACATACTGCTTCCCCTCCAGTGCTGAGTGGATGACAGATGTCTGTCGTGGGGAGCTCGCAGACGGCTCTGAAGGAAACTCCTAGGAGGAACAGAAAAAGAAAAACAGATAGAGACAAATACAAATATCTTGAACTTAAAGCTATATATATATTTATTCACTGAAAGTGTAATTCTGGTTTATTACAACTTGTAATAATTATAGATTTCGGTTTACAAACAGTAATTTTCATTCATGCCATTCTTTGAGCTGGAATGATATTATCTGCTCATCCCTTCCTCTGTTCCATCCCTCTTTTGCCTGTCTTCCCTCAAGCTCTTCTACTATATCTCCCCTCCTCACTTTATGTTTCCCATCCTCTACTACCTCCTCCTCCCCCCTCCCTCTCTCTCTCTCTCTCTCTCTCTCTCCCTCCCATGTCACAGCACTCTGTTAAATTGCTCCTCTAATGGAAAGGACGGCAGTGTGGAAATGGAGAGAATTGAAAAGAGGAGGGAAGGAAATCAATGAGATAATAGGCAGGGCAGGGGGCCAGGGCAGCGAGGTTGGCCCCTACACTGGAGCGTAGAGACCGCACACATATACACAACACACTCCTGCTACAGTATGTACAGTACACACAATCACAGGCCTTTACACACGTTCGCCATTCAGAAGTCACTCAGTACAATTGTGTATGTGTGCGGCGTCCGTATGTGCGAGCCTGCAGTGTGTATGGGGCTGCTGGGTGGTGGTGGGGAGGTGCAGGGGTTATGGCGATAAATTGCGCTGTCCTGTCACTTCTATTTGGGGCGGATTGGGGCTGGTGTGCAGGGTTCCGCTGGAGGTAATTTGCTGCCGTATTTCAGATGGGCTGGAAATGGGTTTAGAGCGAGAGTTCATGCCTCCCATTACAGAGAAAAGAGAGGGTTACTCCGAATGCACGGCGCACACAAAAAAACTGACACGGACGCTTAACACGCTGTGGCCGACGGAGAGCTGCAGCACTGCTGCAAATAAGAAAAAAACTGAGTAAATATCAGTCATCAGCTGTGTTCATGTACGCGGTATACCTGACTGCACGCCATAACTCAGCAGCACAGACACTCAGTTTCACTGATACAAGATCAGTGGCTGCCCTACACAGGGCAACTGCAGCCAGGGGGAGCTGTAATGGAGGCTAATGTTGGAGCGCTGACTGCCACCCAGGGAGGCTTAAACAAGGACTGGGCGGCCTGGGGAGCCACAATGGAGGTTAATGGGGATATGACATGAACAGTTAACACAGACGGCAGTTAACCCTGACACAAGGCTGCAGTCAGGGGGGTGACTGGGGGTGTAACACCCACTCTGGTAAGATGTTTTCTCAACCGGTTCGTACGTTGAAAATGAGCATAATACCACCTCTTTAAAGGTCTTATTACATTGATGGAGCTCCTCCTTTCACTCGGTGTGTTGAACGCTTCATTTTAGCTACGGAGTGATACATCTTTTCTCTACAAGATCTTTGTTGAAGGTTGCACATGCACATATCCTAGTTAGGGACTACTAGCCAATGAGAAGCAGAGTAGAGCTGGCCGTGAGAAGCTGGTAAACACAGCTTTGGTTCAGCTGCACATGTTGCCGACCAGCTTGGCAACATGGACTGGAGCAAGAGTTTCAGAGCGGTGAGTTATTAATCTGTAACAAAAGTATCTTTCATCTATAAAGTTTTAACCGAGCTCTGTCTCTACATCACAGTAACAACTTTGTGTCCACTGACTGCCTGGAGGGTAGCTAGTGTTTGGAAGAGAGAGGCGAGTCAGCAGGCAGACTTCTTGTCACTGTGTGCTGCAGCAGCTTAGTGTTTTTCCACTGGTGTTATCGCTGTGTTGTCACATGGATCAAAGGGAAAAAGCTGGACTACAAACAAGCTGTTTTCAGGCAGTTCAGAGCAGAGTTTTCTGTGGGAGATGGGAACTCCTTTTGTAGTGGACTTTGGGCTTTTACACTTTGCAAACCTATAACCTACATGCACAAAAAAAAGGTATAACTCAATAAAAGGAGAGGGAAAAAGCCAAAAAGCATAACATGACCTCTTCATAAAGGAGCAGGTGTTTTTTTTGTCTCCAGGCTCTCCTTGGCCTGTTCCCAGTAATGGCCTTGACCTCCAGAGGGACATTCGTTATCATTTGATGCACAAATCCTCCCCTGCTGGACAACCAAATTGTTTCAGGGGGGAGCACTTTCAGGGTTGAACATTGCATAGATAGATATTGTACCCCACTGCCTTCATTTCTGGTACAAGACCTACGGGACACACACATCATACAAACTGCTGAACTATTTACTGATGCACTAATCAATATTTTCTATATTAAACAATGGATAAAATGACAAAATGTAATCCCAAATCGGTCAAACATAGTGACGAACCCATGCGGTATTATCACCAGATTTTAGCCTCTTTTAGCTCATTGTTGTGGTTTTAAAGTACAGGTACTGTCTGGTTCACTTACTCTTAATGGGTTTATTGTTTCTGCTCTTCAAATCAGGGCATACGGAGCTTCATAAACCTACTCTGCGTAACCTGCCCAGCACCAAATGGTAGACAGGCTTTTAGAAATTATTATGGAATTATAGAATATTAAATGATAACTAGTGGAAAGAGAGAGAATATATTGAGCATGTTAGCATTAACAAATTGTGATAATATTTCCAAGGTGTTTGTTTTTCCAGGTTGTTGTGGAGTACAATTTCTGTACTTTATATTCATTTAGTTGTGTTGTAAAGCATAAAGACAAAGACTGGAGGTCATAGAAAAAGAACTTTAACACCCCAAAAAGAAAGGTAGAAATATGTCGAGAAAAAGAAGAAATGAAGGAGGTGGCAAGGGCAACGCACAAACTCCCCTGTGAATAGTCTGCATGCGTATGCACATACGTGTGTGCCTGTGTGTAGATACACACAGGCAAGTGTGTGCGTGTGTGCACTGTTCTGACCATGCGATGCACAGATAAAAGGAGAGCGTGATTCAGCACTACCGGCGCTGTTGATGAATGATCCAACTTTTGTTTTAGTGACAGGGAAGAATTTGGAGGGTCGCGCGACTGCTCAGAATAATGCTGCCCTTGTCTATTTGTCTGCAACCCAAGCATTAGTAAGCTCATATTGGGAAACAGTTACCCTTGAAACCGAGCACTGCGCTAATTCCAGCAGTAAGGACTGCTGCTCTTCTTTAGTCACTTAAAGGAAACCAAAGCGGTGTCATTACGCATCACGAGCCCATCAAATCCAACTTAAAAGAGGAGACGACTGTAATGAACAAAATCCCCTTTTAGGTTGGAAAATAACATTGGGAAGCACCACAGAGAGTATGTGTGCGTGTCAACAGCAGCAGAAGAGGATCATAACGCACAGCTGCAGGTGACGTGTAGATGACTAATGTGATAAGTAATGAGCAAATGAATGAATCGGGGTATAAAAGGCAATGAATGGGGGAGTGAATGCGGGAAAAGGAGGAGAGAAGTGAAAAAGAGGGAGCGCTGCTTCACTTTATTGCCCAGTCTCTTACATCCTGTACTGATCGATACTGAAGCACTAAAGGAGATGAGCGCCTGGACAGAGTGTGTGTGTGTGTGTGTGTGTGTGTGTCTGTGTGTGTCTCTGTGTGTGTGTGTGTAGATGTATAAACTCAAAAATAGTTAATACTTATTTGGGTCCTGCTATATTAAAAGGCACATTTATGTAAGACATAATTTATTAAACAATGATAGATCTGAGTATAACCCAAGAAATTAGCCTAATTATTAGAGGATTATTTTTTTAAATATATTTATAAACATATCGCTTTTATTTATATGTAGCTTAACATAAAAAATTATTAAAGAGAAAGCGAAAATAAAAAGAAATAACAGCAACAGAACAAACGCATGGATTTAGAAAATTAAAAAAAGGAGAGTAGAGAGAAAAATAGGAGGGTGTGAGCGAGATGAAGGGAGGGTTGGGCTGTAATTTATCCTCCAGTGTGCATGCTTTACGGCTTTCTTAATTCAACTCCTGCTACTATTAATGGAGTTAATGTTGAGATTATATCTATTTTCTGGTGGCGGGGGTTGAAATACTGCACCTGATTCTCCCACCCCTTCAAACTGCCACCCAGCACTAAATCACCCCGCACACTCGTTATGGCTGAAAACAGGTAAGAGCACGGCATGCTGGGTAAGGTGGAAACTCTCTTCCTGGGTGCCCGGGAGTAGGAAAGGTCTGGGACAAGCTGGTGGAAAGGGTTGAAACAGTGAAACTGGTAAATGTAGTGTGAAAATGTACATCTAATTTAGTTTTATCAAAACTTTAACTTTTAAATGTTGTTCTAGTGAATTTCCGTAAATACAGCAGTTAGAATTGCAGCTGTGTTCGAAAAAGGCTCTATTCAATTTGCCTTTCCTAATCAGACATGTGTGGTGTTCATTGGTGTGAACCTAAAATTAGAGAAAGTTAAAGCCCTGTGTGCTCAAGCTTTGTCTGAGCTTGATCTGTAGTGGAAGAGGGGTTTTTAGGTTAGTACTCCATTCACCTGCAACTAAAAACAGGTTTAAACATGCAACATAAAAGGATCTCTTCTGATTTCTATAGTTTAAAAAAAAAAAAGTAAAGATCCCAAGACTCTCTCACAACAGCTATAAATATTTTAAATCTTTACCATGTGTACTCAGGTCTGTAATAATTATTAATTAAACACATGAATGATGTTCATGATGTTAAATGATGTTAAAAATTACTTCAAATGGTGGTGATGGCGCAGTGGATAAGATGCTGCCCCCCATTGTGACACATCTACCAATGTGTCCTTGAGCAAGACACTTAACCCCTAGTTGCTCCAGAGGTGTGTGACCTCTGACATGTATCATGTAACCCTTTGACTTATTGAGGTTTCTGTTTTACACGTGGAAAGACCTGATGGCAGCGAACAGTTCATCGGGCCAGACACCAATCAGCATATTTTAAATGTAATCTTACATATATTTGCTGTTTTGTGATATATGTTAAATAACTGCGTGACGACACGCTCAGCTAAATGTTTTATTACTATTCTTACGAAATCTTCAATGACACAATATTTGACTGAAAAAAAATAGTATTTGACTGAAAGTCACAACATGCAAGTGCATTTTGAAATGTTACTTACATTTTGTTTGTTTCTTTTCTGTCACTCTGTTGCCATTTATTGTTTCCACTGGATACCCGAAATGCTGCCATACAAACGATTTAAAAGTAGTGGGGGCATCTTCTGCGCCAACGTCACCCTCACGCTCAGTCGTGTTGTCATTAGTGAGGCAGCTTTTCACCTTGACGAGAAAGATCTCGTTGCACGAGATCTCGTCACACCTCTAATATTAAAACCGTATGCAAAGAAAATATTCATATCAATATCATATCAATATCATGATATTGGCTAAAACCATATCTCCCAGTTTTCTCGCCCTGTTTGGGTGTCCATACAAAGTAATGGATGACTAAATAAGTTGACTGAAAGAAGATAAAAAATGTCTTATCATTTTAAAAGCTGGATTTTTACTTAACTTAAAAAAATGATATACACACCCTCGATTCCTACTTTCAACACTATATCAATGTCATTTAGAATCCATACAGGCTACCTGGCTTGAAGACATCAGGAAACCTCTGAGCCACTTTGCAAAGCTGGCCCTGGGATTTAGCTTTTTAGATGCATTGCCCTGAGTGAGTGGTTCAGCTATGAGCGGGCACAGAGATAAGAGCATAAGAGCAGAGAACATATGAGGACAGGGATCAGTGGGTCTGATAGGCCAAAGATGAAGAGCAGCACTCAGTAGTTAAGAGCAGAGAATATGAGCTCATGCTCCACTCAATAGCTTCAAACTGATAAAAGTGGAGGGTCTTTGGAGTTAAACAGACAGATAAGCATGAGAAAGGAGTGCATGGGCGAATAAGGGGGGGAGGGTGGGTGGTTGATCCACTATCCCTGGGGACCCGACCTGCCCCCCCCCCCCTCCCTATCTCTTTCTTCACTTCTACACACTTGGTGATATTTCACAAGATGTCACAGGGCTCAAATTGAAAATCCCTTGATGAATCAATATTTACTGCAGCAGCTAAATGAATAGTAATAAGTCACCAAAGGCTGAGTCCAGCCACAGTCCAGGCCCCTCTGTCTCACCAAATCTGGATTACACAAATGAACCTCCCGTCACCAACACATGCACGCAAAAAAACAAATAAGAAATGCTTTAGTTATACTGGGCTACCCAAACGAACCCAACCAAAAGACAACTCACAGAGTACTAAAATTTATTTTTCTACACTGCACATATTCATTGTTTGTGGTGCTCATGATTCAGTTTTATTTAGATTTTTTTAATGCGTAATATTTCAAGTCCACTAAATGAAATATGAAACATGAGTCGCAATTAAGCTAACTGGTCGTGAAGACCGAACACAAAAAAGCTGAGAAATTTTTATTTGGGTTGAAAGTTCACAAACACTCCGTGCTGCAATGAATCTTTCAAACTTTCAACCATGTGTAGTGTGGTGTGTGTATGTGACCGTCTAGTCATATCACAGTTAGCTTCCTAGAACAGCACCCTGTTAATTCTCTACACATTAGCAGATCATCAAAACTAACCATAATAACCTGTTCAGACCTTTTCACAATCACAGTATGTAACAACTTCAGGGGGAAAAAAGGTCATCACCGCTTGGTTAATAAACGTCATTGTAGTGTGTTTTCCGTAGTGATAAAGCCATGAATAAGGCATTAACTTAATGTCAGTCACCCAATAATGACCTCCTCATAAACATTAATTAAGTCTCTCTACCCTCAGAGATGACCTCACCACAACAACCAGTCATATTACACAAAACATCTTCTCAGCTCTGCATATTACAGAGCTAAATATGTATATTTTTAGCACAAGTAAGTCTTATATTTTAATATTCCAGACTCCTTTATTTATAGACTGGTGCTGAAATGACTTGTCTATTTGATAGTTCATCACAGAAAACTAACTGATCATTTCAGATCATTAAGCAAAAAGCTGAACATTATCTGGTTCCAGCTTCTCAAATGTTCTATATCACTGTAAAGTGAATTTACTTAGATTTTCCATTAACTGTCAAACTAAACAAGCAATCTGAAGATCTCTACTTTGGCTTTTGGAAATTGTGATGGACGATTCACTAATTCATTACAATTTAAAAGAGTACATTTGTCAAAAATAAAACAATTAGTGATTAACCATTAATGAAATTCATCATTAGTTGCAGCCCTGTTACTCTTTGGTCGATGAAACCTCAAGTGAGAATGTGCGAATGATAGAGAAATGAGTGCTGAGACAGAGGGGACGAAAGTTAGATAAATGAAGGGGCAGGGGGAGAAGAGATGGAAGATGTAATGACATTAAGAAAACGACGCACCCACCCTTCCTGTCTCTTTGTATCTGCCCTGGGTGTGAAGCGTTCCCTGCTGGTGTAAATTAATGTGAGGAGCACAGTGGTGTTTAATGGTTTATTCTCTGGGTTATCTACGGTTTAAAAATGAGCACCATAAATTTCCAACCTCTTCTACTCATGCTTCGCATGACGGTGACATAAAAGACAGGGCTCTGCTCTGCACTGAAGGATATTAGCCATTGAGACACATTAAACCCAGACCTGCAGAGGTGTGTGTATTTGTCTTTGTTAAAGTGGATTACCTGGCAGACTGGATCCTCTTGGCTCTCCAAGAGAGGGCGGGGTTGTAGTGGAGAGTGTTTGTGGCACTCGTGCCCGGGCGGGTCACCATCTTGTAGCGTGACCTGAACACCCGCTGAGAGGTGGGGCTACGATGGGAGGAGGAGGCTGTACCTGCGGACAGCAAAACTGACAGATCAGTATGAACATCTGCGCATGAACGTCTGATCACACACAGATAGTGACAATAGTTATAAACATACAGTTGGAGGTTAAACATATAAACATACATTTTCTGCATTTTAAATGCATAAAACGAAGCACACACACAATCACACACACACACACACGTGTTTGTCTGAGGACTCTGGCAGGTGTGCTCTTTAATAAGCTTCACATATAAAAATGAGAGGGAATAACAAAGGCAGAATTTTTATGAGCCTAATAAATCAAATCCTCTGTCTCTTTCTTCGCTGCCTTCATCCCTCCTGCCTAGTCTCCCTCCCTCCTTCTCACTTTAAGTCTCATTCGTTATATCATTTTACAGATCCATCAGACAAGAGGCGTAAGAGTAGAGATCGGAGCAGAAAAAAAAAAAGAGGACTAAGTGTTTTTATTTATTTATTTATTTGACTGTGTATCCATCATGTTGTTTTATGATGGCCTATGCCGGCTGACTTACTTGCACAAAGACTAGAATTTGCATTGCTGGTCGTGGTTCATATCAGTTTACCAAGATCAAAGACTACATGTGCGAGGAGCCACTCTGCTGATGTCAGAGATGTTAGAACATTGTGAATAGCTGTGGAAGTTTGTGGCAAATATGACTCTGAGAGATCAAATGAAAAGAAAAAAAAAAGAAAAAATCCTGATCTGGGAACACAGACACATTGCTAAAAGAAATCCAACATGGCAGAAAACATGAGCAGTCAATGATCAACAGGATGTAAACCCAGCAAAAAACAAGCCAGATTTCCTAAACATGTTCATTTGGAGTCAACAAGCAGAAGCAGCAAGTCTCTAAATGACGAGGTAACAATTTTAGTGTTCACCTTAGACTCTTTCCTTGCAATTGAAATTGAGGAAAAGTTAAATCCAACTAAATTTAGCTGACCAAGGGCATTCACACTTTTCACTTCAAACAATCAGAATTTGCCAAGACTTCTGTGAGGACGGACCAGCGTCGGGCAGCAGAGGCTGGCTCTGGGGACGTGGAGCATCATCTCTCTGAGGGGGGAAGGAGCTGGAACTTGATAGGGGATGGACCCTATTCTTCTCTGGAGTTGCTCACGGTGTGAGGCGCCAGGCGGGTGTGGGGATACTCACAAGTCCCCGGCTAAGCGCCACTATGTTGGAGTTTACTTCCGTGATTGAGACGGTCGCCTCCCTACGCCTTCGGGTAGTGTGTAATAATTATTACAGACCTGAGTGGTAGTTCTGTATGGGGCTCCAGTAGGGTACTCCATAGTTCTGCTGGGAGACTTCAGCGCGCATGTGGGCAAAGATGAAGATACCTGGAAAGGCTTGATCAGGAGGAAAAGCCCCCCTTATCTCAACCCAAGTGGGTGTTTGTTGTTAGACTTCTGTGCTAGTCATGAATTGTCTATAATGAACACTATGTTCGAGCATAAGGATGCTGATAAGTGTACGTGGTACCAGAGCACCCTAGGCCGAAGATTGAAAATCGATTTTGTAATCGCTTCATCTTATTCGGGTCGGGTGACTAGAGGGGCGGAGCTGTCAACTGATCACCATCTGGTGGTGAGTTGGGTTAGGGGGTGGGGAAAGACTCTGGACAGTCCCGGTAAAACCAAACTGGTAGCGTGGGTGAACTGGGAGCGTCTGGAGGAGGCCTCTGTCCGTGAGATCTTCGATTCAAACCTTTGGCAGATCTTTTCTGGCATCCCTGTGGAGGTTGGGGACATTGAACATGAGTGGGCAATGTTCAAAGCCTCTATTTGCTGAAGCCGCAGTGGGAAGCTGTGATTTCAAGGTCTTAGTTGCCTAAAGGGGTGGTAACCCTTGAACAGCGTGGTGGACACCGGTGGTCAGAGAAGCCGACTGATGAAGGAGGTTTTCCAGGATTTCTTCTCCCAGAGGACTCCGGAGGCGGTTGCAAGGTACCGATGGGCCCGACGGGCTGCAGAATCTTCTGCGGCCGATGCAAAGCAGCGGATGTGGGAGAAGCTTGGAGAAGACATGGAGAAGGACTTTCAGTCAGCACCAAAGTGGCTCTGGAGAACTGTCCGCCATCTCAGGAGGGAGAAGTGGGGAACTGTTCAAGCTGTGTACATTAAGGATGGGACCCTGTTGACCTCAACTGGGGAGTGGAAGGAACACTTTGAGGAACTCCTAAATCCGACTGACACGCCCTCTCTAGTAGAGGCAGAGTTGGAGGCTGATGTGGATTTCTCGTCAATTTCCCTAGAGGAAGTCACTGAGGTAGTCAAACAACTCCACAGTGTCAAAGCCCCAAGGATTGATGAGATCCGCCCAGAAATGCTAAAAGCTTTGGGTGTGGAGGGGCTGTCTTGGATGACACGTCTCTTTAACACTGCATGGAAGTCGGGTACAGTGCCCAAGGAGTGGCAGACTGAGGTGGTGGTTTCCCTGTTTAAAAGGGGGACCAGAGGGTGTGTGCCAATTACAGGGGTATCACACTTCTCAGCCTCCCCGGTAAAGTCTACACCAGAGTGCTGGAACGGAGGGTTCGGCCAATAGTCGAATCTTAGATCAAAGAGGAACAATGCAGTTTTTATCCCAGTCGTGGAACAACTGGACCAGCTCTTTACTCTCACAAGGATCCTGGAGTGGGTTTGGGAGTATGCCCATCCAGTCTCTAAGTGAGAGCTGTGTCTGAATACTCTGCAGTAAGTCGGACTCTTTCCAGGTGAGGGTTGGCCTTCGCCAGGGCTGCGCTTTGTCAACAATCCTGTTTGTGATAGTCATGGACAGGATATCGAGGCGCAGTCATGGTGAGGAGGGGCTGCGGTTCGGTGGGCGTGGGATCTAGTCACTTCTTTTTGTGGATGATGTGGTCCTGATGGCATCAACTCTTGACGTTCAACTCTAACTGGATCGGTTCGCAGCAAAGTGCGAACCGGTTGGGATGAGGATTAGCATCTCTAAATCTGTGGCCATGGTTTTCAGCAGGAAACTGGTGGAGTGCCAACTCCAGGTAGGGAATGAGTCCTTACCCCAAGTGAAGGAGTTTAAGTACCTTGGGGTCTTTGTTCAGGAGTGAGGGGAGATTGGAGCAGGAGACTGGCTGGATAATCGGAGCAGCAGATGTGGTATTGCACTTGTTTTACTGCACCATTGTGACGATAAAAGGGCTGAGCCGTAAGGCAAAGCCTCGGGATCCCCCAGTCAGAGCTGGTTAATGTGGCTCGGGAAAGAGAAGTCTGGCATCGCCAGCTGGAGCTGCTGCCCCAGCGACCCAACCCCAGATAAGCGGATGAAGATGGATGGACAAAGACTAAGGGCCAAAGACCCCGTATCCAAATATCGCTCATATATCTAATAAATTATTTTAATAAGTCTTTAAGCCCTTCTTTTAAATTGCTATTTCCTGAGTGAATAAAGTTTGGCTACTCTGTGGGTTTGATTGGAACTTATAGGTGCTGCTTGTGTTTCTTGACTCTTCTGATTTCTTTATAGAGATATCATCATGTTTTAAGATCTCAAAAAATTCATTTGGTGTGTACAATATAATCAATTACCGATATACAAAGTGGGCAAACCGACAGAGCTAACATGTGAGAATATCCTTATCAGCAAGCTTTCATAGACATGGTTTCAAAGCTTTGTGGAATTTTACATTTTCAAAAAAAACTTTCATAAATAAATTTGCCGTGAAGGTACAAACCCTCCGTTGCTACAGCCTGAAAAGCAAGATTTAATGCAACATGAATCAGCTGCACACCATATTCATTTAAATTACCCCCCACCCCAAAAAAAACTCTTGCATGTCATTATCTGCACTACCTCTTCCTCCTCCTACCAATCATTTACTGTGGTGGTCAGTGACAGCACTCTGTCTTCCTAATGAGTAAAAAAGACAGAGTGAAGAGAGGTGTGAAAGAGGGATAACAAATGAGTTTATACACCCGGTGAGGAGCTCCTTTCCTATTACCTCTTTCACAAGTCTTTAATTGCCAATTGCCAGGATTGTTGCCGTTTTAATTAGCGTCCAATAACAAACTGTGACCACAAGGGCCACGGTGACAAACAATAAAATGATTTGATTTCCACTTCTCACATTCCAGCCTCTCTCTCTCTCTCCACTCCTCCCCCTCATTCTTTCTCGACGCAGGCGCTGGTTTCATTTGTCAGCCGGGATGCAGCTCTGATCAGCTGGAGAATTCATCTCAGACAAACATTTACTGTTGAACAAATCACTGTGAGCTGGGGGGGGGGGCTGCCGAAATACTGGCTGTATGTTTAAGACACACACATACACAGAAACATACGCTCAGACAAATGCACACATCACATGTACACAACATATAGGTTATAATTCTATGTTACACGTATTGGTATAACAATAGTTCTGGACGCAGCTGTCCATTAAAACTGCAACAGAATAGGTGAAACACTTTTTTCACTGTCCTGTATGAGAGCACCAAATATGTTAAAATGCCAACAAATTACGGTTTATGATATCAATATCCTGATGGGTATTAAAAATGGACTTTGAGTCATGGAGTTCTTTGCCATCACCTTGTCCAGTGTTTTTCAATCACAGGACACCTCATCATCCATTACTTTTTCATTTATTTATATGATCATTGCTTTAATGTTTAAAACATTTGCATAACTTTGGAGCCAAAGAGTCTGAAATGGCAAGACACAGGAGCAGTCAGACAGTGTGGTGTGTTTTGAACAAACCCCAGGTTAACTACAATTATTTGAAGTATATATATAGGCTAATAGTAATATTACTGCCCATACTTATTATATAATATAGCTATAGCTATATAAGACGTCCTTCAGGTTCAACTTTGACCTAGTATACATATATATATACAGGTCTCCATATATTATAGTTTATATATTATATATATATATATATATATATATATATATATATATATAATCTGGCTAAACTTTTTACTTAGCATGTATGATCATCTTCCTGCTCATGTTTTTATGCTGTTTGACTTAGTTTTAAAACTGGAATTCACCTTTAATGTAAATAAGTAGTAATAAGTAGTAGTAATAAGTACATTTTTATATTATATAGCACCTTTTACAGACTAAGGGACCACAAAGTGCTTCATAATAAAAAAAAATAAAAAAATAAAATAACAGTACATATACCATAAAATACAAAACCGCATTGCTAAAAACAAGCTTGTCTAAAAAGATGTGTCTAAACTAAAAGTTTCCACAGAATTCAAGGCTTTCAAGTCTAAAGGAAGAGAGCTCCAGAGCCTTGGAGCCACCATGCAGAGAAAGCATGATCACCGTCTTAAAACGTGTTCTGGGGACCACTTTGCAGACAAGATCCTAAGATGGAGATGACTGCAAGCTCTGAATATTATTTTAAAATGCAGTCTATAACCAATTGGAATTGCATGACCTCCCATGTGAAATGAACCCAGGCCAAGAGTCATTTCAAAAATAAAAAATTATACTTATTAATATAGTGATACTGATTTCAGCCTAGCTTTGTGGGTGAAAAAGGTGTAGGGTTATGAAACAGGGACCTGGGGGGGGGGGCGCAAGAGAGTATATGTGTGGCACTGGAGAGGCGGTTTGTACAGGATTAGTTGCCTGGCTTGTAGTCACTTTTTCTCCCACAATCCATCCGTATTGCAGTCAGAGCTATTTGGGTGTCCTGGCAGATGACAAATAGGGCTTGTCAAAGGTGCTGCCACGATTCCCACCCTGCAAGCCTCGCACACCTCCCGTCGCACCCTCCCCCAGCATCCCCGACCTGCACCTCAATCTACCTCTAAACGCTCGTTCCAACATCATGACACCCACCGTGTCCATGACGCTGTCACACAGCTGTTCCACCTTGGCTGCTGTTTAATGACATCTATAGTGAGCTGTACTGTTGGTGTGTATTTCTCAGTTTGTGTGTGCGTGTGTCAGCAGGGATGGATGGACAGTGTTCCTCTGATTGTAAACCACTGCAGGTTGTGTTGGTTGAGTGGCTCTGGGAGCAATGGGGTCTCAATCTTCCACTATGAGACCATGACCAATGAGCATGTGAACACACACTCACACACAAACACACACACATACACCTGGGGTCTCAATCTTTCCCTAATAGACCTTTGACAGTGGCCTGCCTTGCTATGTGGGGGCAGCGAGCAAAGTGGCGCCCTGTGCTGTGACACCGTTTGCAGACGCATGCAGCTCACACGCCGTCCATCCATCTCTCGCTGACTCGCAGCTGTGAAGCCACAGATAATCTACTCTAGTCTCCACAGGCTGCGCACATCCCTCCCTCCGCAAGTAGTTTGCCTCCCAGCCACAGAGACACATTAAAGGGTTGGTCCAACATATTTTCTCACTCAAGTGGAATCTATCAGTATAGATAGTTTGGGCTTTAGTGGCTCAGCTTTGAGATATTCGCTTGATATATTTGTGTCTCTACCTCAATATAACAAGGGTGAAAGGGGTTTGTGCTGTTCACACGTATGGAATGCACCTGCTCCAATCTGCCAGATCAGTTTCAACCAGTAAATTGTGGCATTTTTGCTTTTAAAAAATGGCTTAAACAATTTACTTCTCAAACATATCAAGTAATCTTCCCATCAGTCAAGTAATACTGTCAACTCAAGTTCCTTTGTTTACCAGTTTATCTTTCAATGTTGTTATAAAATCAGACATTTCTGCTATCAGTTAAATTCATTCAGTCACACAGATTCCCACACAACGAGGTTGGTGATCTACAGATTTTTATAAAAAGAGCACTGGTTTTGGTTCAGAAGAGAAAAGGCAGGTCTGATGCATCTATAATCACAGCAAGAAATCTATTTCCAGAATGTGGGTTCTTGTTCTGGATCATTCACACCACACACCTCAATGCAAACAGACTTGATCAGAACTACATTAAACTATGTAAATTTACAACTTGTATTTGAATTCAAATACAATGCGGCATGAAACACTCCCTGGAGTTGTAAGTGCACACGATTTTCCTATGCATAAGGGATCTTTACAGACATTTCAGGTGTACTCACTTTTGGGTTTGGTTTAGATAATCTGGATAATCTGTTGAATTGTTTGTGTTTCTTGCCCGACTGGTCTACTTTTAAGCCATATTCCCAGATCAGCAGCGCTTTTGAAAATGATGAGCAATGCAATGAAAATAAAGCCCAAGTTTAAATAAACCAAAATTATTCTTTAAAATGTCATTTTCTAATTGCAATTAGATTTATTTCCCTTGTAAAAGGGTGGAGGCAAAAATCTGACAGATAACTCAAATTCTGGGCAAACCCCAAAACAATCGGCATAGCCAAAAACCACTAAATGTATTTTGGGTTAAACCAAGCCTTCAAAACAAAATCAAAGGCAAATCTTTTCCCCGTTTATCCTTTCTATGATAGAACAGGTCTGATCCTCTTCTGTTAGTCCAACTGAGGAATCCACTCAAAATTCATGACAAATCACTTATGTAGATCCTGCTTTATCAACATGAAGTGGCAGATGTACCATCACGTAAGTGGATCCGGGCATGTTGAAGTAGAGTCACAGCCCTAAGATGACTGAGCCTCATCTAAGCGTGGACTACAGTTTGAGTAAAGTTGTCTGCTACTATAATACTTCCATGCTCTCTATCTCTATCCTCAGCCCTCTGACTGGGGCTACTGACAGGCCACTGCACCCGACCCCCGCTCCTCCATCCTCTTAGGGATCCCCCCAGTGATCCACCCTCCATACCTGACGGCTAATTCCAGGCAACAGCGGCCTCCGTCTGCCCCCTCCCTGGAACGACCTGATGGATAATTAATCTTATTATTGACAGTGCTTGTTCCCCTGCCATCCCATGTTCCCGTCCCCTGGGGCTCATCTTCTGACTCCCACTGCTCCAGAACTCTTACAGAAGACAGCGGCGCCAAGCTAACATCAGACTTAACAAGGGAGTTACCACAATTTAATAACCTGCTGTAAGTCAGCGTGGTTATGATAATATGATCTCTGCGTGTCTGACAACCAGCGATACTTTCTGACAGACTACCCAGAGATGTCAACAGAGTTTGATGCCCCACCCTGCCAACAGAACTGCGTTCCATCATCTTAAAAATACTGCATCCTGTAACTCATCTGAGGGTATCATGTACTCCTAGAACGGGAGCTTTGCAGGAGATGTTGCATGTGAACGAGTTTTGGAACATGTAAGAAAATTAAGGAGGAAAGAGGAGATCATAAAATGCTCATATACTTCCACTCTTCAATGCTAGAACCATCTCAGTCTGTAAAGTCTCATAGTACACTACTTTTTTTTCTAAGAAGCTTATTGGCATTGCTGCTGCAGGATGTGGATCCCTTTATAATTCCAGATTTGTGTTTAAAGTGTCATGTATGTGCTTGATGGACATGCACTTAATGTTTATACGGACCATTTATCACAATTCCATTGCTAGCAATTGGAATCGGGTCCAAGTTAAGTTGCTCTTTGTTACTGACATTTAACCCTGCAACAATAAAATAAATGAACACGTTTCAAAATCTTTTCAACATTTATATCAGCCGAATTTAGCTCAGATATATTGATGTCAGCGTCTGTGTTGGTTGATAAGCTACACAAAAAAAATAATTTGTACGTTTTTTTGTGCTTTAATCAAAAACTTCAAACCCATTTAAGATGTGAAGATAAATGCCCTATGCCATGCACACTGGGATCCATGCATCCCAGCGTTTGCTAGCATCCATGATGCCACTGCATTTATTGCCTTTTACACCACTCAGGGGCAGAGGAACTCTAAAACAATGTGACAGACACACAGTCCTCACAAAGTTGTTATACGTAACGTATTAGCAAAAGACAACCTATTTAACCATCATACACACACAGAAACATGACACTAAACCATACAGTACATGTGCTGTAAAACCGAAACTAAGAGCTCAAAGAGGCCACAGAGCTGAAGACTTGGAAATAATCATCTGACGGTTCATCACTATAAGTGACATCTTTTAACATAACACAGTCATTTGATTTTAATATTTAAAAGGAGCAGTAGACCTTTAAGTTACAGGACATGTTCTATTTCTTTAAATCCATTAAGTAATGTCTCCACGTGACCTTGATTAATTCCTGCAGACTAAAAACAGAACTGCCTTCAGAGAACCCGTGTTACTGTAAGTGTGATGACAGACAGATGGCTTGACATTAATCAATTGCTCTTCAATTCTGTACTGTGTCATGACCAAATTAACACTTGCCACCAGAGAATAAACAGTATTATATTTAATAAAGTATTCCTGTATGATAGTCCTGTTACACTCTTGTAGAGGGGTCCTCTATTGGGTGCTCCATTAGTGTGTATGTGGATACAGAGCTGACACGGACTGACAGGCCGACGGCTGTGTGAGGCCACATACTGACACAGGAGGCGGCCCCTGGTGTGTGCCATCAGCTGTCAGCTAATGATGTCACCACAGAGAGGCGTGTTCAGGAGGAAGAGTGTGTTTTGGGAGTGAGGGAGGGTGGTGCTGATGGGGGGGAAGGGGGTCTTCTGGCTTGTGGCCTCGTCCATCAACGCAGTGGAGTCATCAGCTGTAACATATCCCAGCTGACCCAGGGAACCTAAGGCTGACCCAGGGAGAGGGAATTCTTCCACTCAGCCTCACACCAGCAAATGCAACCACAAGCACATGCTGGTAGGTTGTTGCTATGGCTATGCTATAAAGTGTTAATGATTTGTGTAGCTTTTTAACCACACTATTAAAAATTAAATGATCGCAAACAAAAATAATTAAAATAGTTAGAGTAGGAGGGGTATGAGGGTAGGTTTATAATGGCTAATTTAACTTAGGACCACACCTCATCATTCTTTAAGAATAATGAAATAAACCATGTTTTTGACCGTCACGCTAAACAGCATCAAACTTATATCAATAGGGTATGGATCCATATAGTTTCAGCTATCTTTAATCAAAAGATAAAACAATTTCCACACGCAAAGAGCACACGTCTACTTATTTTTCCTATTGTTGAATACACGTGAAAGGAGAATTGACAATATCCTTGATGAATAATTAAATGATAATAACGCCTATGTGTGCTTTTCCAGAGTAGCCATATGCTCCTGCAGCCATAAAGTACATCAATAATGTAAATAAGACATGATGAAAACATGCATTTCCTGTGAACTCAACCTTAACCCTGACCCCAACCCTGAGAAGTGACATGTTCTTTCATGGTGATCACAACTCTGTCAGGTTGTGGTTCGCTATGAACATTTCATGTGTGTCCCATGATGTGTTTGGCCAAAATGATAACTGTGGCTGTCAATCAGCAGATCCCATTAGACGCATCAAGAGGAAGAGCCTGAGGCTTTGTCCACTTAAGTACTGCCATTACTACATACGTTATATGTGCATCTGTTTGTGAGTATAGTGTGTGTAGGTGTATGTGTTTGTGAGAGAGGGAAAAGCTTGGGGGGGGTAAGTGTGTGTCATAAAAACCTTTTCCAAGTGTAACTGGGGCACTTGAAGGTTAAGTGAGTGCATCCCTAAAGGCCAACATAAGATTCCACAAGGGATGTGAACCTCTGCCCCGAACGATACATGTCAAGACCCCCAAGCAAGTAAATAATATTGACCAATACAGTGTGATCATATTTTTTTTCTGAAATATCGAAATCAGTATCAGCCTTAAAAATTCAGTTTCGGTTGAGCTCTGGTGTGTCCTGGTCCCACCTGCTATCAAACTCCTCTTCTGAACTGTGTTACTGTTGTGCACCCAGAAATAGTTTGTGCCTTGGATGTCTTGGCTGACAACATTCTTGCAATGGAATAAAGTAATATTGAGAAAGAAGAGCTGGTGTGTGGACCGACAGTATGTTGGTTGACTTTGTTTCATCATACTGAGTGATGGGTTGAAGACACATGCAGGGTCCTAAAGTACTGTTTGTCAGTCACCACACACCACACGATGCAGAGGAGGCTCAGTGGTGTAGATTTAAACCAGGCCTGAGGTTCTGGTTGCAGATGCCAGCGTGGTGGCGCATCCATCATGCTGCTGATTCTTTTGGGCCAGTGAGTGATGGACCACAGTCAGCCGGTCGGACACCACGCAGCCCTCAACTTCTGTTTCAGCCACTGAGTGAGAGACAAGCGTGGGATGTACAAGCCCGGCGGGAGACGCACAAACATCACAAATGTGTCAAGAGTGTTAGAGAAGGGGGCCGAGCGTGTGTCAAGGAGAGGTTGAAAAGAGAACCACATAGACGGTAGGACGGCACTGCTTAAAGCGGACTGTAAGCAGACGCACATCTTTCAGAGGATAAAGGTTAGGCTTAGATACAGCTGGATTCTTTCAAGGTCAGGGAACAAAAACACTAACAGTTCACCATTTAGCTCTTACACTGTCATTTCCCTTTCTCACATGCTTTCCTTTAATCTAGAGCAGCGGAAACGAAAGATCCATTAAGTGATAGGCGATCAACAGAAAATTAACCGTTCCACTTTTCTGATCATCAAGTAATCGTTTAAGTAATTTTTCAAGCAAATATAAACTAAACATGATGGTTCCGGTTTCTTTCTGCCTGTATTTTCTTGTGCATCACATTTCTCACTAAGGCGCTGTGATCAGCTCCTTTTTATTGGTCCCTAAACCCTATACATAGTCGATCGCTGTCCGCATTTCATTTACTTAATAATGCTTTGTTTTCTTATCTAAAAACCAAACTGAGTGTTGTCTACTTATTCCAGTATCATTTTAATTTGTTGCGCTTCTTTGTGGCCATCTGTGATTGTAACTGTTTAGTCTTAGTTTTATGCAGTTTGATTGATTTTGTGTTGATTGCTGGTTTTACGTTTCTTTTTGAAGGTGTTGTGTTTTTCCTTTTTTGGCTGGTTTTAAATGGGATCGTTTTGAAAGTGAGACATTTCTAAAAAGAAATTTATCCTGATATATATTTCAACTATACATTTTTGATTCATTTTTCATTAAATAAATAGTCACCAAGCAGTTAAAATGTGTCATACTGATCCTTTAAGACTTCAATCACTCCTATATTTAGACATATATAACGACAGCATTTGGATAAGAACATAGCCTCCATGAGTAACTGTAAAGGTTTAAGTGCCCAGTAATATGTAGAGTATATATTTACAGATGACCCTTGGCAATGACACTGACATTTGACCTTTGAGTCTCTATGTAACTAAGAGGGCCTGCTGGAATAACTACAGAACTTGTGTCTGAAGGATCAGTCTGGCCTGGGGCCATGGTCAGCTCAGTAACAGGGGGGTCCCAGCTCTTGGCATGGCACTGGATTTAACAGGGGGAAAAGTGAGGGGTTCGGGGGCTAAAGGTCAGGAGGGAGAAAGTGGGGCGACGGCGTGATGAGGGACAGTCAAGTCTCTTGTTGGCTTTGGCGTTAATTTGGTGAGGGCAGGGGGGCCCACGGGGCTTCCACTCCAGCCCTCCTGATCCTTTAGAAGAATGGCAGGTGCTCTGAAGACAGCAGGCTCCAGATAAACAAACTGCCCCACCAACTACTTTCCAACTTTCTCATATTCATCAACTGCTCTCCAGTAATTGGCTGCTTTTTGCTCACACCACACTATCTATTCTTTAGACTCAGTAGTGGACCGTTTCTGTAATAACTCAGAGTTGTTTCCCTACATGTAACATGCGTGTCCTTAGCTTAATCTGCCCTTCTCTTGTGCAGCATCCTCACCCGGCAACAGCCCCCCCATTCAGTGGTGGCATTCTGGGTGCAGCTGCCAGGGCCTAATTGGTCCCTTTGGGCCGGGAAAGAGCTGGCAGCAGCCAGCTAAAATGCTGATCACAACCAGGAGTAACGGGCATCTGCTCAGAGCGGACACCACTGCGGAACCGCTGGCATAGTTCGCTCGCAAACACATTCACAGAGGCATATGTACTAATAAAGGTCCTTCAAAGTCACAGCAGCCAAAAGCCTCAGTTCAATAACATTAAGATTATACTAATAACAGTCAAGTAATTTACTACATAAAGTCACTGTAACACATTTATTGTATTATATATATATGACAGTTCTAGGTAAAATTGCAGATTACTGAAGCAAAAAAGTAGAGGGAAAAACATTACTTCCTGAAACTGCTTAATGCTTGAAGCCATAAGATGATTTGACTAAAAGAAAGTGACCCAAATCCATCACAATTTTGAAGTTTTAATAGAAATAGCTGTTCTCCTCTCTGATTCTGGCTTGTAGATTCTGACCTAATGTTTTCATTAGTAATTCTCTAAACTATGTATTCTAGCACAGCTAAATAAATCAGCCCTGCCTTCTTAATGGTATCATATCATTAGCCAGTAGGTGAGTAAACTAAGGGCACACACACCTTCTGTGTTGTGTAATGCCATTTGAGCACATACAAGACAAACTTTACAAAATAGAAGAAGCGGACAAGGTACAGCAGCCAGAATGTGACAATTTTATGAACAAATGGAATATAATAGCTGCTGTTCTGGAGCAGCATGCCAAGAAATGAAACTGGTGTGACCTGACATGTCAAAATGTGTCAAAACAATAGATAACAGGTAGTCTGAAAGAGTCATATGAGGCAGTGTGTGTTGCTGTTTATGCATACCAAACTGCTCCCCTCAACTACAACAATCAGAAAATCAATCAGCTTTTAAACTAGGGTGGGTGGGGGGGGGTCATTCTCATTAGAATCACTAGAATTGAAACTCTTCCCTTTATGATTCTTGGCAACATGGACTGGAGCAAGAGGCACAGAGTGATGAGTTATTAATCTGTAACAAAAGTATCTTCCATCCATAAAGTTTTTACTGAGCTCTGTTTCTACATCACAGTAACAACTAATGCAAAAAATTGTTGTTTTTCTACATTGTAAAGTTATGTTGACGGTTGTGGAAAAAAAAAAAAGGTCAATGCAGCACCAGGATGTTTAATTTGCACAAACTGGAGTTATGTTGCAGTTTATTCAAAAAAGGCAAACTTTTGAACACATTTTAGATTTAATAACTTAATAATTAGCTTAGCATAACCAAAGTGAAGTACTTTGTGGATACTTTGGACCCATCACACAGAGACCAGCTTAACAGTGGTAGAGTGAAGCACCGAACTCCAAAATACAAGACCAGCTGACCAACTCACACTACAGCACTTTACAAAACTCTCAGCCAAAGCTGTTCGGGTGAAAACAATCTCTCCGTTACATTTCAAAAGACCTGATAGTGTTGTGGATACCAAAATAATAACATATTGCATTTCAGCAAAATAAGAGAAATTTTGTTCAGCACTTATTCAATTAAGAATTGAGTTTTGGATTGAGAATCTATTCTGAATCAAACTGTGACACTGAGAATCATAATCAAATCATAATCGAAATGTAGGATTCCCAAAGATGCCCACCTCTGTTTTAAAGAGGTGGTATCATGCTCATTTTCAGGTTCAAAATCCTATTTAGGGGTTGAACAGGTTTATATGGTTTCATGCTCAAAAAAAACACCATATTTTTTGCCATAATGCCCATTGCTGCAGCTCCTCTTTTCACCCTGTGTTGAAAGACTTCATTTAAGCGCAGTTCCTTGTTCAGGACTATTAGCCAATCAGAAGCAGAGAAAGGCGGTCAGCAAAAACACGGTTAACAGGTTCAACATGTTGCCGACCAGCTTGGCAACATGGACTGGAGCAAGAGTTTCAGAGTGGTGAGTTATTAAACTGTAACAAAAGTATATTTCATCCATAAAGTTTTAACCGAGCTCTGTCTCTACATCACAGTAACAACTTTATGTCCACTGACTGCCTGGAGGGTAGCTAGTGTTTGGAAGGGAGAGGAGAGCTGTGTGCTGCAGCTCGCTGTTTTTCCACCGATGTTTGAGGGTGTGTCAGACTAGTCGCTAAGCGAGCATTATGACGCGTATTTTCTTGTGACATCACAAGAAAGCGGAAGTAAAGGCTGGACTACAAACGAGCTGCTTTCAGGCAGTTCAGAGCAGAGTTTTCTGTGGGAGATGGGAACTCCCTTTGGGCTGGACTTTGGGCTTTTTCAATTTGCAAACCTATTACATGCACAAAAGAGATATATAACTCAATAAAGGAGAGGGAAAAGCTAAAAAGCATTATACCACCTCTTTAAACAGTATGCTAAAAAAAAATTTTTTTTTAAATGTCCTGACATGACCGGTTTTGTTGATCACTCAGAGCCGGTGTGTTACACAATTCCCATCATTGTGGCAATTCAACACATGCTGCTCCTAACCAGTAATTTATATGTATAACTAATTAAAGCAAGAATGCACTGAAAGACAAGCCTCAATGTGAGAGAGATATGAGGAAATAGCAGTATGGTAATCCTCCCAAAAATACACCAGGGGTCATGAACCCTGTAAGTACACAAGCTAAACTGTAAGAGAGCAGACAAGCTATAACAGTATCGCATGCACAGATGCATACATGCAGGCTGTCGTAAACTGGAGGTGTTAGTAGGAGGCAGGGATCTAATGTTTCTGTGCAAGAACAGGAGACAGAAACAGGATGGAAGTATGTGACCTGACCTTTCAGTGTAACTATAGTATTATGTTGTAATCATGGCGTATAACCCGACAGAGAAACCTGAGACCTATTAGCTGTTGCATCACTTATGGCTTTGTGAAGAATTTTGCACACCTGGACATCTCCAATGCCGCCACCTTCCTCTATTAAAACCATGAATTTATTCATTAAATTAGTGATATTTAATATTCATATTAAAGGTATTCTCTTAAGAGATATTTTCCATCTCCGGACATGCATGTGTGTTAATTTGTATCTGTAAATATGCTCTTTTTGTGACAGGTCTCTTTATGGGATATACAAGAGGGATTAGGAGATGACAGTGATGAAATCAAACATGAAGTTTTTTCCTCTCATTCACTAGGTCACTTTGAATTTCCTGTATTTACGTAAGTGTTTATAGTGTTTACGGCAGCTATTTGGCAATCAGTGCAGCATTACTGTCATCAAACATGAGGGTCAATGATATCAGTGTGCGTCTCCACAGAGACAGAGTGAAGTATTTAACAGCTAAGCCCCCCAAAGACAGGACACAAATGAACCACACCACACACACAGACAGGAGACAAATTAACCACTTCCCACAGAGCAATTCACAAGGGAGCAGGGGACAGTAAACGGCAAATGATCAATATCGCTTTCTTCAGGAGCGCCCACACAATATTAGCCCCACACATACATACATTTAACACAAATGCAAACACATGAACATATAGTAACGTGTCCAGATGACAGTATTTCAATCCTGTGCATAAACATAACATTTTAGCCCCAAATGACAAAATTTGAGCCTGATGTTTTTGTGTGAAATCTTTGTGGTTGTGATGCTCTTGTCCCCGTTGGACAAGTGGCTTTCATCCACCACCATCCCTTTTTTTTTTTACTCCTCTTTAACTCTGAAGCTACAATGACAGGAGACAAACTAGCTATTTCCCCCAGAGCAACTCACCGGGGACAGCAGAAAATGAACTGCCCCAGATCAATACTGTACTCTCTCTCACAGTCACTCTCTGCTATCCTTTATAGAGCAAAAGGTGGCCCCCAGGACAAAGACCCCTTAAGGTTTAAGTCAGAATTTCAGAAAGAAAAAATAAGGATTAGTGTATTTGCATGAATTATCTTTGCATGCAAAGTGTTAATTGAAAAAGATGCACCTGTGCAAATATTTCAGACCACCAGGGAAAATCTTGGACACTGATGAAGATGCAGGAATCCCATATAAGATTATTTCTGTGCGTTTACATTCATGATGCAGCCTGGCTATTTGTCATACTCTGGTTAAGGTCAACCTGCTTACATACAGCTTTAATATACTGCAACTCAATATCACTGCTTCCATGAATAAACCAATTTACCTGGAGCAACATGCCTGCAAAAAAAAAAAAAAGATCCACCCAACTATGGAAGTACAAAAACGCTGCAGCCATCAGCTACAGAGTCATCTCTGAGCAGCCGTGCCTGACTTCAACACAGGGGATGATGAATGATGATCCTGTAGTTATACACAGTGCTGCTCCTCAACACGTTTTTGTTAACACAGACAAAACTTAATATCAACATCTTATTCTGCCCATTTATTACTTTTTGAAATTTGCCAGTTATATATGAAATGTAATACTGTCAGGCTTCTGTGTAAACAAGTCTTGTGTGCTGCTATCCCTTGTCTGCTGTATATTTAAATGGAGTGTTAGGGAGTAATGCGTTACATTACTGAAATAATATTACATTTCCCAGTAACTAATAGTGTAACGGATTACTTTTCCCAAACAGTAATATTACAGTTTGTAATCCAGCCTCCGATGCCGCTCACCAGCATCGAAGAATTACTAAGCTTGTCTATTAAACACGGGTCACTCTGTTCTATTTTAGTTAGCCAACTTTTGAACTGAACCTCAAACTGAGTATTTTTAGTTTGCTTACGGGGATAAAGAAAGATGGACTCCGAGGAGATTTGAACTGAGATCAGGACTCATTAATTGGTGGTTGAACTGTGGATTTTGTATTGAGCGCTTACTGTATAATACACTGTGGTGAAAAGGTAGGCCGACCTGATGATATTATATCATATTATTTAATGCCATGACTTGACTCAAATTGTCTTTCTCATATTATTATAATTTGATAGATCTTATTGCTCATAATAATAATTGTACCTAATTCATCATAACACAGGCCTGACCCACAAGAAAGATCAATCTATGTTTACTCTGATATACTATACACTGATATACTGCTTGTCCGTTTTGAATATTACAGAAGGTAAAGAGCTTAAAAATTAATCGCAAATTAAATCGTAATCGCAATATTGGTTAAAAAAAATAAAAAAATCGCAATTAGATTATTTTCCAAAATCGTTCAGCCCTACGCGCAACTGCTCAGCAGGTCAGCAGAATCGGACCTTATGCTGATCAATTCAGCTATTAGCCAAAAAGCTTCAAGAAGAATGGAGACTGAGGGAGAGAGGCATTATTTCCACAGCTGTAAGAAGCTTCTGTCATTATTGTGTCACAATCTAAGATGCAAAGAACATGGTCGTCCGTTGTAAACTTTGTGCGAACAGCAAAAAGCTTTCAACCGCGGCCCATAGTGCCTCTGATTTATTGAAGCATCAGCTAAAGCAGCACAGCAATGTGAAACTTAGAGAAAGAAACCCCTGGTGCTGCTGCCAGAGATGCTTAGCAACGTAACGTTTTGTAAAAATACTGAACATTGCTCTTATAAATACATGTAAAGTAAAACAGGCGGGATTTACTTGCTTTATAGTGAAATCACATTTTTGGTTTGAGATGGGCGGTGAGTTCTTTTCCATTTCTCCGTGATGAACTAAAAAAATAAATAAATCAGTGAGTAAAACATTACTGCTGGAAACAGAACCAGCAGAACGGCTGGAATGCATCAGTTTTACCACCTGGCAAAAGTCTGCATTTACATCGTCTTGGTCATCATCTTCCAACAATTATTAATGTTAAGTATTACACTGAATTCTGGGGGGAAAAAAATGCCAATGGTTTTAGGTGCAGACCCAGTGCATATCACTCTCTCTATCTCAACCCAACTGGTCGAGGCAGTTGGCCGCCCACTCCGAGTTTAGGTTCTGTTCGAGATTTCTACCTGTTAAAAAGGGAGTTTTTCCTTGCCACAGTGGCCAAGTGCTTGCTCATCGTGGGAACAGTTCTACAAAGCCTACGATCTAGACCTGCTCTGTATGAAAAGTGCAATCAATTAACTCCTATTAAGAATTAGCACTGAATGAATAAAAATTAATTGAATAGCAGATTGCAAAAATAAACCTCAGACTGAATTTTGTGTTTTGAGTGACAGGTTGTTGTAACTCTGATGAACAGTGGCAGGAGTTCACCAGTTGCTCGGGTTGCTGAGCCAGCCGTGAACATGTGCACAGCCCCCTCTGCAGCTCACTGGCAGGAACGCAGCAGTAAGATCTGCTGGTTCACACACACACACACGTGCGTGTGTGTGTGTGTGTGTGTGTGTGTGTGTGTGTGAGTCCAGAATCTGGCTGTACACCCTGACCCACTCACAGGTGAGTATAAATAGTACTGATCCCCGGTTCTGGGTTTTCCTGCCAAGTCTCTGCTGGCCCAAGAAGACGTGATGGAATAGGGACAAGTTGCCCTCTCTGACCAATCAGGGCTGCTGCATGCTGCAGTCTACTGACAGCCAATGTGGGATCACAGTCATACCATTCTCACTGCCAGAAGACTCTAACCACTGCTGATAACCAACCGCCAGCCAGGCTTTAAATTAGGACCAAGACCAACGAATCATCTAGACATTGTCAAATTACAATATAATAATTAATATTCATTCATAACATTCATTTTTTACTTTTGCTCAGCTATGCAGTGCTGAAATTACCTGATTACAGTAGAAATCAATCATCAGATAATGAATCGCCAACAACTTCAAACAGATTAAGTGTAATAAAAAAAAAATCATAATTGTTAAAGTTATAGGTTTCCGGTTTGTAAAGTGTTAGAATAGGCTGCTTTTCTCTCACCTATCTCATTGTAAATTCTTCCTTATCTTTCAGTTTTGAACAGTTGGCCAGAATAAAAAGTAATTTGAAGACGTCCCCTTGGATACTGGGTAATTATAAAAGGGCATTTTTCACCATTATTTTACGTTTCATAGTCAAAACTTTGAATATCCACATTTACTAGAGAATAATGTTTTTGGAACTATAATTAATGGACATTTTGGTCCATGCTGAGGTATTTGCTTCAGTTAGAAACCGTTAATAAGGGATTAGATTCAGCGTCCATTCGATCAGAATGCACGCTCAAAGTGTTGAGCCTCAATTACAACACCAAAGATGATCGACAAATCCTTCATTGTTTTGGCCTGTAGCACCAGTTATTAATATTGTAACCAGAGCTCATAGTCGGAGCTCTCATCTTATCTGTTAACCCCCCTCTGCCCTCCATGCCAACCCTGCTGGCATGACGGCTGCCGGAAACAACTACAGCTTCCAGCGCCGGAGTGGCCATACCAAAACGGTTACACCTCTGCTACCGCAAATGTCAACGGCACTAACGGCAACTCACTGACAGTCAGGTCGAAGCCACAGTGCTACTGCAAATCATACGAGCTGTTTCAACCGAGACTGCAGGAGGAAGTGAGTCACGGCTGCGATGACGGTGTGCGCGACAGAGACGCACAGATAAACACAAACACACCTCCCCCAACCACACACAGAGTTAAGGACTCAATTACTCTGCTTCTGTTCAGAGCAAATCTCACTAATTAAATAGGTTAAGCATTAATTATTCAACCACAGAGAGAGACCCTTGACGAGGGGGGGGCGGAGAAGTATGGGAAGGGGGTGATGGAGGGGAATGAATCGTTCTTCTCGAGCTATAAAACAATCCACACCAGCGCGGCTAATCAATACAGCCCTGCTGGAATTAGCAGTTATCTTAAAGCCCTTCAACAAGAGCGTGCAGACTGACAAACACAAACAATCATCCATTATTAAATACCAAAACACAACTGGAAGAAGGTGGGAGGTAAACACTGAGGATGTAAGTGGTATGGTTGGAGACTGAATGGAAGGGGAGTTAGCGGAGATTGAGGAACAGGAAGAAACGGATGGATGAAATGGATGATGGACAAACAAAAGGATTATTCTTCTTTATTACAACGACATATACTTTCTTTTACTCATCCATTGCACTTACCAAAGTAACTGGGAAGACAGATTGCAGATCCTTAAATATAGTTAAATGGGACATGAAATATAAGCGGCCAGGCATATGAGAGTTTGTGTAAAAGGACTCAGTTTATCCACATTTTCCAAACACATTATTTTAAGGCAAAACTCAAATTAAACACACGCAAAAGGTGGGTTACAATCCTTCATCGCGCTGGAAACTTGTGTTTGCATAACCTTGCTAAGTGTACATGGACAAAGACATTTTGGGAGATAATTTCACTGTTGACATCTTTTTTCTCCTTTAAGTAAGTTTGGTTAACCTGGCAGTTAGTTTAAAACCTGTCTGATCGATTGCTCATGCAGGGAGATCCTTAAATTTCAGCAGCTAGCAAAACGGGAAAAATAGATTCTGAAAATAGATTTTTACGGCTGCCAGACAAATACTTGCCATGAGGCAATTTCCCCCAAATTAATAAAGGTTATAACTTTTCATGGTCTATGAATAAAAAAATGCTTTTTCAATGAATTAGTGATGACCATGTGAGGGTGTTCTTTAACCAAATAAAAAAAAAAGTTTACACATTATCGAGACATGACTATTGCAATAGCATAGAGTTGAAAGGATCAATTTTGGTTTGAATTACAGAACTAGAACAATTTTGACAATAATTTAATGGTTTATGGAATTTTTCAAGCTAAAACTATCAAACCTTATCTGGATTCCAACTTGTCTTTTGTAAGGATTTGCTTCTCTTTGTCTTGTATGATAGTAAACTGAATATATTTGTGTGTTGGACTGTTGGTTACACAAACAGAGCAATCTGATGCCATCATAGTTGGGCATCACTACTTTCTAACATTTTTCAGATCAAACAATTGATCTATTCATTGAGGAAATAACTGCCAGATGAATCAATAATGAAGATAATAGTTAGTTATGGCAGTAGAATGGATAAACATGTTACAAAAAGGGTCAACGCTCAATAAATACAAATATATCCAGAAGAGAAGTTTTACTACAACAAACAATAACACTAGCATCAACCCCAAACCAACAAGTACTTGTTGATTGCCCTTTATTTTGTGGTTCTGTCGATCTTCCTGGCTGTGTCACTACATTTCCATCAGATAAGCTGATTAGAAATTCAGTTTTATTCATGAACTAGTTACAATTTCCCCTCAGCAAATTAGACCAAAGACAGAATACATCATGCTGTGAGAGTTTTCTAAAATTAATTTAAAAAATGTATTTATTATTTTTTTATATTATATAACACAATGGCATTATGTTTGTACTACAACAATAAAATGTATGTCTTTGCTTGTTGCAACAAAACATTATTTACATGTTGCTGGCTGATAGGACCAACCTATCATTCAGTCTACACCCGTCCATCCAGTCTCTGCTGAAGAATCTACTCCACATGTGTTGCCAACACCGACAACAATATTCCTAATCTGGTAAAATCTGGGGGACACCTGTAGGGAGGTTATGGTGGGCTTTAAAAGCCCACCCTGTGCCAGGGACCAAGGAGATCAGGGATGTAAGGGAAAGTCAGACATTGAGGTCTGCATGCCAATCATGGCTGGAAGCACACGGTCAAATACCCAGGGGGGCCAAGAGAGTGGACAAAACATTCATTTCCACATGGGTGAGACAAAGACGCAAAGGAGAGAAAGTTAAGGAGGAGAGAAAGTTAAGGAGGGGACAAGTGGTGATCTAGAGAGGAAAGGAGGTACTTAGGGAGGAAAAACGAGTAGTAGGGACTGGTGGGGGAGATAGCAGGGGGTCTCTGAATACCTTAACAAGACCAGAATAGACTTAGGGGGTTCGGGTTTCTAGGCCAGTATGACTGAAATGGAAAGTTTGAATGGCTGAAAAAAAATATGTCAAGAAGGGGTCAGGTTTCCTCCTTAGCCTGGGCCCTCAACCTGGAGCCTGGCTCTAGGGTATGGGATGGAGCAGGTGGGATGGGTAGGGCATACGACTGAAAGGGGGACAGAATGGCAGAGATGAAAAAGATAAGAGTGATTCAAAATTTTCTAACATTACAGGAATATGGGGTCTTGGCCCCGACTTGGATCCAACCAACCTACAGAAACTTGCAGCCAAGACATTAATTAAGGGTATACGTTTAATCCCTGTGGACAGGGAGGAAGTAGAGAAATAGAGTGATGGTACGGGTGAGCAATTACACAATGTGGCTGCAGATTGAAGACCAGAAAGAGAAATAGTTTAGAGAGAAAGTATTGAAAATAACTTGTGCACCGTGGGTGGGATGTGTAACCCCTGCAGTGATGGCACAACAACATACATCTAAAGCCTGGGCATCCCTGCTCCCTTCAAAAATGTGGTCAACAAAGCAGGAGAGCAATCATTCTAGATGCAGTTTCGGCAGAGAAAGTACAGCTGGGTGATGTATCTACACAACACTGTATCGTGTTACACACCGTCCAGACTTTTGTCACTGTGATATTATGTAATGCTTTAAAAGTTGTTTTCTGGCCTTAAAGGCTTCTGTTTAGTGCTACACAGTTGGGAACTTTTTGGACTGTTATAGCGGAGATAAGACACGACTACAAATCTTCCAATCAGCGTGTGCAAATACCTTTTGAAGAAATAAAGAAGGTTAAAGACGCTTTGTCCCTTATCCAAGAGACTTATTCAGTTCTAAGAAGTGTGGGGTCATTTGCCAAGATCATTGATACTGCTGGGTCGTTAGTGCTCCTGGCTGTACAATGACAGTCGTTATGGTCGTTAGAACCACCCATGTCCAAGACTGGGCCTTTTGATATCCTACAAGCCTGAACCCGGCCTGTTGAATTCCTACAAGCTTGCCAATGTGGCTTGACTACACAAAGGAGGTCAAAACAATACAAAGCCCAAATGGCCCTAGTCAGTTAATTCACACCTACCTGTGAACTCTTAAATTTTACAACCAAAGGTTTGTATTGGCTAAAGCTTTCAGGGGGCAGAGTAATGATACTGTACATTTATTCATTTAGCTGACGCGGTTTTTAAAAAAGCGTCAGCTAAAAGCTTGTAGGCAGGGACCTGCCGCCGCTCGCCTGCAGTAATGTTTACATTTACCTTGTGGGGAATCCCTCACCTAACACAGCTCAGGTTTGTCTCTTCCTCGATTTGTGCACCAGAAAGAGGTACAACTACCATCCAGCATTTTGGCAATGCAAAAGTAAACAACTCATAGTAATCAATCCAATCCACTTTATTTATGTAGCACAATTTAAAAACAACAAGGTTAGGTCTTCAGCCTGGTCCTGGGCACGTTCAGCCGCAGCTGATCAGCAGACCTCAGTGGCGTTGGCGGGGGTGTAAGTGTGCAGGAGCTCAGAGATGTACTGAGGTGCCAACCCATTAAGTTACTTAAAAACAAACATTAAAATCTTAAAATGTATTCTAAAATGTACAGGGAGCCAGTGGAGCGAGGCCAGAAGGGGAGTAATATGTTTGTGTTTCCGGGTTCCTGTTAAAAGACGAGCAGCTGCATTTTTGAGTGCATTACAGCAGTCCAAACGGGTCGAGATAAAAGCATGAATCACATGCTCAAGAAAATCAAAGGATAAAACAGGTTTAATTTTAGATAAAAGCCTCAAATGATAAAAACTGGATTTAACCAGTGTTTATCTGCTTTGTCAAGTTTCAAATCACTGTCAATTTTGATTTTGCCTTAATTGGTGACCTATGGCTTTACATATTGCAGCAGGGAACCAAGGTTTACAGGGGTGGAGTCAGAAACCAGACTGGGTCTAAATACAATGACCTCAGTTTTGTCTTTGCTTAAATTTAAAAAAAAACAACAAAAAAACATCCAGGCCTTAATATCCTTGAGAAATTCAAGTAGAGGAGTCAGGGAACTGTTTGCATTTCTTCTCAGGGGCAAGTAGATTTGCGAGTCGTCAGCATTAAAGTGGTAGGAAATACCTTATTTTTTACAAATGTTTCCAAGAGGGAGACGGTATAAGGAGAACAATAGTGGTCCAAGAACTAAGCCCTGAGGAACTCCACAGAGAAGGGGAGCTGTAGATGACGTAAAGTCACCAAGTTTTACAGAAAAACGTTGCTCAGATAAATTCAATCTGAACCACTGCAGGGCAGTGTCTCGGATGCCCACACAGTGCTCAAGGCGAGAGATGAGAATGGCATGATCAGTTGTATCAAAAGCAGCAGCCTAAAAGCACAAGAATAGCAGAGCCACCGCGATCTGTAGTTAGTAAAGATGAATAAAAACTCTCAATAGTGCAGTCTCTGTGCTATGAAAAGTTTAAAAACCAAATTGATAAATTCCATATCTAAAAAGGATTGTAGTTGTGCAAATACATTTTTTCTAAGATGTTAGAAATAAAAGGAAGCGTTGATATCGGTCTGTAGTTAGCTCAAATTGTAATGTCCAAATTTTCCTTTTAATTAGAGGTACAACAGTTGTAACAGTGTATCACTTGCTTCCTGGTTGGCAGGCAGCGGAAAATAATGTATTTTTTGACAATTACCAACAGATAACTCTATAACTGTATATAAATAACTATATTCTAAGGAGACACGTTTTAATAAACATCATAAAGTAACATTTCTATTTTTTAAAAAATGGCAAACTTATTAGCACATTTTAACAAAACTCCTTTCCCCCTCATGCATTATGGGAATTGTGAGGGACAGACGTAGACTGCACAAGGGTTTATTTACAGCGTCAAAGTCCACTGGGACCTTCTCAGAAGCGGAGCCTGACCCACGTTAGTGACTTGTTTTTAATACGGTGTGTCCTTTTTGTGCATCTACTACATTCTTCAAAGCTTTCTGTGGCTCGCTTTCGTTCCTCGTCTTGACGGGTGCAACTAGCAACTACCAAAGGGAGCGTTCAGAATAAGAGTTTTGACGACACGTTTAGATTTTTTTTGATTTGGTGATTAGTGCTTACTTTTTGTGCTTCTACTACCCATCTGCTCTGCACTGCTTGACGCTGGGACGCTTTTGGGACGCACTGCAGCGCTTCTCGTGTGAGCACAAACATTGACTAGAATGGCTGCGATCAGCTCTGGCAGCAGAGAAGCAGACAGACTCGGTGGACTTTTGGAGTTAGTCTGGGGTCCTGTATACTTGGTTTAAATTACTTTGTAGCAGGTGGGCCCTGTGATCTAGCTCCGCCCCCGGGTGCACAGAAACAGGTGACATCACCTGTTTTCCCCCAACTCAGCCCTGCCCACTTCAAACCAATTGGACAACCATGGACCAAAATAGTTATAAACAAAACATGTCCAACAACCAAAAATCAGTTAGTTAACTGTTTGTTTTTCAGAGCCTTTCAGTTATCCATCATGACTCTAAAACTGTCCCTGGTTAGACAGATAGAACGAAACCACCTACCAAAAAGGGAAAACAAGGAGTAGTCTGGATATAGCATTACATGATTAAATAGTACAGTACAATTTATAATCCTCCAAGAAATCCCCAACAAGACCCTGAAGTCATAAACCACCCATCATGTCAACAGCCATGCCCGGTGCCCAGATAACCCTGCCCTGAGCACACCATCCCCCCTCCCCATCAGTCACACAATCCCTGCTCTACCATGTGTCCATGCGTGTGTGCGTCGGGGGAGATAATTACATGCCGAGAGCGCCTCAGACTCATTGCTCGTCTTCCCACGCAAACGGCAAACCCCCAATGATTATAACACGTCAGTGTGTGCAGACATATGGAGGAGAGCTGTGTGTGTGTGTGTGTGTGTGGAGGCTAGGGTTACTGTCATAGGGTCGGGGATACAGCAGGGTGAGGTGCTGGGCAGCTATACCAGCATGCTCTCCAGCTGACAAAAGGTGAAGATTTATAGTGTAGCCCCCAACAGTCCCTGACTTTCCCCTCCTGTTACCAGAACACACGCGCTTATGTAAAACAATAAGAGTTTAGATTCTGCTCAGTGACTGTTGAGTTCAGCGTATTTTTTAACATTGGTGACATGCTGCAAAAAGGTT
Organism: Lepomis macrochirus; assembly: GCA_024633595.2. Taxonomy (NCBI): domain Eukaryota; kingdom Metazoa; phylum Chordata; class Actinopteri; order Centrarchiformes; family Centrarchidae; genus Lepomis; species Lepomis macrochirus. The sequence continues at coordinate 32,358,714 of JALXJV020000010.1, read as the reverse complement.
TTCGCCCATTTACTATAATAAATTAACATTGATGCCGCCAACTATTCTGCAGATCATGCTGCAGTGTTTCAGATTTGTCATTTTCCTACCTTTCAGGCAACCATTGATTTCATTTGATTCATTGCAGTACTGTATTAAAATCAAAAGGCAGATTATTGAAACTTTAATTATTTTTTCAATTTCTTGCATCCTGGACCAATCCACAGATTTAATTTAACTAAGGCATTGAAAAACTATTGTTTGGTGTTTGTACCACAGTTAAGGTATTGGCTACATTACTGAAAAAAAAATGTAATATAAAGCACACATTATTTTTAGTTTATGGGATACCATTGGTATATAGTCCTTTAAAAGAATCATTAAAGTTTAAAAGAGAGAAATCATTACATGAAGTGAATTAATGATACACAGCAGACGTAGGCAGAAGACTAGATCGTGAGGTATTGTGCCTACTGGAAATAAGATTATCATCAGGATTCAAACCTCTATAGCTGAAGACAGCTCCACCCCCTACTCCAGCCAAGCCATATACCAATAAAGTGACACAGGCATTGCCTGCCATGTGTTCTCAAATAATTAGTAGGGATCTGCCTGTGTCCTGTTAGGTTTCTGATTTATTCAGACAGCCTGGCACATAGGCCACTCCTCTGGATACCAAGAAAACATTTACCCCCTTAACTGGGAAGGAGTCACAGTCATCTCAGGCTAAAGTTTCTGGACTCAATAGTATTGATTACACATTTCAACACATGCCGCTCACCCCCCCCCCCGCCTTGTAGATATGTAGGATAAAAGCACCTCCTTCATGACTGCAAACAGCACCCGGAGCTAATCTTGGAGCCCAGTCAAAGAAACAACCGCCATCAAACTAATCCTTCAAAGAAAATCCAGAAAACCTTAATTCAGTCATTTGATCAGGCTTAACAAAGTACTACAAGCGTTTACTTCGTTGTGTGTCCTCAAGGCCAGTGAGGTCCATCTGCACGTTGATCTCAAGTGAGTCAGAGCTTTAATTATGGTCAGTTGACAGTTTGATGAGAGTCCGTGGAAGGAGGAGGGGTCTTACAACATAGATGGGGAGGAGTTACTCATGTGGACATACTGTAGGTACATTGGTCTGATTACTGGCATGCATGGCTCCCTGGGTCCTGAGGTTAATCAAAATGCCAAATGTTACTGTGCACTGTAGCCCAGAGCTATAACGAGCATAAGACACCATCCTACATGAGAAACTTGTGCAGGGGTGGCGATGGAGCAGTGGATAAGACACATGTCTTTGGTGTGGGAGACCAGGATTCGAATCCCTCGTTGCTCCAGAGGCATGTGACCTCTGACATATTGTAAGTCGCTTTGGATAAAAGCGTAATGTAAACTGAAACATTCATGCAACCGAATAGCTATACTGTTTATATATAGGCACATAGATAAATGCACGATGAGGTTCAAGATACTTTCCCCTCCTAAATACTAAAATATATGTGGACAAAAACAAAAAAAAACAAATAACTTTGTGCCTCACCTTCTCTGCAAAGGCAACAGGTCTGCCTAAATCATTATGGCAACGCAACAATTCTTGATGTACGATGAGTTTGCATGTGTGTGGTCACACATGTCTCGTAGGGCATGCGTGTGTGTGTGTGTGTGTGTGTGTGTGTGTGTGTGTGTGTGTGTGTGTGTGTGTGTGTGTGTGTGTGTGTGAGATAGAGAGAGACAAATGGTGACAGATATAAAAATAAAGGAAGAGAGAGAGAAAGCCACAGACAGAAAGAGAAGACAGAGGTCCACCTGTTTGACACAGAGAGCCTGAGAAAGTGCAGGGGAATGAGCAGAATGCCAGTGTGTGAGGTGTGTGTGTGTGTGACTGTGTAGTCAAACTGACAATACTATGGGAGCACTGGGGAATGGCATTCAGAGAACGGTATGTAGAAAAGCAGCTGATGGGAGAATCATACACACCAACACACACACACAAACAAACTATTAAAATCGTTTGACCATTAAAAAGAAGTTCTAAAAAAATAAATAAATAAAAAAGAGCATACAAATACATTAGATATAGACGCTTCCATTATGCACATAGTAACACCAGCTGTGTGTTGTAATGTCCAAACACACAATCCAACAGTGAGTTAGTGTCCTCTGTAAGCTGCCTCTATGTGTGTGTGTTGTGTGTGCATGTGGGGGAGTGAGCCAGACAGAGGACAGGGCAGCGCAAGCGGCTGCGGTGTGAAGGAAAAGTGGGAGAAACTGGAGCAAGTGTGAACCAGAGGGTGATACAAATAAACAAACAAAAATAAACAAATGTGTGCCGAGCCAAGCGGAAGTCAAGAAAACGACAGACAGGGAGAACAGTCCAAAGACAAACTTGTTGGCGGTAATATTTTGTGATTTGTGGTTTCATATCAACTGAAATACATATATATATATGTATACATATATATATATATATATATATATATGTATGTATCTCTATATATATATATATATATATACATGTATATATATATATGTATATACATATACTCTTTAGACAAACAACTTTTGAAACCAAAAACAAGGTTTTACCTCTAACAAACACGTGGGTATGGTTTAAGAACTTGAAGTATATTAACGATAACCTGCTAAGAGGACTAATAGAATCAGATTAGAAGTGCTGTAATCAAGACTGAGAGAAGACCAAGACAAGACAAAGAGAGCATCGAGACAACCTACAATATATGCGGGGGTGACATTTTGTGTACCGCCACTACTGTTGACTTCGAGTTTCAATGTGCAGAAGGTAAATCAAATGTTAATTTAAATGCACTTTGTTAACTGTTCATTAAAATAATTTGATGTACAAATGTCTTAAAATGAAAAAAGGTTCTAGTAAACTTCCCCCCATGTTTAATAATGCACCAATCAAAAACGTCAAGGAGGGGCCTAAACCACATTTAAGTCAGCAATGCATGTAGTAAATCGCCAGATGTAAACTTCATTCACGTAATAATCAATACAAGGTTAGCGAAACCTCTGCCGTAATCCAATGACAAACATTTAAGAGCAGCCCCTTTCCCAGCCTGGGGCGCAAAAGTCAAAATTTCAGTATTTCTCAAGAGTCAACATGCATCGATGTTGAGAAATAAAGCAGTGGCATATGAGTGGATGCACTACAACCAGCAATGTGCAAGAAATAATCACTTTGTCACGCATTCCTAAATCAACATCCACACTCACCATCCTCCCCTGGACTGAACCAGCTACACTTGCACTGCCATCACGGACTCTACCTACCTGTCTCAATAGACATTCATGTAGACATTTATATTTATATATCATTCATACCGTGCGCTTTACATAATAATGCATCATATTCTATTTAATTACTGCTAAAGCACTTCTGGTTAGATGCTTTCTAAGTTTTGTTGCTTTGTACCACTGACATGTGCAATGACAATAAAGTTGAATCTAATCAAATCTAAACACATCCGTCAGAATGAGCTTTTGTGGTAGAAACATAATGCACAAATTAATTCACATCATTTATAGGCTAAGTGCTTTGATCAGTACTCAGCACAGGCCAATCTACCCGATGAAGAACTAGATGATGGACTCACTTCTGCGAAAACGGGTTTGTGAGCTCCTCAGAAGATTAACATGGTAAAGCCCCCTGTTAATAGTTTAGTGCAGTTTGCATGTGTCCATACAGACAGTGCTGTGCGAGTACATATCAGTGGAAAAAGTATAAAATGTCAGAGAGAGCAGGGCCCCTCTGTAGAGCAGCACATATGATTTCTGGGTAAAATAAACGGCATCACTGCAGGAACAGTAACAGGATCCCTGGAGCAGGGCGTGAGGAGGGAGGAATCTTTTGTGGCGGTAACGGGCTTCATGGTATCTGGAAGGGGGGGCAGCATGTTGGTAAGCTGATGCTGAGAGGGCAAAGGTGGCAGCACTGCCACTGTAAGACAGTCACTCCTACTACAACACACAAACAGGTCAACAATCTGACCCTGTGTGTGTGTGTTTTATGATTTACATACACAGGGCTGGGGACCAGCTGAGAAGTAAAACTTGAGTAGCCAACGGATAAACACACTTCTAAATACTAACTCGGAGTAACAAGAGAGAGTTAGCCAGTAGTGAGACTGAAAACAGCCTTGCATTAAAAAAACTAGATGACCTACATTGGTGAGGGCGTGTTGCTACAGGCACCTTTGAGAAGGTCCAAGTCCTGTTTGAATAACACATCTGTGAACTTTAAGATGAAACACCAAACCAAAGACAGGATTTTACAGGATTCTTTACGTGCCGTCCTGACAGCCGCAATGCGAACGGCTAAATTACAACGTTCATGTTACAAAGAGATCTACCAGGAAAGCGTGCTTGTACATATTTCATAAATTAAAATTAACAACACCGCCGTCATTAACACACGCCAAGACAAAATTAACGTGCATTTCCCCTAAATTGCAGAGCCACCTGCTGGTTCAACTCTGACCGACAGAGGAGTATTTACTCTACGTGCACGCGTTCTTCTGACATGTCTGTAGATATCAGGTCCACTGAGTTGAAATGATTAGTTGACTAAAATCGACAGACAGAAAATGAATCAGCAATTATACAAACACACACTGAGTCAAAATACCCCGCTTCCTCAAATGTGAGGATTTGCTGCTTTTCTTTGTCTTACGTGAGAGTCAACTCAATTTCTTTATGCTTTTGACTGCTGGTCAAACAAAACAAGACATGTGAAGACATCTTGAGCATTAGGAAATTACAGCAGGCAGGTGGGAAAGTAACCAGCAGACCAACCGATGATGAAAATAACGTCATTGGATGTTTGCAGCCAACAGTTATAAAAAGTCCACAGATATGTCAATATCTTCTTTTTTTTTTTAAAAGCTGATAACTTGCTGATGAGCGGACGCTAATTAGCTCTTCAGGTTGTATTTTTCAGAATGTGGTTTACAAATTCAGATGAACTCTCACGACATTACAGTTCAGACGTAGAATGAGATTATACAGAAAGTGCCTGCAGTCTGCAAAGTGATATACAATACTGGGCTTTAAAAAAGAAAAAAAGTCACAAGGCATATCAGCAGAGCAGTGGAGACAGCTACAGAGAGCAAAAAGACTGAGCGAGACCGGATGAGAGACGGTGAGGGGAGGAAAGAAACCATAGTGAGATAGAGACCTAAAGCGCTCGGGAAGCCTGTCACATGGGGCTTGAAGCCGCATGGCTCAGCACTCTCCCTCTCTGTGTTCTGTCCGTTGCTGACATTTATCTGCTTTATTAGATTATCTGGGCTACATGGCTGTCTCCGGGCACATGCAGACGCACACACGGATATATACGTTCACACACACACACGCACACACACACACACCTCTCGATTCATTACAGCACCAACTGCTTACTTAGGTTTATACCCTCTTTAAATTAATCCACAGATAACCGAGCAGCTCAGAAAAACACCCACCCTTAACACGCAGAGAGGCTAAAGCTGGCCATTGAGGAGGAAATTAAGACACATTGTTTGTGAGTGTATTATCATGCGTGTGCGAGTGGTCATAAGGTTGTTTTTTTAACGGGCTCATCTATAGGGACTCTTCCCATCATTAGTAATTCAATTTGCTCTTTATTAGCGGCTCTTATCAGAGGCACAGACGGCTACGAGCAGCCTTCCTCACTCCATCTTCCTCTGCGCTCCCCCCTGCCCTACCTTTCCTGAGCCTCTGATTCCGAATCCCCACCTTTAATTTGAGATGCATGTGTTGCTGCTGTAGGCCACTCAGGCTCTCCACGTGACATAACACACATGAAGTAATGATGAAGATGAAGGGGGAAAGGATGTGAGAAAGGACGACACATAAAAGTTAAGGAATCAGAAAAAGAGAAGCAGACTGATAGACGCAGAGCCATGGGGACGAATAAAGCCTAATGTTAATAGTGATGGCTTTTCTAATGTCTTCTGACTCCATTGAGTATGGGAGATTACACCAAGATGGGCATGAGGCGTGTAGGGTACACGCTGAATGACCGGAGGGTTGGAGGGGCAAGAGGAGGGAGGGGGCTGTAAAAACAATGATTGCTTTCCATCAGGTTAGCCCTATATTCTACAGTTCGTTAAAACAATCCAATTTGCAAAAGGATAATTATGCATTAGCTCCTTTTTATCTACTGGAGGGAGAGCGGTGCCAGGGCTTGATAGCAGTGGCGCTGCCTGCCTCCACCTCTGCAAATTACCCGCTATCGGCACTTGTTCGCCATCACGGCTGAATTGGGCAATCAATTAACCTCCCCCCTCCTCCTCTTATAGTCCTGCCTGTGAGCCTCTCTAGTGACAGCCAGCAGCACAAAGCCCCTACAAGGACTACATGGATGTGAGCTGCTGCCCTCTGCTGGAGATGGCTGTCATAGCTGCAGGCAGAGCGACAACCGAAGATCCAGTTACATACTACACACTAATTATAAGCAGGTTTTGAGTATGTTGTGTGTTCAGACTGGACAAAAAGGCCAAAAGTTTACAAATTCTGAATTCTTAAAAAAAAAACAAAAAAAAATTGATTTGTTTGATCTAAAAATCACTGGTGGATGGAGGTAAAACCTGCAGGAGCTATAAGAGTAAGTGTCATATCTTTAGATTTGCTTTCTCTTTGTCAATTCCAAATGGCAGCGTGCCACTGTCACAGGTTGTTAGAACCACCAGCAGATGTACTAGAAATTCCTATTTGCAAAAAAAAAAAAAAGAGTGATTTCTTAGACAAAAACAGTTTAACATGACAATTAGGATATACACAGTCATACATACTGTATTCTACAAATACGTAGTTGGCTGTATTTTGAGAACTCTGTGACACAGGTGGTGCAGAAATGACACAAGCACTGAAGAATGACATGGTGTCAAAATTAGAAAGGAATACAAGCAAACAATAAGCAATAAACTTAGACGCAAATAAGATTTCACAGAAAATCTCTGAGCGTGTTCAATTCGCAAGAAGTAAAACGATGATAAAGATGAAAGTATTGCTCAAAGACTCTTCGTTTGACTCAAAGACCTCTGATGGAACATCAACCACCAACTGCGTGATGGAAACCTTGTGGTGACTTTGACAAATAAAACACAGTGAGACGTGGTGATGTTTCGGGGGGAGGCTGGAAAATATGAGAAGATGACTGAGAGAGTGTTTCAGCAAGGAAATGTATCGTCAATCTAAAAAAAGAGAAGAGCTTGGAACGCAAACAGATCGTTTTAAATGAGCAGAACAAAAACTGTAGCCAGAGCTTGTTTCACAGCAGACAGGATGACTTTGAGTGGATGTGTGAGTCACGGAGAGGATTTGGAGAGATGTAAATCGCAGCATGCAAAGGATAATTGAAAGCACTTTGATGATCTTGTGCAACTTCAAGAAAGTACAGACCTGCCAGATTTGCAGAATAATCATTATCAGTAAAATTCAAAAGAATATTACTAATAATAATTACCAATCTGCTAATCACTAGACTAACTGTGACTCATTTGGTCGCACGTCGGTGGAAATGTCACGAGATCCTGCGGGACTTGAGAACTGTTCAGCAATGTAAGGTTTTTGAGCTTGACGGACAGTTGGTGAGCTATCGGCTAGAACGACATTGTCACAGCGCCACCAAATGGATGTAGGGTGCTCCACAAATCAGGGAGAGGAGGAGGAATATTAAGAAGATCAAAAATAACAACATGGTTCCAGCGTTTCAAGACCGCAGATACAAGACAGTGGTAACAAAACCAGATTAGATATGTTCCGTCTTACCCGTGTAATCTTGTTTTCTCATGGATCAGCATTTGGTTGACAGGCTCACTGGACTAATTAGTCAAGGTAAACTCATTAGGAGGAAAGCTGTGTAGAATAAATGCTCTTAATGAAATTGAAAGGAACAATACTTAATGGTCTTGGACTGCAGTACGCGGTAGGGACAGAGGTTTCGAGCAAAAACTGTCAGGAACCGGGAACCAGTTGACTATTATTCAAAGACAGCACACACACACAAAGACAAAGAGTACCAGTAGTGATGTGTTGCTACCAGGCGCAAATAAAAGCTAAGGAAAATATATTTTTAAAGACGACTGTCGCATAAACTACAACATTTTTTTATAATTTTATGATTATTTGAAGATTCAAAAAATGTGACCCGTCCCTTGTATTTAGTGTGCGCTCCTTACTTGTCCTTGATAAGGTGGGGGACAGACGCCTCAATTTGTGTCGACCAAAAGACACAAGCTCCCTGGAGGGCGTCCTCCTAATTCCTGCGGGAGACCTGGTGGAGCTGTGGATCCGGCTCCACGGTGAGTACTTTACCGCCGACGGGCTGGTCCCCTTTTCTGACCCACCTCCACTGCGGTCACAAGACAGGGGTGGTGGGGGGGTTGGGATGAGACAATGTAATCAATAATACACTTGAGGCTAATATTAAACGAATTATATTGAAAAAAATCAATGTAATTCATGTATATACAAACATTAGCCCGCTATAAAAGAAAGAATATAATTACAGAAGGTGTCAGAGCAAAAAAACCTCAAAGAAAGTAAATCAGATCTTTACTTACCTACTAGCAGACTTCCTAATGATTTTCATCCTGCTGCGGAGCTTGAACCCACCGGGGGAGGAGGAGGGAGGAAGGGAGATACGCTGGGTTACAGATGGGGAAGCATCAAAGCCTCCTCTAGCCCCTTTGTTGCTTTTTTCTGACGTCCAGTGGAAGGCAGACCTACGCCGGGCCGCTGTTGCCCCTCCTGTCACCGCAGCAGAGGTATTCTGACCTCCAGCCTTCCAGCGGTAATGACTACTCAGTGAGGAGTTGGTAGAGGAACCCGCAAATCCCCTTTTTATCTTAGCAGACGGAGAGGAGGCTGCTCTGGGTTTCTTGGTGGAATCTCCCTTCTCCAGAGCTCTCTGCGAAAGAGTCAGGGCTTTGGGCGACAGTGATTTACGAGATAATCTAATTTGCGCGCCAGCAGACGAGGACACCCATCTGTACTTGGAGGTCTTAGGGGCTACAGTGACCGGGCTTAGCTTTCGAGGTAACTTCTTGGCAGGGGTTTTCTTACTGATTGACGATAAGGGGGGGCTTCCACTGGCAGCTCCAGCTTTTGAGACTGACGGGGCAACGGTCACGGCTTTGCCTGTGGGTGAGGACATGGAGCTACCTTGTCTAGGCTCCACTCCCCCCATGTTGTAGCTCTTCACCCAAGTGAACTTGGATTTTTTCAAAAAAGACGCGCTGTGTTGGCCCTGGCCGGTGTGAGGTGTCGGGTTAACGGAAGGTTGCTTTGACACTTTCGACAGAGCAGAGAGAGGTGCTACGGTTTTACCAGTCGTGATTATAGCTGGAGTTGTCATAGTAATGGCCTGTTTAGTCTCAGCGCTGGTTTCGCTAGTCACAGCCGGTTTGGTCTGCACTCGAGGGCCTGAGGTGTTGGACTTGACTGAAGAAGGCGCTTCTGAAGAGCCACTAACTTGCTTTTCTGGCAGGACTACATGCCTGCTTTCAGCTATCTGCTGGATCTGTCTGCGAAGCGTTTCACGTTGTATACTAGCGCCTGCTGAGCTTGACTCTCCTTTTTCATGTCCATGCTGAGTCACAGCTGTCCCCGTCACCCCCCTTACCCCTGTGATACTCTTTATATGCCCCTCACTCTTTTGTTGAGGGATCCCTGACGATGAAGTGGCAGTTGTGCCTCCATCTCTCTCATCTCCTCTGCAGTGGGTGGGCAGCGACGTGCTGTGAGACTTACTAAAGGAACTAGACCGATGAACAGCAGAGGCGGTAGAGGCTGAGGGATGTCCAGCAGAGGACTGGGGGTTCTTGTTTTTCAGCGAGTATGTTTTCCTCCAGCTTCCACGGCTTTGAGGAGCATATATTCTCCCTCTGGAGCTATGGGGACCGGTGACAGACGTGCTGTGACCTCTGCCTCTGCCTGATGTTGGAGCTTCTGGATGCCTCTGCTCAACTCTTCCAGACGGGGCGTCGCCATGAATGCTCTTATGTTCATTGATTAGATCTGGTAATTTGTAAATAGGAGTTATTTAGTTGTACAGTGACTTTAGCTACTATGAAGATGAAAGGAATTTAGTTTGCAATGCTTACAACACAGAAAACACTTTCATAAAACACTCAACAGAAACACCTTTTTTAGGACCAGTGTCCCTGTTCCTCTGTATAATCCACTCAGAACGCTGTCAACAGTTTGTTGTTGAAGACGAGGTCTGAACAGTTTTGAAAAATCTAATTGCGATTATTTTGAATGACGTTGCAATTGCGATATCGGAGGGAATGATAGTTTTTACGTCACTATTCAGATGTTTTCTTAAGACTCTAGAATGTGGTGTGTAGGCCAGCATGACAGTATTTAATTAAAGTGTATTTTTAACATGTATTAACCCTCCTACAATTTGAAAATTGCAGTAGGCCAAATTGCGATTTTGACAAAATTTCAAGGATGAATGAATTGATCAGCCTCATTGATGTCGGTGTAAAGTCAGTGAAATTGATACGCTTCCACAGAGGGCACAATGACTCAGTGAAAGCATTTATAAGAATGAAATTAATGAAATCGTACATTTCACGGTAAGAATAACTCAACCTTCACACTCAAGGGAGGTAAAAAGCCTGACGGGAGCAAATTAACTCACAGCAAGTTTAATTAGCTTCCATCAGGTCGGAGCTTTTCAGAAGATGCACTAAAAGATAGGAGATACACTCAGCTAATGGCTTTTCAAACAAAATGTTGAAAGCCTATTATAAGCTGTAGATGTATATCGGCTAGCTATCCTTGTCTGCATTTATCATTGTTTTGATTCATGCCATACCTTTTTATTTATCATTCCCTAAGCAAAACTGCCCCTCTCAGACACTAACTGTTCTACTCTACACCCTCTGGGAGATGTTCCCTCCATCTTCAAATGAGGGACTATCTTTCAGAAATATGTTTTTTTAATTGTCGCTCGCCTCTCCAGCTCCAGATTCATGCAGAGCCGTTGCTAAGGCGCACTGAAGCTTTGTGTTGGTAGGCAAACATCTTCAGCTTTGTGTTGATTTATGAAAGCGTAAATCCCGTCGTGCTTTGCCGTTGAACAGTTGACTAGCAGTTTGCTCTCCGGTTGTGTTGTTACGGCAGCGAAACGTAAAACAGGTTTACTCTGAGCCACCATCAACAGCTGACAAAGCTTATTTACGTCCAATGACATTTTACAGCAGGAGCGTGTGATATATCTTATGAAGGGCAGTTAACGGCGAAGCTAACGGTTAACGTTCGTTTATCCTTAAAAAACGCTGCCACCGCATCCAAACGACACCTCTATAGTTAAAAAGGTACGACAATTAAACACCGCTTTCTAACCGGGCTGCTACCAAACAAACTGTCGGCATTAAAAGAAGGGAGATTTACTTTGTAGAAGTTCAATTTGCCTCTTCAGCGCTTCTCTCTCCTCCATGTTTACGCTTCGATCGTGTCGTCATCAAAGAGCGGCCAAAATTGGCCCTTGCTGATGATGTATTTTATACAGTACAAGGGCTCTGGTACAATCACAAGCACGCAATGTGCGAGCTGTTTGAGCCCTCAGACTTGTATCACAGGTCGAAGTGTCATATTCCTTGATTTTATTTGAATAATGGGTAGGATTTTATGGGGACTCACAGAGGTCAATATCAGAATCAGAATCAGCTGGTATGCGTGCACGTTCTTTTGAATTTGACTTTGGATTGTAGGTTTGCTTCGATGTACAAACACAGGACAAGCGTAAACTAATATATTTTTAATATATTTAATATATTTTTATTATTTAAACACACACATGCTTACTGTTTTATTTATTTATTTTATTTTAAATATATTTTTACTGTTTTAACACACACACATTCACTGTTTTCTTTATTCATTTTTTTTAATTTTTAATTTTTATATATATATATATATATTATTATTTTTAACACACACAATTAGTTTTATTTTTTATTTTATTTTTAATATATTTTTTTTGTTTTAACACACACACGCACACAATTACTGTTTTATTTATTTTAATTTTTATTTTAATTTTTATATATATATATATATATATTATTATTATTTAACACACAATTAGTTTTATTTTTATTTATTTTAATATATATTTTTGTTTAACACACATCAATTACTGTTTTATTTATTTTTAATTTTTAATTTTATATATATATATATATATTATTGTTATTATTACTTTACACACACACACAGAATTACTGTTTTATTTATTTATTTTATTTTAATTTTTAAAGTATTTTAATTTTTTTAACACACACTTGAATTAGTTCACGCTATAATTACTTAAATTACTGAAATGTATGGGGTTGATTGTTCTTATGCTTTGGCAATATTGTTGTTACACAGTCGTGCTAATAAAGCTACTTTGACTTGAATTGAAAAGCTCAAGCAACACACGTACACTATAAACAAAAACGACTCAACATTTGAGGATAGCAAGACAGTATAGCGAAGTGAGGGCATAGTGCAAAGCATGCTGGAATAAATACTGGAAAGAACATTTTTGTGTAGGGGTTATTCTGTACATTCTCAGATGGGTGTGATAGAGACACAATATACATATGAACAGTATTGAATTACAAAAGTGACAAATCAAAGTGACAAAGTGGCTGAGGGAATTGCCCACAGTTCATAGCGGTATGACGTGAAACACGGGGGTTACCAGGGGAAGCCCGGAAGCGAGAGAAATGTCACGGCAAATCCACCTTATAAGAGGAAAACAGTAAAGAAACAAGCAACAACACCTACGCTGATGTCAGAATTGTTAGAAGTTTTCTTAACTTAAGATGCTGCATAAAACACATGAAGTCAGAATGCAATCACCTTATCATACACGTAGTTTTTTCAACTATTTATTTTAGTTTTTGCCTTAATGATGCTGTTTGACCAACAATAGTGTGTTGATTATTGACAATTATATATTGACATTTAGGCTACCTCTCCTCCACTCTGTAGGGTGAGAGCCTGCAGAACTTAAAAATAAGCCAAAACACAAAAAATAAAAGTGTGCAACCTGTTTCAGGGTCGTTAAGGTAACGTGATAAAGTGGCAAAGTGCTGTCCCGGTCCTGTTTACAGCATTAACGTCTGTGAGGGTTTAGGGCTTAGGGGGGACATTGGGATTGGGCCAGTCTCCTGCTTAAGCTAACACACAGTTTCTTTCAGCTCTTACATAATTCCAGTGAAAACAGTAGTAATTTCAGATTGTAAATTACTCAGAGTAATTGGTGCAACTGTTTCTCAGAAGATAAAGAAAATAATTCCTCTCTGCTACGTTGGGATCATGCAGAAATCATAGAAAAAGGTGTCTCAAAACTTGCATTACACAGAAAGTAAATCTTTTTATTTTATTTCAAAAGGCTGTTGTAGTAATTTCTGTTGCAAACCGTCTCAAAAAAGCTCACCACAGCAATTATAAACTGCAAAGATAGCGAATAGGGAGATTATCCAGATTTAAACATAATGCCACGTGACATAACCTGCTTGTTGGCTGCCTGTGTTGTTTTTCAATTTATTGCAAGAAAAGGAGTATAGTGTATAGGGAACAGAGAGAAGTATAGAGAACAGTATACAAGTACAAAAAAAGACACAAATAAAAACATTGCCTTTAATTATGTAAGGATGGAGAGGTCCATATGTTGACAGTTTTCACAGTTAATTTGTTATTGGATTTAGAAATTAAATGTATATGACACACAACCTCATGGAGGAAAAGCTCGTTTTTTTTTCTGCTGTATTTACATTTATGAACGTGAGATTTTGCCACCCGAATTAATACATGTGTTATGAAGTACTTATTTTATTATCTTTGAGTTTTATAAAAAAGCAATATACCACATTCTCCCTCATCAGCCTCCATAAATATTGTCAGTGATGATGAAGTTTTGCCAGAATAAGCAACGCCAAAAGAGGCAAAGAAGAGATCCTGGGTGGTGGGTGGTTGCTATGGTGGTTGCCTGTAAGGCCGTGCTGAGGGGCTTAAATGTCCCGGGAAGCGGTCGGCTGACTTCCTGTTGACTGTCAACCGATTTGAAAACAACAGCGTCACAAAAAAAATATTCCTGTTTGCGCTTCACAACATTAACAACCTCTGTCGAAGAAATACATCGGTGCCAATTAGCTGTTTTGACGTGAAGGTTCACGAGCTCGGAGCGTCTTTCCCATCGGAGGAGCGTGACGCCGCTCTGAAGTGAAATGAAAGGGGAAGTGAAACTTAGCGCAGCTGGTTTGGACATAAACCCGAAAGAGCGAAGATAAAACAGAAAGCGAAGTTTAAAGTTGCTTAACAAGCGAAGGTAACGCAATCTTTGTTCAGATGAAACAACTTAAACTGTTCTAGATTAAAGTCGCTCCACTCAAGTTTGCTATGAATTTTTGTTTGACGTTGTTCACTAACTGTATGTTCAGTGTTAGCTTAGTTAGCGAGCTAGCTTGAGTTTATTGTTGTTGTTGCAGTAGCACCTGTTTGTATAACTTACTGTAACTATTGTGTGTGTGTCTGTTTCTGTACAGTATCGGCTTATACTCCTGGCCTCAGCAACATGACGTCGATAAAATACCTGTACTTCATCATAACGAGAAAACCTGAACACCAACGACACATCAATGCTGGCTGCATCTGTTACATCAGTGAAAGCAGTCACAGATCAGAACTCAGAATAAACCATTCTCCCAAAAAGTTGTCCGTCATCACCATGGGCTCGCATACAACATTAGATTATGTAATTGAATTGAGTTGCATGGAAAAGCTGAGTCCAGAGGAGGCAGAACTGCTGCAGGCCCTGCCTGATGATGCAGAGAGGCTGAAGTGGTTCAGAGAGAGAGACGCTCTTAAAACAGCCTTAGGACTCACTGTGGGGTCTGCAGTGACTGTGGAAGAAGGAGGAGAGAAGCTTAAAGGCATCATTCGCTACATTGGAAGAATGACAGAGCCTTCGTTTTCCTGTCCCATAACAGGAACGTTCTTTGGCGTTGAACTGCAGGTGGGACTTTTCTGTTTTCTTTATTTCTTTCCCTTTGCTGGTATCTTTTTGGTTTAATTCGCCCAGGTTTAGAGATACGTGTCTCTGATATTTCTGCCTCAACCTCAACACAATGGAGGAGACTGAACTGAGCTTGTGGTGTTCCCAGAACTGAACACATAAATATGGAGTTTAGCGCCATAAAATTATGTTTCAGAAGTTTCCAAAACCTTCTGACTTTCTTCCAAGACAGTACATGAAAAGCTTCATTTGCTTTCTATTTTTTTGCACACAAACTGTCTGCACCACTCGTAGTGTGTAATCCTTCCGTGCTTGTTGTGAACAGTTTTCATTGGAAATATGTTCTAAATTACATAATTGAAAAAATACATTTAAAAAATCAACAGCATTTCCAAACATAATTTAGGATTTCAAATGCCACACTTCGTTTCAGAGAGAGCCAGGAGAGCCACAAATAAGAGTCAAGTCACCACCATTTTATTTGGGTGAGGAGGCAGAAATCTGAGAGACTGGAAATGAAACTCAATTCTTCTGGCTGATTTATAAAGCTTATCAGATCTGTAGGTTACAATAAATTGCAGTACAGACAGACCAACATACTTTATGCTTGTCACCTTTAAAATGTCCTACGTACATAAGTTGTCCATAACACTATAGCTTTTTATTTATACTTTTAGTGTATACTGCAGCTGCCCTTACAAAGTAGGTACTGTTGCATGCAGTATGCCTAGAATTAGATCATAATACTTTGACATAACATTAAGCCCTGAACTTTGACCCTCATACTCATGCTGCGCAGAGAATTGTGGGTCAGAAAATACAGAAAAGCATGCTGGGTCCCAATCTGCAAAATACAACCAAAGGCAGTAGGACACTCTGGTATTTTTTGACATACTATGTATGGGGACAAACTAAATCCTTTTCTGGCATAATAAATAGTCTGTCATTATCTGATTTGGAATGCACCATATATGATGTGCTTAAATTTGAAAAGACTGCGCCTTAAGTTAAATGCTTTTTTTAACATTAACAGTGTGCAGATTACTTTATGGAGGTATTGAACTGAGTGCAAGTGGCATTAATTCCGGGGTGTGATGTTATGCTTCTGTCCCCACAGGGTTCAGACAGGGGGAAGGGGACTACTGATGGACGCTACGGTTATAAAACCCTCTTTGACTGTTCGAAAGATTGTGGCGTTTTTGCCCCATTCTCCAGAGTCAGGCCTGTGCTTCCCAGCTCCTTCCCTGAGCTCTCTCCACTTGCAGAAATGGATAAGCTTATCCCAGGGGACAGAGTCACTTACTTCCCAGGTGAAAAGTGTCGCCATGGGATGGTGGTGGATGTGCAGGAAAAAGATGGACAACATTTTGTTCGGATCTCCACGGTAAGTGAAATTTCATTTTTTGTTTGTTTAAATGACCCAATAAAATCCAAAAGGACAAATAGAGCCGCAGATTGTCTCCAGTAGAGTTAAATATGGTGTTTTGCTCCTTTTTTGAATTATGTTTTAAAATGCAAAAATGTCTTCCCTCCTAATTTAGTCAAGCAGCTAAATTCTGTTACCAATGCAGTATGTGATCCATTGTCTTTGCTTTTTTATTTTGTTTTACATGATAAAATTTACCTTATTTTCTATATTTTGTGGTGATTTAAAAGGTTTTAAAAGTCAAACAGCAACAAGCTGCTGAAACAACCTCTTCTGTGACTTTGTGTGGTGACAGACTTTGTTTTCCTTAGTTGGTCACATGATCGCTGTACCTGTTTAGTAGCTGTTCTGGCATCTTATGTCTGCACTGTATATATATTTTCTTTTAACTCATATCCACCATAGCCATCAAAAGCCATGCTCTCACCGTTTGTAAGCCCCTGCTAATGCTTGAGTTCTTTGATACAACCAAACCTTCAGATTGTGAATTAGTTTTGTCACCTCCTTTGGTAGAAAGTGAATAGTTTAAAGTACATTTCTATTTTTTCTTTGCTGCTGCTTCAGGACACAGATGAGAATGGAAAGAGAGGGGGTGAAGTTGAAGTTCCACTACTGTTGGTTGCCAAGGGGGAGGTGCCTGCAGGTTTGAGCAACTCTATACATGTGGATGTGTAAAGCGGGCTACCACATTTTAATAAGTCTGACTCAAATATATTCTTCCATGTAGAGCCAGACAGCATGGACGTTGATACAACCCTGGTGGATCCAAACACCGATCTGTACATGGATCTGAGTGTGAACTCTGTGGTAGAGGTCAACATGGGTGCAGGCAATTTATATGGAATCATCCGCTGGATCGGCACTGTGCCCGGTCGACAGGAAATCATGGCTGGACTCGAGCTGGTAATTCTGACATGTTACTGTGCAGATTAAATCTAATTGAAATATCTAATATGTACAATTATGGGAATAATTCGTTTTATATAAAACTAAATGCTGTAATATTGGATGTATTGGCATTATTTTCCTGTGTATATGTCTCCAGGAGGAAGATAAAGGAGTGAGTGATGGTACCTTCAAAGGTGAGCGTTTCTTCAGATGTCCCCCCAAGAGAGGTCTGTTTGTGAAGCTCGGCTCCTGCCGTCCCGACTCAGCGATTTCAGAGCACGTCGGCCGATCAAAGCGAGACGATGCTTAAACAGGACAACATGGGTCAGAACAAGATCTCATTTCTGTTTACTCTTTGTTCACAATTCTGTTATGTTGTTTGCTCAAAACTGATTGTGTTTAGAGAGGAAAATTTTATTTGTGTGTGCGGTCAGTGCCCCCTTTGTGGACACAGTATTGTTTTCAGTTCCACTTAACTGGACAGTTTTAATTGGTTTTTAAGGTTATATTTATTTGATTTTAAAATTTTAGAAAAATATGTCGGCTCAGGAAAAAAATTAAAATTATCCTGTTTTTTTTTTTTCATTTTAGAATGTAAAGGAAAAAGAAAGATTATTTGTAAGGAAATGCACTATGTGGCCAAAAGTACGTGAATACCTGCATATTTGCACATTACACCCACAGGTGATCGTTGAACATGTCATTTCAAAAGCAGTGGATGTATGTTGTGTAATGTGTTTTGGTTTTTATGTGAGTACATACCACCATTGTTTATGTGTTACTTTAGAGAGAGAGGTAGAGCACGGCACAGGGAAGCTGGAAACTGTTCCTCCAATCAGCATGGAGCAAGTTAAACAGATTTTGATTGGACGAATGAAGGGGATCCAAGGCCACTGCAACTCCTGCTACATGGATGCTGCCCTCTTCAGGTCAGCGACAATAATTTAGATGCATTTTAACATCTTCAGAGGGAAGTTCAGCTGGCTTTGTCTCTTTAACTATACAAATCACATGTACATTATTTTACTGTACTTGATTAGCTGGTTTCAGATCTCTGCAGATTAATGTTTTTTTTGTAGCCTTTAGCTGAAGGGAATCGAAACTGGCTGCCTGCAATGTAAAAAGCCAAATTAGAAACTTAGGTTTCGTTGCAGAACATATATAGTGCTGTGGTGGTTTTCTGTATCATAAGTTTTGTTTCTGTCTGTGCTCTCAGCTTGTTTTCCTGCTCCTCCGTGTTGGACTCCATGCTGTTTAAATCAACTGAACCTCAAGATGCCCCCATTCAGAAAACACTGCTCCATGACATTGTTAATCCCCTCCGCAGGTGGGTGCTTTTATGTATTTTGCCAAAAATGTAATTATTTTAATTTAATAATATATGAATTAATTAACACAAAATATATTTCGAGCTCTCTTCTTTGCAGTAAGGGCTTCGTGGAAGGGCGGCACATCATGAAGCTCCGGCAGCAGCTGCAGAAACATGGCTACAGTCACTCCTTCACCACAGACGAGAAGGGTCAGTTTAATCTGGGAGTTTTAAAACAGCTGATGCGTTTTTGTTTGTTTCGTGTGTTTTTTTTGAGGGGGTTTAAAGTGACTGTTAACGTGGCCATTGTCTTTCAGATCCAGAGGAGTTCCTTACTGTCATCATGCACCACATTCTTGCACTGGATCCTCTACTCAAACTGTACAGCTAATTATTATTTCTTAATAAATAGCCTGAATACAATAAACTTTTGAAGAAGGCTGCATTTATGCTTCACATTTCTCTCCCTCTGCCATTTAGCTCAGCTGGTGGGAAGGTGCAGGAGAGTTACTGCTATCAGATCTTCTTAGACCAGAACCACAGCCTGGTGCTACCCACAGTCCAGCAGCTGCTGGAGCATTCATTCTACAGTGCAGGACTCAAGCTAGCAGAGGTAAGATCCCATTACACTCTTCATATACTGCAATGCTCACTAATGTTATTTGATGGAACAATTAGCAGTAGTGTTGGCTTCTATCCCGCTATAAGTAGCTGGATAATGTGTACTGGCTGCTACAGGGCTCTTATCAAAGAGCTCTAAGTCACCAAGACGTCCGTCTAAGTCATCAAGACACCCTTATCAGCCAGTGTACTTTACACTAAACATTCAGTGCCCATACAAACTGAAACTAATTCTAGAAGAGCTGAATATGATGTAGCTTTATAAATAGAGAGTGAAAGAGTCCATGCTTATATCAACTATGACAGTCAACCGCTGGAATGTAAGGAAACACAAGATGCTTCAGGAATGTCTCTTTTTTGAGCAGCACATATGTAATTAATGTACGTTATTGGCATAGATGCGATGCATACAATATAATCTGTTCAGTCTCAGTAATACGAGGAATCGGAATTTTAATCAGCTAATGTCAATAAATTAGGACATATTCTGATATAGGCTTATTTTTTTTGTCCAACAATAATAGCAGTTCAGGTGATTCAGAGTCAGAGTTGGTGGCTCAGTTTCCAGATCTCCTAAGAGCATGATGTGAAAGGGTCCTTGAATATTGTTGTATCAAATTGCTAGTGTGTATGCTACTATATCAACTTAATTACATTTTGTTTTGTTCATCTGTTTGGTCAGGAAGTCTACTTATCGGAGGCTTTCTTTTTCTTAGGTTGGTTATCCAGTAGATGGCTCTGTTGGACAGTTTTCTCAGCAGATCTTCTCACTTCCTGGGATGAGCTCATTTGTGTGTATTCTGTCTGTACAGTGTGCAATCTTTTTATTTCATGGTCTTATAATTGCAGGTACCCTCCTGCCTCATCCTCCAGATGCCGAGCTTCGGGAAGAAATTCAAGATGTTTGACAAGATCATTCCCTCTCTGGAGCTGGACGTCACTGACCTCCTCTCTGAAGGTGAGGACACACACACACGGACTAACATGATTTAACACAGATGGACACAGTGAATACAACATGTGGTTTGTGTCTTTCAGGTCCTCAGCAGTGCATGATATGTGGACACTTGGCCCAGGAAGAGTGCACCGACTGTTTCAAAGACACTCTTTTCAGCCAGACGGGATTCAAAATCTTCTGCAAGACGTGTTCATCTCAGGTGCCGTCTTTAGCTAAATTAAATGGTTGTTGAGTGTAGAGGGTTTGGAGTGACATCACTTTTTCATGTGATACAACACGAATAATAATAATTATCATAATCATAATAAACTTCATTTAAATAGCACCTTTCCTTAAATGTTTTACAAGGCTTTTATAGGATAAAACGACAATTTATAGAACCATGAAATCTTTAAACATAAAACTAAGAACAGTAAGAAATGTAACAAAGTAATAAAAATATATAAATAAAATAATAATAAAACAATAACATAATAATGTGATGTGAGAATGTAAGGTGGGGAATCAGAGGAAGCTGGACTTTAAAGAGGTCCTATTATATATAGCTCATTTTCAGGTTCAATATCTCATTTAGGGGTTGTACCAGATCAGGTTTACATGGCTTCATTTTCCATAAAACACCATATTTTTGTCAAACTGCACATCGCTGCAGCTCCTCTTTTCACCCTGTGTGTTTAACACTTCGTTTTAGCTGTGGAGTGATACATCTCAGATCTTCTAAAATCTTTGTTGGGAGTTGCAAATGCACTTTGTTAACCTATTAAATGCACAAAAAAAGATATATAAGTCAGTAAAGGAGAGGAAAAGACAAAAAGCATAATATGAACTATTTAAGAAGAGATAGACGTAGCTATCCTAATCTATTCTGGGAGATCGAGGGGCCACTATTTGCCACTGAGAGGGCAGTGGACTTCCTGTGACATCCTGTGCATATCCTTAAGTTGCGGGGTGTCGTGTGTAGTGCTAAAACCCTGGCAAATAACAAGGAAAATTAATTAACAACCATTTTTATAATTAATGTGGTAATTTATTAAATTAAAATTAGGTAAAAATATAAACATTCTATTAATTTTATTGTGGTTTTATTGTGTGGTGTCCACCAAAGCGTTTTTTTCTGACGCCGGCGTTTTTTTTCAATTCATTGCAATGAACACTGCCATTGCCGAGAGTTGAAAAAATGTTCAGCTTTGGGTAAAACTTTTGATAAACTTTTGACGGCTGGGTCACTTTTCACCCAGCCGTCCAATCACAGTGCAGGAGGGGCGGGACAAACACCGCACCGAGCACATCCGATCTTGAACGAAACGATGTGCCCACTCGCCGAGGTGTTTCCTCGCCCGCAAAATCTCATGAACCCACGTACAGAGAGTCTGTGCTCTCATGTTTCAGCCTTCTCTTCATGCAGAGCGCGGGCCACTGCACCTCCAAAACGCACCCTAGCGCTTCCAGCTAGGCATTTTCAGAACAACCGGTGGTGTTTTCAGCTGGCAGAAAACGCTTCGATGGACACGGGGCCTAACTGCATTTGTTTTTTTCCCCCCAGGTACACAGTCATCCTCAACGCCGAGACCATAAGCCAGTTGCTCTGGACATCCCTAAGGCTTACTTGGCTTGCGACATAAGTCACCCTCTGACCAGAGACAAACTAGAGCTGTTTGCTGTGCTCTGCATTGAAACCAGCCACTACGTGTCCTTCATCAAATACGGACCAAAAACCCAAGACTGGATCTTCTTTGACAGCATGGCAGACAGACAAGGTGAGGGGTCTGTTTCATTGTCTCCGTACATGCACCGTTTCTACACATACTCTTTTGCTCAGCTGTGCTTTGTGTTCAGGAGAGAGAGACGGCTACAACATCCCCGAGGTCCGCTCCTGCCCTGAGGTGGGCGACTACCTGGAAATGACGCCGGTGGAGCTGGCCAATCAGGTGCCACGAGACATGAAAGGTGTGGCTAAACGTCTCTTTTGTGACGCCTACATGTACCTATATCGGAGCACCAACATGTGTTTGTATCGCTGAGGGGAAAAGACCCCACAGCTTTACTCACTGCACACTATGTCAGTAAAAAAGTTGCCCTGCTGTTCATGTAATTTCCGTTGGCTGAATTGGTTTGTTATTGTTTTATGAATGTGTAGAAGTACACACACGAACATGTGTGTACACGTACACACTGGTAAAGTGCTATCAGGGTTGAATAATTTATAACAGCATTGTTTCTGTAATATTGTATGAAGAAAAAAAGTACAAACTGACATTGCTTGCTTGATGATTTTTGCACTATAAAAATAAGAAAATAATAATCACTGACCTGCTTTGGCACGATGTTGGCAAGGATAAGTGACTGTTGCACTGTAATAATAGGGTTTTGTAGATTCCTGTATACTCTAGGTATTTGATAATTATCTTTGAAAAGTTATATTTGCAATTTTTATATTTAGTGTATATTTAGTTTTGCAAAAAGATCTACTAAAGAGGGCAGTGATGATTTCAGAGTGGCTTGTTGTAATAAATGCCCCTTTACAGTACTTTTGTAAATACACTGTTGTCAATTTGCTTTGTAAACTCACCATTGCATCTTAATGTTTTCTGACCAATAAGGGGTTTAGGATTGTGGCTGGACCAATTACTTTATATTTTGGTAAAATTTGTTCCGATGGAATGTTGAATATTTAATTAAAGCTGCAGTAGGAAGTTTCCTTCAAAGGGATTCTTGTTATATTCCTTGAAATTCTCTTAACATCCCAACATTCGGTCCAAATGAAATGACTGGTTGTCCTTTCTGCCTTTCTACCTACCTGGCAAACTCATGACATGTGTTCTGGGTTAGTGGCTTTGCAGGTGGGATTTTTTTCAGTTGGATACTTCCAAAATGTTGCTGTCTCTTGCTAGTTTCTCCAACATTGCCTACCCCAGCCTTAACAGTAAATTATATATTGCTTTTGATATGAAAATTCTCTTTTTCATCTATCGGCATCCTAACTGATGTTTGGGATAACAATACGGTAAAGTTGGGAAAATATATACAGTGCAATGAATATAATAAATAAACACAAGTAATAAAACACATTCCAAATCCTATACACATTACATGTGTTTTTACTCAACAGTTCATGTAGAAATGCTTCAAAAAGGCGAATCCAAGACAAATATATTTGATGTTTTCATACATAAGCATCTGTTGTACTTGTGATCTTCGTGATTCTCTCAACATGCAACTGTGCCAACTTTAAACCCGGGTCATATACTTTGCACTTAAATCTAGCACACTGACTGTTGACACCGGACTCCATCTTCCTGATGGACCAAATTCTGTCTCAATTCTCCAAGCGCTCGAGTAGAGAGTGGATTATTGAGTAGAACAACGTGCAACACTGGGACGGCATCTTTGTGTCAGTGTTATGTTGATTTATATTTTAACCTGAACCAAATAGAATGAAATTCACCTTAAATGGTTTGCTGAGATGTGTAAATCCAGTTTTCTTAACATTTCAAACATCTTATATTCCAACAAATTAAAAAGTTCCCTACAACATCACATACTCTTTTTCGGTCATTTTCGCAGAGCAAAATTTGCATTGATGAAGGCCGAGGACTTAAGTTAAGTATTTGTGAGTAAGTCCTTCATATGTGTGAGTCATGTGCAGTTTCATAAAGGTTGACTGTATGTGGTTTTCCCAAGCGATCAATTTGTACCCACAGACACATTATTACTATTAAATACACTGAAGACACTCAGCTGCATTCATTCCTGTCCCCTCAAAACCTGAGGCCTGTTAAATCAATAGTTGAGTGTATTAAAGACATAAATAAACTGGATGTCTCACCATTTCCTGCAGCTCAGTAATGACAAAGTAAAGATTTTTTTATTGGTGCCTCGGTATTAGGACACATGTTCTCATTTGGCATCTCTGACTCTGGAAAGTACCACACAGGTCACAATGCATTGTTTTTTATTAGTATTGGTGACTTTAATGTGTAGAGCTTTGTCATAACTGACTTTCATTACTTACATTTCTTAGGTAAAAGGCTTCTTCAGAAAAGCTTGTTCAGAAATTAATCTCCCAATTCTTCCTGACTGGTCTCCTTAAAGATACTAGCAACTAGGGACGAGCGAGTACAGCAGTATCTGTATCCGTACTCGGATTGGGCGGGGCCTATTCCAAAAGTGGGCGGGATTTAACCAGGAAGTGGGTCTGGTTGTCTTCAAATGGGCGGGGCTTTAAAGGTATGTTATTTTAAGCATACAATTTATATGGGTTGTCCTGGCCGACTCCTGTTGCCCCGCCGGTGGTCCAATCGACTCCTGTTCCTCGTGCCTCGCCGGTGGACCTCTGCCCAGCTGTCTCGCTGGTGGATCTCAGCCCCTGCTCGTACAGAGGCTTGTTATCACTCTCTATACGATCACCACACTCCGATGAAGCTTGTACACGAGCTCCTGCTGTCAACAGGAAGTGTGTCTGGGGGCCTCCTGAATGCTGCCGTGGGCCACGAAGTTCAGGCAGTCCGGGGCCTCTCTGGAGATCACATGGGACATTTCTATACAAACTTGTAGTCAAACAAAACTCAAAGATGAGACGCAGACAGAAACTTCAGGTCTCGTCTAAGCCTTTATTACAATATGACTTCTAAAAGCTCATTTCAGCATTTCTGAGTAACAAGACTGGAGATTAAGCTGCATGAAGTTTTACACCACAGATTTGCTTTTCTTTACAAATTTATTATGTGTGTTTGGGGTCATTTAGCACTTTTCATGTGGACTAAGCAGTTTCTTGCTTTCCCAGCATTTAAAGACACCATCTCCTCAACTTCACTCTTCTCAAGTTATCTCTGTTTCAGTCACATGCATCCAAGTTCCACAGGGTGTTTACACACAGCTGGCACTTAACGAACTGTCAGCTTAAACACTTCCAGTCCTTAAGAAGCGTGCTCGGGGATGCCACAGGATCCCGCTGCTGGTGCTTCATGGGCATGGAGCACCAGGAGGTCTGTCACAGGAAGTCCGGGGCATGAAGGCAGGACATCTTGGATCAGCTGATCTGACACACCAGGAGGGATTTCCCAGCTGTCCTCAGGTACCACATAAGAAAGCCAGACCATCAGTCCCTCATGGCATCTGTTGCTCAATAAGGCCTCCTAAAATGAATAAATAAACAGAATAAATAAACAGAACTTATAGCTGGTTATACAGGCATCTATGTTTGAGCACACATGATCTCACTGGTCACATTTGGTCGACACAATCAGAGCTGCTGTTGCTGGAGCCTGGCTGGAGGTCTCAGTCTGAGGAGATGGATGAAACACAAACAGACAAATGTGCACAAAGAGCTACAAACAGCACTATTTGCATAATGTGTATATATGCACATATTAAGATAACACGTTCTATGTTCAACAGTCATACCTTCTCAGCATTTACTCCTTTTACCTTGCCTTCTCAGCATTTACTCGTCCTAACCTCAGTCATACCTTCTCAGCATTCACTCCTTTTTACCTTACCTTCTCAGCATTCACTCCTTTTTACCTTACCTTCTCAGCATTTACTCGTCCTAACCTCAGTCATACCTTCTCAGCATTCACTCCTTTTTACCTTACCTTCTCAGCATTTACTCCTTTTTACCTTACCTTCTCAGCATTTACTCGTCCTAACCTCAGTCATACCTTCTCAGCATTTACTCATTTTTACCTTACCTTCTCAGCATTTACTCGTCCTTACCTCAGTCATACCTTCTCATTATTTACTCCTTTTTACCTTACCTTCTCAGCATTTACTCGTCCTTACCTCAGTCATACCTTCTCAGCATTTACTCATTTTTACCTTACCTTCTCAGCATTTACTCATTTTTACCTTACCTTCTCAGCATTTACTCATTTTTACCTTACCTTCTCAGCATTTACTCCTTTTTACCTTACCTTCTCAGCATTTACTCCTTTTTATCTTACCTTCTCAGCATTTACTCGTCCTTACCTCAGTCATACCTTCTCAGCATTTACTCATTTTTACCTTACCTTCTCAGCATTTACTCGTCCTTACCTCAGTCATACCATCTCAGCATTCACTCCTTTTTACCTTACCTTCTCAGCATTCACTCCTTTTTACCTTACCTTCTCAGCATTTACTCATTTTTACCTTACCTTCTCAGCATTCACTCCTTTTTACCTTACCTTCTCAGCATTTACTCGTCCTAACCTCAGTCATACCTTCTCAGCATTTACTCCTTTTTACCTTACCTTCTCAGCATTTACTCGTCCTTACCTCAGTCATACCTTCTCAGCATTTACTCATTTTTACCTTACCTTCTCAGCATTTACTCCTTTTTACCTTACCTTCTCAGCATTTACTCATTTTTACCTTACCTTCTCAGCATTTACTCATTTTTACCTTACCTTCTCAGCATTTACTCCTTTTACCTTACCTTCTCAGCATTCACTCCTTTTTACCTTACCTTCTCAGCATTTACTCGTCCTAACCTCAGTCATACCTTCTCAGCATTTACTCGTCCTTACCTCAGTCATACCTTCTCAGCATTTACTCATTTTTACCTTACCTTCTCAGCATTTACTCCTTTTTACCTTACCTTCTCAGCATTTACTCGTCCTAACCTCAGTCATACCTTCTCAGCATTTACTCCTTTTTACCTTACCTTCTCAGCATTTACTTGTCCTTACCTCAGTCATACCTTCTCAGCATTCACTCCTTTTTACCTTACCTTCTCAGCATTTACTCCTTTTTACCTTACCTTCTCAGCATTTACTCCTTTTTACCTTACCTTCTCAGCATTTACTCGTCCTAACCTCAGTCATACCTTCTCAGCATTTACTCCTTTTTACCTTACCTTCTCAGCATTTACTTGTCCTTACCTCAGTCATACCTTCTCAGCATTCACTCCTTTTTACCTTACCTTCTCAGCATTCACTCGTCCTAACCTCAGTCATACCTTCTCAGCATTTACTCCTTTTTACCTTACCTTCTCAGCATTTACTCGTCCTAACCTCAGTCATACCTTCTCAGCATTCACTCCTTTTTACCTTACCTTCTCAGCATTCACTCGTCCTAACCTCAGTCATACCTTCTCAGCATTTACTCCTTTTTACCTTACCTTCTCAGCATTTACTCCTTTTTACCTTACCTTCTCAGCATTTACTCGTCCTAACCTCAGTCATACCTTCTCAGCATTTACTCATTTTTACCTTACCTTCTCAGCATTTACTCCTTTTTACCTTACCTTCTCAGCATTTACTCCTTTTTACCTTACCTTCTCAGCATTTACTCCTTTTTACCTTACCTTCTCAGCATTTACTCCTTTTTACCTTACCTTCTCAGCATTTACTCCTTTTTATCTTACCTTCTCAGCATTTACTCGTCCTTACCTCAGTCATACCTTCTCAGCATTTACTCCTTTTTACCTTACCTTCTCAGCATTTACAGAACCCTTGTCACCTCCACTGCTTTACAATCCGTCTTTGTCCCAGCTGGGGATCGAACCGCCAACCTTCTGCTCCGCCGCAGGAGCCCCCTTTCCCTCCCCCTTTCGACAGAGAAGAATGAACGATATCCTTTGCGTTGGACCTTCTTTGTCTGAGGGGACAGTGCTAACCACTGCACCACCGTGCTGCCCCGCTTTTAGTTAGTGTATGGAGATAGAATTGTGTCTTTATTACATGGGAGAAAATAAATGATCTGAGAGAAAAAAAAAGTTTGAGAAAAAAAGTTATCACACTGATAGCAAAAAAGCATTTCATGAGAGAAAAAAAAGAATATTTGAGAGAAAAGGTTTTTTGTACCAGTAGCAAAAAATATGTGACAAAAAAAAGTTTTTGAGAGAAAGCATTTTCTCATCGAACTTTGAATTTTTTAAAATAATTTCTGAGAAAAAAAATCTCTCTCAAAATACTTCTTAAATATATATTTTTTGCTATCAGTGTGAAAACATTTTCTCTAAAAAAAAAGTGTTTCTCTCAAAACGCTTTTCTTTGCTCTCGATTAAATTTTTTGCTCCCGTGTCAGGATTTTGCTTTCGCTGTGAAAATTGTGTCATGGGCGGAGCCACATTCCTATTGGCTGGTCGGGTGAGCATCGTCTTGTCTTGGGAGTCGAACTGAACCATTACACCATTGTTCGGTTCACCTAGAGAGAGAGACAGCTAGCTCAAATTGTGGCATCAGCAGCTACCAGTGGCAGCTTGAGATACCGCGGCTTCTGCCTCGGTTATCTGCAGCATTTCCGGTGGCAATGTAAAATGCCACAGGTTTTCCCTGAGGTGCCACGGCACCTTTCGCCACTTATGTGATATTTCTGGTGAAACCGACATGCCACAGATTCACCCAGGCACCTGTCGTTGTTTGTGTGGGATGTCTGGTTGCAATCTAACGTTAAGATACAACGGCATCTGCCGCTGATTGTGTACGTTACGTTAGGTCGCCACTGATTTACCGTGAGATGCCACCGTTAGATCGCCACGGATTTACCGTGAGCTAGGCATCTGCCGCTGATTGTGTACGTTAGGTCGCAGATTTACCGTGAGATGCCACCGTTAGATCGCCACGGATTTACCGTGAGATGCCACCGTTAGATTGCCACGGATTTACCGTGACCTAGGCATCTGCCGCTGATTATGTACGTTAGGTCGCAGATTTACCGTGAGATGCCACGTTAGATCGCCACGGATTTACCCTGAGATGCCACCGTTAGATCGCCACGGATTTTCCGTGAAATGCCACCGTTAGGTCGCAACTGAATTACCGTGAGATGCCACCGTTAGGTCGCTGCTGATTTACCGTGAGATGCCACCGTTAGGTCGCTGCTGATTTACCGTGAGATGCCACCGTTAGGTCGCTGCTGATTTACCGTGAGATGCCACCGTTAGGTCGCTGCTGATTTACCGTGAGATGCCCGGCATCTGCCGCTGATTTAAATCAATCAATCAATAAACCTGGACCGAGAGAAATATGTTGGCAACAGTAGTTAATTATGCAGTGTATATAATATTGTGCATTTCTTCATGTAAACAGCAAGCGTCACGTCTAATGTAGGCTACAGTTGGAAGTTTAACCTAGGTAATTATTGTGTGTGCAGAGTTACTGTTAGCACTATATTTAATATTAAATTCATGTGGTTTTCATAGTAATAGATCTGTTTCGCCTTTCTACCAGCAGGTGGCAGTATTTAAATAAATGTCCGGTTTGTGTCTTTGTTAACTGTTTTAAATCCAGGTTACCGATACAGATGTGTTTGTTCTTCATTTAACTTGTTTTTTCATTATTAAGGATTAATTTGTAACCTAGTTACCATCTCCATTCACCCACAGCCCAGCGTGGGTGAACCTTCTGTTCTAACCTGGTTCTGCTGTCAGCTCAGGCAACAAACACATCAGAAATGTCATACAGATCATCTGGCCAAAATAATGAATCACCACTGTTCTATATGTACTGTATAAATAATGTTTTGAGAAATGAGTGTATACAAATTAATCCTTAATATTGAAAAAACAAGTTAAATGAAAAACAATAAATACATCTCTATCAGTAACCTGGATTTAAAACAGTTAAAGACACAAACCGGACATTTATTTAAATACTGCCACCTGCTGGTAGAAAGGCGAAACAGATCTATTACTATGAAAACCACATGAAATTAATATTAAATATAGTGCTAACAGTAACTCTGCACACACAATAATTACATATGTTAAACTTCCAACTGTACATTAGACGTGACTCTTGCTGTTTACATGAAGAAATGCACAATATTATATACACTGCATAATTAACTACTGTTGCCAACATATTTCTCTCGGTTCAGGTTTATTGATTGATTGATTTGAATCAGTGGCAGATGCCGGGCATCTCACGGTAAATCAGCGGCGACCTAACGGTGGCATCTCACGGTATATCCGTGGCGACCTAACGGTGGCATCTCACGGTAAATCAGTTGCGACCTAATGGTGGCATCTCACGGTAAATCCGTGGCGACCTAACGGTGGTAACTCACGGTAAATCCGTGGCGATCTAACGGTGGCATCTCACGGTAAATCAGTGGCGACCTAATGTAATGTACACAATCAGCGGCAGATGCCTAGCTCACGGTAAATCCGTGGCGATCTAACGGTGGCATCTCACGGTAAATCCGTGGCGATCTAACGGTGGCATCTCACGGTAAATCAGTGGCGACCTAACGTAACGTACACAATCAGCGGCAGATGCCGTTGTATCTTAACGTTAGATTGCAACCAGAAATCCCACACAAACAACGACAGGTGCCTGGGTGAATCTGTGGCATGTCGGTTTCACCAGAAATATCACATAAGTGGCGAAAGGTGCCGTGGCACCTCAGGGAAAACCTGTGGCATTTTACATTGCCACCAGAAATGCCGCAGATAACCGAGGCAGATGCCGTGGTATCTCAAGCTGCCACTGGTAGCTGCCGATGCCACAATTTGAGCTAGCTGTCTCTCTCTCTAGGTGAACCGAACAATGGTCTAATGGTTCAGTTCGACTCCCAAGACAAGACGATGCTCACCTGACTGGCCAATAGGAATGTGGCTCCACGCATGACACAATTTTCACAGCGAAAGCAAAATCCTGACACGGGAGCAAAAAATTTCATCGAGAGCAAAGAAAAGCGTTTTGAGAGAAACACTTTTTTTTTAGAGAAAATGTTTTCACACTGATAGCAAAAAATATATATTTAAGAAGCATTTTGAGAGAGATTTTTTTTCTCAGAAATTATTTTTAAAAATTCAAAGTTATATTTTTTTATGTTCGATGAGAAAATGCTTTCTCTCAAAAACTTTTTTTTATCACAAATGTTATTATTTTTTGCTATTGGTATAAAAAAAACCCTTTTCTCTCAAATATTCTTTTTTCTCATGAAATGCTTTTTTGCTATCAGTGTGATAACTTTTTCTCTTAAACTTTTTTTTTCTCTCAGATTATTTATTTTCTCCCATGTAATAAAGACACAATTCTACCTCTATATTAGTGGTTTGTTTTTTTTAGGTCAATTCAGAATCTACATACATAATAAATGTTTTATCATGTGGTAGAAGCCGGGGCACCCGGGGGGAACATGCAAACTCCACATAGAGACGCTGACGACAAGGTTCAAACTCTGGACCTGGGGCGACCAAGGTTCGAACCCTGGACCTTCTTGCTCTGAGGGGACAGTGCTAACCACCGTGCTGCCCCTCTTTTAGTTAGTGGTTTGTTTTTTTTAGGTCAATTCAGAATCTACATACGTCATGTGGTAGAAGCCGAGGCATCCGGGGAGAACATGCAAACTCCACACAGAGGCGCTGACGACCAAGATTCAAAATCTGGACCTGGGACGACCAAGGTTCAAACCCCTGGACCTGCACCACCGTGCTGCCCCGTGCTGTTCAGGTGTTGAATTTCTTGCTGTAGTGCTGCGTTCTCTCGGTCCATGTTCTGATTCTCAGCCTTAATTGCATTGCATGTTTCATTCAAAGCATTGACAATTCTATGCTTTTCTTTGAGCTCCTGGATTTCTTGTTGCATGCTGTGATTTTGAAGCTTTACGGCCTCCATTTCCTTCTTCATCACATTACACATTTCCTCCAAAGATTGGCCATTTTGGGGTCTTCTCCTGAGCACCTGAATGTCATCTTTCAACGCCACATTTTGCTGTCTTGCTGCTAAGAGCTCTGCTTTGATTTTCTTGTAGTCATCAAAGGCTTCATCAGGCCTCTTTTTGTGTAGCTCCTGAAGTTCTTTTCGCAAAGCTTCATTTGCTTTCAATACCTTTTGAGTCTGGCTATTTTCATTGTGCAGTGCTAGTGTTTTTTTCTCATATTGTCTAGCATACCTTTGCAGCTGGAGATCAATTTGTGTCAGTTGTCGAACGATTGCATCCAAGTCCACGTCCATTTCTTGTTCTTGGTCAGATACATGTGTTTGTTCTTGGCTGAGATCCATGCTCAGACTGTCAAAGAACACCTCAGAAGTGTCTGTTTCCTTGATGCAAATCATTTTTCTTCTCTCTTAGAGTCTTAACAACTGTGTTGACCACTGTGTGTTTTTCTGGGCTCTGTCCACGAAGCACGGTTGTAAATGATTGATATTAGATTAAAGAGCTGAGGTTTTGGAATGTGTTCACCCCGTTGCTTTGATCTTCGGAATGTTGAAGGTGTCATGAAGTGCAGGCAGTGACATCACTTTCCCCTAAGAATGGTGTTTATGACATCATCAACATTATGACGTTGTCAAAATTCTGATTGATAAAGTACAGGAAGTCACAGAACCTTTCACACAGCATGGTGTATATGAAATGGTAAAAAGAGGATTTTGGTGATCCTTTGATCAAATCTGAATCTACATATTTTTATACACAGAACATATCCTCCTCCTGTCTACGCCTTCTCGCATAAGAAGCAATCAGTCACTCCCAAAATCTGGCAGGAATACCTATTTTCCCAATGCTTGAATACAAACAAACGTCCTCACGCATTAACCCTTTTTGATCTGCCCTGTCCAAACCTGGGCGAACGTCCCAAAGAAGTTCACACATCCAAGCAACTTTTCACAACATACCTCAACACAGAATTAATCATATTTCAAACATGCATTAGTGATCAATACCTAGGATTGTCTATATGTAGATTTAAAGGCTTATGTTTTAAAGTAAAAGTAGATAATATGATACACATAATTAAACATGCAACTTCTTCCTCTCTGTACATCAGTTTACAGCTTAATTTTATCTGAATGTGTGCTTTTATGTACTAGTTTCATACTGGCAGTGAAAGCACTGATGTTTGGGTTCTTCATGGTCAACAGATGATGTGAATCTGTGTGAATGTGGAAGTTCTTTTTTCAAAACACCTGCTTGAAATTAATTTCAGTAAGGAAAATAAGTATTTGAACACCCTGCTATTTTGCAAGTTCTCCCACTTAGAAATTATGCAGGGGTCTGAAATTGTCATCGTAGATGCATGTCCACTGTGAGAGACATAATCTAAAAAAAAAATCCAGAAATCACAATGTATGATTTTTTAACTATTTAGTTGTATGATACAGCTGCAAATAAGTATTTGAACACCTGTCTATCTAGAATTCTGACCCTCCAAAATGTCCACCTCCACTCCATTTATTATGCTAAATTAGATGCACCTGTTTGAGGTCGTTAGCTGCATAAAGACACCTGTCCACCTCATACAATCCGTAAGAATCCAACTACTAACATGGCCAAGACCAGAGAGCTGTCCAAAGACACTAGAGACAATGTTGTACACCTCCACAAGGCTGGAAAGGGCTACGGGGAAATTGCCAAGCAGCCTGGTGAAAAAAGGTCCACTGCTGGAGCAATCATTAGAAAATGGAAGAAGCCAAACATGACTGTCAATCTCCGTCGGACTGGGGCTTCATGCAAGATCTCACCTCGTGGGGTCTCAATGATCCTAAGAAAGGTGAGAAATCAGCCCAGAACTACACGGGAGGAGCTGGTCAATGACCTGAAAAGAGCTGGGACCGCCGTTTCCAAGGTTACTGTTGGTAATACACTAAGACGTCACGGTTTGAAATCTTGCATGGCACGGAAGGTTCCCCTGCTTAAACCAGCACATGTCGAGGCCCGTCTTAAGTTTGCCAATGACCATTTGGATGATCCAGAGGAGTCATGGGAGAAAGTCATGTGGTCAGATGAGACCAAAATAGAACTTTTTGGTCATAATTCCACTAACCGTGTTTGGAGGAAGAAGAATGATGAGTACCATCCCAAGAACACCATCCCTACTGTGAAGCATGGGGGTGGTAGCATCATGCTTTGGGGTTTTTTTCTGCACATGGGACAGGGCGACTGCACTGTATTAAGGAGAGGATGACCGGGGCCATGTATGGCGAGATTTTGGGGAACAACCTCCTTCCCTCAGTTAGAGCACTGAAGATGGGTCGAGGCTGGGTCTTCCAACATGACAATGACCCGAAGCACACAGCCAGGATAACCAAGGAGTGGCTCTGTAAGAAGCATATAAGAATATAAGAAGCATAAGCAAGGTTCTGGCGTGGCCTAGCCAGTCTACAGACCTAAACCCAATAGAGAATCTTTGGATGGGTACAAGCTTAGACTAAACGGGTGTACAGCTCTGTCCTATCTTCTCTTTTCTTCTCTAATTATTTTTCAGTTTTCAGGAGTCTGACAACTAACTGGTTGTTAAAGAAATGAGGGACCATGGAGCCAAGGTTAATCAAGTAAATTAGGGATGCAAACTAGTGCTTTTAAGCTAATTAGGAGATGTTTCTTTTGGATTTTAATGTGCAAATTAAATGCTTAGTAATTATCCAGGGATCCTGTATAAAAAAAATGATGCATTGATAATCGTTTTATAATCGGATTATAATCGCAGCCCTCTGAATTGTAATCGAATCGTGAGGTGCCCAGAGATTCCCACCCCTAGTACATTTGTCTAAACAAATCCTCCATAGACTGACTGCAAGTTGTATGAATGCAGCTGCAAAGCTTTTGTCTAAAACCAACAGAAGAACGCACATTACTCCTGTGCTTAAGGCTCTTCATTGGCTTCCGATTGGTTTTAGAGTGCATTTTAAAATTTTAACTTTTTTTTTTTTTTACAGAGCCTTGCATTGTCAAGCTTTCTCTTACATCCAGGATCTGATGCATGCACACATTTCTGGTCACTCTCTGAGGTCTTCTGGCCAAGACCTTTTAACTGTTCCCAGAACACGTTATAATACGTTAAAATAAGGTGTTTTTTGAAAATGAAACCATGTAAACCTGTTCTGGTACAACCCCTAATTAGGATTTTGAACCTGAAAATGAGCATAATATGGCTTTGTATATTATTTGGTTACATTTTTAACTTAAATAAGAACATTTTATGTTATGCAACACAGAAAGGATTCAAAAGCAGACACAGGAAGATTGACAGTGCACAGGTCTGGTTTATTTTAAGTACAGGGAAGAGCAGAGGTTCCAGAGGATAGGAGGTTTCCGGGCTTGGAGGTGATCCGACAAGGAGTTCAGGAGTGAGTTCAGGGCAGACAGGCAGGCTGGTGGACTGAGGGTAACGGGCTGGTGACTAGAGGACGGACAGGCAGGCAGCAACTCCGCACACGGAAAAACTGTGGCAGACGAGAAAATAGAACGTTAGGCTTAGATCACAAAAAGGTACTCACAAAACTGTAGAGCAGGCCGGTGCTATGTACAACTGAAGGTAAACTGACGAACTGGCAAAGAGTGGAGGTTGAACCAGGGTTTTATCACTGCAGGGTTTGATTGTAGATGCATCGCAGGTGCGGAGTGCTGCAGGTGGGGAAGAGCCAGGTCTGGACACACCCACACACACACAGAGAGACAGACACGACTAACAAAGACAGGAGGGAAGGGGGAAAAACAACTGGAACACAGGGAAAAGGGTTGAGGGTGAAACCGACTCATGACATTTTATGGGCGACTATAGAATTTCACTTGCTATTTACAAAACCACTGGCCTTGCTGTATATCTGGCTGGTCAGGTACAAGCCAGACCATGTCATCTGGATCAAGCCTTCTGGTTGTCCAAAGGGTTAAATAAAAGTTGGTGATTAAATCCTTGAGGGTCTCAGCCAATCAATGACACATATCACAGATATTAGATCAAGTCTAAAAAATTATAGTCGCAAAAGGATATTTATAGGAAAAAAAGGTCATATCAAAGCACTGAAATGGATCTAAAATGATGGGAACATGGAACATCAAAACATTTAACACAATCGTTTTAAAAAAGGTTGAAACACATGGTGTTGAAAGATCAATGGGAGTGTGAAGTTTGCTGGACAGGAAAATGTCTTGTTGGTTTAACCACAGAGTGAAGGGTCTCTCTGACTTGGTTGCAAAATGAAGCCAAAAGTTTTAGTCTATTCCCCAAACGCAGCACAAGATTTTCATTTAAATGCACTATTACCCAGCCAAAGTAGGAGTAGGCTCTTCATGTCCTGTTTCCTCTTGGGAAGGAGCAAAATTCTAAGGGTCAATAATCGCTAAATAGCTCTACGTCCTAGTCACATTTCCCAATATTTGTGGGTGGGAAGCCAGTGAGGGATCACACTGCTATACTAGGATCACTAGGGTGACTGAACGAATCTGGGAAGGAGCATGAACCTCCTCACATGCTGATGCCCTCTCAGTATACCTCCTCACTGGCAGGTGAGAAGAATTTTCAGTTCAACTCCATATTGGGGATGAAGCTGAAGGAGCCAAGTCAAACCTTATTTATAGAGCACATTTCATACACAGGGCAACACAATGTGTTTTAAATGAAGTGACAAATTGATCAAAATACAAAATCATACAAGAGCAGAAACACAGGTCTTAGGAGTAATTTTACAGGAGGCTGTAACTATCTAGCAACGTTTGCATCGACCCTTTGTGCAGAGTGCGTTTTTGAGGCAGCTCAGACTCATAACTCACAAAGCTCTCTCATCTCTCTTTCTGTTATTTTCCTCCTGTCTCTTTTCATTTTCCCCTACTAGGCTATAACATGAAATGCAGCTTTAGATGCGTCTTTTCCTCAAATTGTGCTTGTACAGGCAAAATTTTCATGCAATTGTAACTCAAAACTTTAAGCAGATAAAAATTTTAGACTTTGACCGAAATTCCAATGTGTCCTCTCTTAATTAATTAATCCTTTCTCACAATCAATTGACAATACACTTGTCAGTACTTGTCTGTCACTGTGTGTGTCAGCAATCTAGTGCTACACCATGACATTATGGCAGTCTGAGGGTTTGCCTCCATTGGTTCAGACGTTTGTGCTGTTAGTGTTTCCTTTTGAAAACACAGCGGTGAAACATAAAACATGCAGCAAATGAACTGTTTAGCCCACTTCAAAGGCATACAGTGAGATTCATAACCTTGATGGGATCTGAAACGTCTGTTACACTTTGGGAACAACAAAACGCTGCTTTGTCGGCTTTGAAGTGTGCTTCGTTGTCACGCCAAGGATCAGTCCAACATTGCGTGCACTACATCTTCACGTGATGTGAATGCACGCCGAGGATTTTACATTAAAGTGTGAGTCTCCTCAGCTCTCACTCTTTCTGTCTCATCTTTTTTTCAAACGATGCCTCAGTAGATATTTGTCTTCGTTCCGGATGCTTTTGATCCTGCTGTCCACTGTGTTCCCCCCCCCTCTTCTCGCTGTGATCAGCTCTGTGGATGACCTCTACACTAGTTAGGAGTGCTGTGCTGTGCTGTGCTCTGTGATGAGTTGGGTTCTTTTATATACCCGAGGGCAAAGTCGGCTACAGCGAGCGGGGCGGCCTTGTCTTAATAAACGGCCCTGCAACTCAACAAAGTAGCATCCTTTCAATCCAACATGCTCAGCATTTTCAAGCATATTCATCATTATGCAAAAAAAGTACTGCATTCTGCATGTGTGTGTTTACATAGAGGGGAGAGTTGTGCTTGTCTGAGCAGTATAGTTGAAATACTCTTTGTTGAAAGAAGATCATGTCTGCATAATAAAACACACACAGCCCCAAACAGCAGACCTTTTCCACGTCAAAGTCAACATGACATTTCTAGTCTCGTTACTGTGGGAAAAAAAGGCAATTTTTTTACTAAGTGTGCAGCCAGACAGTCTGGAGTTATGCTGTCTCTTAAATTATGAAAAATATAAATGTATTTATGTCCCACTAATTTAAAACAGCCATTACAAAGTGCTCTGCAAAAGTCAACTTAAAACAATAAGAAAGGCATAATTAAAACAAGAATAAAACAAAGAAAAGAGAACGAAATTGCAATAATAAAATAATGATTACAAACAACAAACATATACAACAGTGGAATTTATACGAACACAAATACATATATACAATGTACACACCCAGTGGATAAAAATGACTTCATCCCACGTAGGGCTTGCTCTCCACAGCGAGAGCCTCGCCAAGACCCCAGTCCCCTCGCCTTCTCAAAGACACCCCTCCAACGCTTCTCCACCCAGGGCAGAGCGGCCCAGGCTTCAGAGGCAGCTGCAAGAATGTCTATCAGCAGGATGAGAGGCGAGTACAGCCTCTACACAAAACAACAGGTTATACAGAAATACACAATCAATACAAAAACAGCAGAATACAAAGAAATAAAAAAATAAAAAGACATACAAAATCTATTGTCCAACATGAACAGGCATGAAGTTCCTTTAGTTGTTTTTTAACCTTATTACTACTTGTGTTATTCTGAGGAGACCATCACAAACATATAGCTTGTTCAGATATCATGATAAAATATTCATTCATTCATCATTACAGAAACTTCAAATATCCTATTTTATCTCTATCTTTATTTAGGATGACATTTGACATGTTTCCTACCTGCACTTGTGAAAATATTCTTCTTTATCTTAGGAAAGGAACTGAGCTATTAAACAACTGTCCTATCTGAAGAATTTCCTGAATTCCTGAATAACAAAATAACTTGCAAAATTAGCATGTTGTTTATCATGTTGTAGCACGCTACGATTTTGCAGATATATGCAAAAATTTCAGCACCAGGGAGGCGATGACACAGTGGATAAGTCACGTGCCTCAGGTGTGGGGGACCAGGGTTTGATTTCCACTGCACATCCACCAATGTGTCCCTGAGCAAGACACTTAACCCTTAGTTGCTCCAAAGGTGGGCAACCTCTGACATATATAGCAATTGTAAGTCACTTTGGATGAAAGCATCAGCTAAATTTATTATTATTATTATTATTATTATTATTATATTATTATTATTATTTATTGTACCGCTAGGACTGTATGGAAAATTACAATAAAGATGGGGAATAACATGAACACTTAAATATTATAAATGAAAGGCCACTCAAACCACATGATGACTCTTTCAATTTTCCAGACCATGTATTAATGAGAATTTATTAACTGCCAAGATGATTGATTTTGATTTTAATCAACATGCTACGTCTATTGAAATCTTTATCCTGGGCCGATAAAGAAAACTTCCCAAAAAGGTGAGGTTTCCTCTCCTCCACAACACGATTAAGACTCATGGTTGCAAAACTGAACACCCGTCATTTTTTGTCCATTATAGCAGATAGTCAGCCTGCAGCAAGTGACCTGAGACAGCAGTTCTCAAACATACAGGCAGTCTCTTGTACGTTCTTAACACAGATACATGCATGACAGGAAGAGTGCTGATTGAAGAATTGAGTTTACAGCTCTAGTTAGCTGTAGTCAGCTCTTCTTAAGATAAGAGGTCTGGCATAGAACACGTCCATGGGTTTAGGAGCAGCTTCTGTAATAGGAAGATAGGATTTTTTGGATCTTTGAAACTTAAGTTCAGCTAGGATAAGCAGGATGTTTTTTCTGCAATGAGGCCCCGGTGTGTCCTTGTTATCCCTTTCAGATCTGAACACATTCATCTTCGCTGTACGCAGTCAGGAAGCTTCCAATAAGGAAGGAGATCAATTTTGATGGACTGGAAGTCACAGTGACGTCTTTCTGTTGAGCCCCGCGTCAGAACAGATTGTGATCAATCAATCCTGATCTGAGTTTGAGTTCAGAAAGAAACATTCTGTTGTTCAGTTAAACATCTGTTTCTGTGGACAGTAAACATTTAATTTGTTGATACAAGCTCGATAAATTGGCGTCTTTCTCATTGTTTTATCCATTTCATGGCGTAAAAGGTTTTTTCTACTTTTTTATTTTTAATTTAACGGTTTTAGTTAATTGCAACTGTTTATTCTGACTTGAGTTGGGACTGTTTTTAAGTTCGGCACACTGCTTCCCATTTTCTTTTATTTCCGAATGGGAAATCATTTTTTCTTTGTCTGCTGCTTTAAAGGTCGCACATGTATTGAAGCTTCTATGGATATCTCCACTTTTAATCAATTCAGATTCATAAATAAGTTCCTCTTCTCCCAAGAGGCTCTAGTTGCCCCCACCTCCCCCACACCCTACCCCACCGTATAGTAATTATGACTTTCATAGCCATATGTTCTTCCAATTTCTTATCAGCATTTGCACTCATAAGTGTGTCATTAAAGCACACATGCTGGCCTATGGTTTGTGTGGCTGTTGTCTCTAGAGTCTGAAATGAATTCATAGCAGTGTGGATGTGGTGATCTTTGGATATTATTTGAGATTTGTTTATAATCAGCACCTGTGGGACTCTGATCTACATCCATCATGATGAGTATATTACTCCCCGACTGTCATGGGAAGTATTCACGAAGGGGACGGTTGGCCAATGTTACATCTGCATAATTTAGCACCAGAAAGGTTAACATTTGCAGCTTCAAAATCAGTTCTCCCACAGCGGTTTATATTTCCATGTCCTCCTTTATACTTCATCCAAGACAGCCAAGACATGTGACAGAAATAAAGCTGACACGTGAATTTGGAAGCATGTAATTGAAAAATTAAAACATGGTATAAGAAGTTGGCTACATGAAGCTGATTATGATAAATAATAACAAAGCATGTTGTGCGTCTCGCTGTTGTCGTGCTCAGAGAGAAGCTGCGCGTGGGACTGCAGCTAAATTATCCATCACAATAAACGCAGATGAGTTTATCCATAATGGTTCCATGAGATGCGGCTTTTAGTAGGAAGCCACCTATCGATCCCCCAAAGGCTGCAGATCCTTGATGCCGCTGGCAGCCTTCTGTTAAATTTCAACTTTATGTGTCATGAGGATGCTGCAGTCACTGAATCCAAATTTCACATTGGTACTTTGATGGAGATGCATTCAGCTCCCTAAAGCTCCATTCATGTCTCCACAGCAGCCACAAACATCACTTCAGAGCTCTACTATGCAGTGCTGGGTGAAAACGACTCTCACGACTGGCATGTAACATCTGCCAAACTTCACATCCAGAAAGAACTCAGAGAGTACAATCCTCTGAGAAGGCTGCAGAATAATTTAAATGTGTTATTATTGTGCTAGAAAGAATTTGGAAGTTTTTAGCCACATACTGGTGTGGCTTTGTGGATGGTAACGTTGATGGTAAACCACTTTAGTCCAGACTGAAAACACACATACACTTATACATACAGTACACTTTTACTGTTTTATTTACTCTACTTTTATATATATATATATATAGTGATTAATGAACTGTATAAAATGAATTGTTCTTTTGTGATTTATTTGTAGCTTTGGCAATAATGTTGTTTCACATTCATGCCAAAAAACCTAGATCTCCTGGCTTTACTTTTATTCATTTAGCTGACGCTTTTATCCAAACTCCAAACCGACTTACAATTGCTATATATGTCAGAGGTTGCACGCCTCTGGAGCAACTAGGGGTTAAGTGTCTTGCTCAGGGATACAATGGTGGATGTGCAGTGGGAATCAAACCCTGGTCTCCCACACCTGAGGCACGTGACTTATCCACTGTGTCATCGCCTCCCTGGTGCTGAAATATTTGCATATATCTGCAAAATCGTAGCATGCTACAACATGATAAACAACATGCTAAAATCAGCATCTTAACATTGTCCCTGCAAACAAGCATTTAGCATAAAGCTCAGCTGATATGTTTTGTTACTTCATCACCTAAAATACTGGTACCACGTAAAAAGAAACAACGTCAGCCACATCGGCAGCTAATTTGAAACACCAGCACCCGACCAGTCTTGGGAAATACGTGCGAGTGAATAATGATCACAAGAAATCATTGACAAAGACTTTGTAAAGGAAAATAAGTGAAGACATTAACATGAACTTTGGGACTGTGAACTTATTTCAACATTCAAAACTGTGAACTATGAACATTTAATCCGTGTGAACTAAACTTTGAGCTAGCTCTTATAAAATATGAAGTTGCACAACACTGCAGATTACTGTTCCAGGTTTAAATAACAGTGATGATGAAGTTTGGCCAAATATGACAAAATCAGTCACAACACTTGCTATCATTAATCTCTTCCACCAAATTTGGGGGTATTGTCGGTCCAGTGGATAAGACATGTGCCTGTGGTGTGAGAGACCCAGGTTCAACTCCCTACTGTGATACGTTGTGTCTCTG
Organism: Lepomis macrochirus; assembly: GCA_024633595.2. NCBI lineage: Eukaryota > Metazoa > Chordata > Actinopteri > Centrarchiformes > Centrarchidae > Lepomis > Lepomis macrochirus. The sequence continues at coordinate 32,316,504 of JALXJV020000010.1, read as the reverse complement.
AGCAACGCATGTGACCTCTGACAGAAAACGTAATTGTGAGTTGCTTTGGATAAATGTAAATTTAATTGAAATCTGTTTCGTATTTAAGTTGCGAAATCCAGATAAATATTAGCCTCATTCCAGACCTCTAAATCTAAAAAAAGAGGTGGCAATGGCACAGTCAATAAGATACATGCCTTTGTTGTGAGAGACCTGGGTTTGATTCCCTCTGCAGCACGTCCACCGATGTATCCCTGAGCAGGGAGCATGTGTATGCATTGAAGGAGATACCTCCCTGAATGGGATGAATAAATGTAGGCTGGTTCACAGATTCAGTGAATGAATGAAATGACACAAAATGGAATTCAGTCTGATTATCAGGCTCACTAACGAACAGATAAGAAACTGCAAGTGTGAAGCATTTTAGCTTGTAACAATAGTTTTAAGAGTCTCGTAGAGGTAAAACTCTAAGGGCGGGTTCACACTGACCTTGTTTAGTCCAGTTGAACCGAACCCTGAAGAGTTTACCTCCAAACAAACACACTCTGGTCCATCCTTGAAGAGTTGGTCACAAACTGCTGTCAAGTGATCTCTGGAGCTGTTCATTTCTGGTTTGAACACCATTCAAACTAATCACAGCTATACTGTTATGTATGTCATTTGAAAGTGCAATGAAAATAATTTCATATTACAGCACCATTCATTACATTATCGTTGTTATTTCATTGTTTGCCAGTTTACCGTGGTGTTTGGTACATACAATAAACACATTAAGAGGAAATAAAAAGAAAGGCAAAGAACTACAGTAGTCAAGAACAGAAGTTGGGGAGGTTGACTGGTCAGGTACACCTGTACAACAATTACGCAGGTGTCCCAAGGCGAGCTCATGGAGGACAGAAACCTCCAATGGAGCAGAAGAACAAAAGCTCAATTGATTTTCATTATGAATAGAGAGAACAGAAAAAAATACAATGAAAATATGTTAGAGATACTATATGAAAATTACAACAGCAAATACATATAATATATAATAAGAATGGGCTATTTATGACAATATGTAATATTTAAAGGTCAGTACCTTTTGATATATTGAACATTTTTATGTATGTAACATGTACGGGTGTACATGCATTTATACATTCATTCATTCATTCATTTATCCAAGGAGGTACACATCGATTCTGTAAACCTAAGCTGCTTTTATGATAGGCCTTTACAAGCCTATTTGCAGGAGCCAAGTTTTTGATTTCTTTTGTTTGCAACTGTGTCCCACTCACTTCACTGGCCCACTTTTGTATTCAAGCAAGTCCTGAAATGAAGCATTACAAGTAGCGTTGTAATGTTCAACATGTTGACATACGGTAGTGACATGGTTTTTAATCTGATGCTGAACCTCAAACAACAAATCATCTTAATGAACAGCAGAAAGAATGTGAGCAGTGTTTACGTACTTTGCAGATAATGGTGATTAATGCGAGGCTGTGAGTGTTCAATTAGAGGACATCATCAGAAAGGGAGGAAATGCACACGGTTAAGTTTGTTCATCTAATTAATCCAAGACGTCTGCAACTCTATAGCAACCGTCACAATACAGAAAGCCTGATTCTTTAGAGAAACAACATGTAAACAGAAGAGATCAATGAGCCTCTCTAGAAGGCACAAGAGGCGAGCTTTGGGTGAGGATATAATTAGGAGCCAGCTATCTGTCTCCAACCTGATATCCTTTAAACCTTACAGGTTTAAAAAAGAGAGGCTCTAGGCTTACTGCACTGTAACAAATCCCAGTGTAAATCTAACAACACTAACACCTGCAAATTCAATGTTCATCCATCGGTTGCCCCTACCGTACCTTTTGTAACATAGCCGTTCCAAAACACTCTTTCATGAGCCGTATCGCCCTTTGCCTCTTCTCTTCATCCCATCCATCTGTTCATCCCTCGTTTAGTCGCACCTGATGGATTCTTCCTCTCTTGATGAATTAGTTACTGAAAGGATTTGCAGGTGAGTCGTGTTCCTAAAAGCACCTGCACAGCCTTCCCCGAGCATTTGCATTAAATGGTGAAGGCGGATTTTAGACTTCACGAAAGTAAATGAAAAATATAACATGTGGATTGTTTCATCTATCGTTTTAGTATTGTTTCATCAACAAGGTTCTTGCAGAAAAAGCTAGAACACGGCTTATAAGAACACTTTTATAGGTTAACATTGACGTTATGTGTTACTGAATTGAGAATGTCTAAACAAAACGAGCACATAGCTTTCCTTGTAAAGCAAACATTTAATTTTGCAATAGTCTGACGATGTTATAACTAATCACCTATTTGATCACTGGAAGCTAGATGTAGACAGACAGCCACCTTTTTCAAGTAAGCTGCTCCTACAAATAACTATGCCATCAATACTGTAAAATCAAGACACTATAATCAGTTTAACACATTGCTCACCTCAACGCTACATCTGCTTGACTCGAAATGTACATTAAACTGAATGCAGCATTGTAGACAATTTTTTGTAATCCTTGTAATCCAGGTTTCCATTGCTTGGATAGACTTTGGATATTGCTGGAAATTGTCCCCCTCTTTAAATTATTATGGCAACAATTTAATAATGCATTGCATATGAAACAGCACTTTTCATACACAAAATGCGATAACAGTAGCCTACTGGTCCTGCCAGGCTGGACATGCTGTCTGCCATAATATGTATCCCCCTCCATAACACACAGATGATGGCCTACCATCAAGTATTTAATTGTGTGTATTTACATCCTGACTAATAACAGGGGTGAATATGGAGAAGTTTCTATTTTCCTAGTAAAACTTATACTGGGACACATATTATTTCAGACTGTCTGTGATGGTTTTCAACCTGCTATAAACGTATTCCCGCTTTATGATGCACAGATGATTTCTTACTATCAAATATTTCATTTTGTATATACTTCACATCAGGACTAATAACAGCTTAGAGCTTATACTGTTCTTTAAGCCTTACAAATAAGGTAGGTAAGTTTATTGTCACAATATAACAAGTTATAGAGTGAAAGTGAAGTTTTGCATCAAATGTACTGTAACTTGAGCTAAAGTTAACAGAAATGTTTTTTTTTTAATAATGTATTTTAATAAAACTTTAACCCAGTTACTGAAAAGATCCTGTTACTGAAAGAAATAAATGTAAGTTATTGAAACATACTAAAACATTACATTGTATACTGAACAAGACATTTTGAAAGCTTGAACACTGCCTTTGTCTCTTTTGCCCCGAATTGAATGTACCCCTCTGACAAAACAACTGGTCCCAGCCTGGCCCCCTCAATAAAATTGGTCTAGAAAGACGTCTGCCCGTTGACTCCCCTCACCCCACCCTCCCTATCAAAAGTTATATAGGCTCCAGACAGTCAATTGAAATAAGTTGTTACCCTGATGTAAAAACAGTGCACAGTTAAAAAGTTGTGTATGAAAGATAAATTTGTTACAAATGAATAACTTACACTCTGAAACTCTTGCTCCAGACTAGGTCACGAAACTGGTTTGGGAACATGTACAGCTGAACCAAAGCCGTGGTTACTGGATTATCAGGGCCAACAGAAGTGGACGAAGTCATCGTGACGTCACCCGTTGGACAGGAGCCAACAGGAACCGGATGTGACCATATTTGGACCATTATTTCTAATGGAACCACGCTTCTTTTTGCAACCAGAAGAGTCGCCCCCTGCTGACCATTTGATAGAATGCAGGTTTAAGTTACTTCCTGTTGACTGGTGACCGCTTGGTCAGGACCCACCCTACTCTACCTCTGATTGGCTAGTAGTCCTTAACTAGCTGCTGCACATGTGCAACTCCAAACATGGGTCAAATCGAAGACAATAATTCACTCAGTGGCTAAAACAGAATAGTCAACACAGAGGGTGAAAAGAGGAGCTGCATCAATGTGCAGTATGACGTAAACCTGGTATTTTCTGATGATGAAATCATGTAAGCCTATTCTGTTACAACCGTCACTAAAAGATCAAACCTGAAAATGAGCATACTGCAACTATTTTAATTTGTGTGCATGATTTACTTGTTCATGTTCTCGAACTGATCATTTGCTTGCACAAATGGGCAGGGCCAGAGGAGTGCCCTGAATAAACAATGTCACTGTTAATCGTGCAGGTTTTTATTGCCAAGAAGCAGAGCTGTAAATATGATTCTTCACAAAAACTCACTCCTGTGCACAAATTTATGATTTTGAATTGGGATTTGGCTAATTCCTAGCATAAATTATCAAAATCAACCGAACACAATGTTAAGCAACATTGCTGACATTTTAAAACATCCCTTAACCATCTATAATGTCAAATGTAACACATCTTAACCAAGATGTGGTAAAATCAAAACCAAACTGTTTTAAACTCAAAACTCATTTAGATTAGATTTTTTCAGGGACTGAAGACTATCATTGTTTATTTAGCACCACATTATGCTACATGGCTATGCACACAACTGATAACTGACATGCTGAAACACCAAGCTGTACAAAAAGGAGAGTAGAGGGGAAAAGGACAAATGTGTTTAATGTGATAACATATTATATATCCTTATTGTATGGAGGAGTGAATTAATTCAGTATTTGTAGGCATCTCATTACAAAAACACAGCTGCTAGCCTGCTGCTAGACACATAATGTTCTTACCTGTCTGTGCACATGTTGTTAATGCAAGAGCACGAATGAAGTAGTTCAAGTGAATACATTATTTTAATTTGTGCACACACACATTCTCCATGACACCTGCTGGGCTCTGGACTATTGTTTCTAAGAGAGGTGAGTTTGTTGTTCAGTTTTATCAAAAGCAGACTAATGAACGTGGCCTGGGTGTGCTGGTTGCACTGCTAGCCACTTTAATGACATTATCAAGATTAAACTTTAGTTAAATTGAGATCAACAAAAAACTGCTGCTGCATCCGGAGCATAACTTGCTAGCCAACCCAGCAAACTTTTACCAGCTGACTGCTCAAAAGTATAACGCTCTTTCTAGATCAAGCAGGCACAGTATTTATAGGTGGAGCATGTGATTCTGGAGAAATTCTATACCATGACAAAAAAAATGACATAGAGTGATATCTGAGTCTGTTTCCCGTTCACAGAGCCATGGCTGTGTATGCAAACACTGGATTCTTTTTCAGCGCACACAGAGAACAGACAGCTAGCTAGACCATGAGGAGATATTCGCTGGATTTGACAAAAAGACGTGTGTTGAATTAAAATCCTGTACCCCACTTTTAATAGATTTTGTTAATTAAGTTAAAAATTTGACTCAAGTTAATTAAATGCTGTGAATTAAATCACTGTTAACAAAGACCCTGAAGGGAGGTAGTTTCTTATGTATAACCATTTTGATTTTTTTTTATTTGTTTAACTTTAATTTGGTTTACACAGAATCCCTAAAAAAGGGATCTTATGTTTTAAATTTATTTACTTTTATTTGTTTTATTTGGAAAGCATTTTGTCCCTTTGTTTTGAAAGGTCCTAGATAAACAAAGTTATTAGAGATCTGAAACCAAGCTACAGGCAGAGCACACAATTTCTCTCTCTCTCTCTCTCTCTCTATATATATATATATATATATATATATATATATATATATTTTTTTTTTTTTATCTGGGAAGTCATTTTGAATATGGAGGGCAAAAAGGAAAACTATTGAACTATAATAAATGTTTGTACTTTAAATAAAAGTAAATTGTACAGGATAATGAAAGCTTGGTACGACTGAAGCACCATCATCTTTTAAATAAATAATAAATCAAGCTAAACCACATTAAAGGTTGAAGACAGCAGTTGGCCTTTTTATTGGAAGCAATTGCGAATCTATGAAAACATTTTTGGATAAACAGCAAATTCGGTGATGATGTGAGATCACTAATCAAAAAAAAGAACTTGGACACTAGGAAACTAGATTCACAAAAGTGTCATCTGCAGGATCCACGAGATCCAGCTCAAACAACGGAACGCCACATCCTCCCCAGGAAAATTTTAAAAATGCCAAAAAATGTGAAAACATTGGGAAATGTACAACATTTACTGATGGGAATACTGTTTACAAGTAATGTATATTCATGTAACTTGTGTTTTTAATTAACACCAAGGGCACTGCTGAGTGTACACTTAATGAGAAACATCAGTTCGTCAGGGTCAGCCTTGCTTTTTGTTTACTTTTGGCATCATGCAGCTGGAATTTCTACCTCTCCATCCATATTGAACATTGAAAAATATTACGGATGCACTGCCTGTATGTGTCATCAAACTTTATATTTTATTTGCGGAAGACTGCGACTGATACATATTCCCACTTGCGTAGTTGTTGTATGTGGATTGACAACACATTTGCATATACACTTGCGGTCATTGTGGTCACATTGCATCCCTGACCACCTACGAAGGTGGTCAGGGATGCAATGATCAGATCACAACTTGGCCTCAATGCGTCTGAGAAGTTCATGGGTTCAAACCCCGGTAGCCTTTCTGCGTGGAGTTTGCTTGTTCTCCCCGTGTCCGCATGGGTTCTCTCTGGGTGCTCCGGCTTCCCACCATCCAAAGACATGCAGGCTGGGTTAACTGGTGTCCCAAAAATTGTCCTTAGGTGTGAATGTGAATGTGAGTGTGAGTGGTCGTTTGTCTCTGTGTGGCCCTGTGATGGACTGGCGACCTGTCCAGGGTGTACCCCGCCTTTCGCCCGATTTCAGCTGGGATTGGCTCCAGCCCCCCCGTGACCCTGTACGCAGGATAAGCGGTTGACGATGGATGGATGGCGTCTTGGCTGCATCACAACTTTGCTTTCATGTGGTCAAGCTCTATCTTATTGCAATCGATTCACCCAAAACACATTTTAATGCCAGGTGTAAACGGGCTGAATATGTTGTCCGCGCATATGTTACTTCTAGGCTGGAAAATTGCAATTCCTTATTATCAGGCTGCAGAATAAGTACCCTAAGACTCGATCAAGAATGCTGCGGCACACGTACTGACGAGAACTAAGAAAAGAGATTGTATTTCTCACATATTAGTGTCTCTGCACTGGCTCCCTGTAAAATCCAGAATAGAATTTAAAATCCTTCTGCTTCCCTACAAAGCCCTTTATGGTCAGGCACGATCTTATCTTAAAAAGCTCAGTATCTTATGCCACCAGAGCAGTACGCTCCCAGAATGCAGGGTTACTTGTGGTTCCTAGATTCTCCAAAAGTAGAATGGGAGTCAGAACCTTCAGCGATCAAGCTCCTTTCCTGCGGAATCAGATCCCAGTTTGGGTTCAGGAGCCATTTTAGAGATAGCTTAAAACTTTTCCTTTGGCGTATAGGTGAGTCCTGAACCATCACTTAGTTATGCAGCTATAGACCCAGACTCCCATGATGCACAAGCTCCTCTCTCTTCTTCCATCTCCTGTAGTTCAGTGCGTTCTCTTCTCTCTCTTCTCTGTTGCTTTTAGCAGGTGTTAATGCCTGCTGAGCTGTAGAGTCTTGATCCATGATTGCAGGCCACCTACTGCCCCCAAGGTTACAGCTCAACACCCGCTGGCACAATTATTATTATTTTACCATTTTTAGATTCCAAAGAGGCAATTGGCCACCCACCCTCAGTCTAGGTTCTGGTCGAGGATTCTGCCTATTAAAAGGGAGTTTTTCTTTGCTACTGTCACCAAGCTACATAAATTCAAAACATTGAATTGAACTGAATTCATTTATCTAGTCCCTGCTTGCTCTCTGAACTAGCCTTTCTTCGATTTCCGTATAGGCCGCTCTCTAAACTATCTGGAATTTGACTCGTTGACTCTGTTTACCTGCTCGTCAGCTTTCAGTGTTTGTCCTGACTCCTGACCTCGGTGACCCTCAGGACTAATGAGAAGGGAGAAAACAGGCTTTTCATTCTGAAAGGTTCCTCTCAGTCAGTGGGGACAGACCTGCTGCTGCTGCTGCTGTCGGTCCTTGTAAAGATAATGCTAATCATGTTTCTTTTTTAATGATGCTGTTGTTGTGAGAGCAGCTCCATTGTGGTTAAGGTTAGGGCTTCGAGGACGGATACCGCAGAGCACTGAGATTGGATTTATTAATACTCAAAATAAAAAATACAAAGCAGAGCAAAGGGATTCTGATCGTGTGCAACATGTGTATTCACTTTAAAACAGGAGGGATTTAGCCTGACCTTTAATTTTCAAGATAAACTTCTTCAATTCAACACTGCACCTCTCTGTTTTACCTCAAGCTGTGTTTTAGCCTCACATTTCTTCCTCCATGGCTAGTCTTCAACTCAGTTTGAAAAGGTAGCACCAGCAGCACGTCAAGATTTTAAGCATGAGTCTGACACAGTGGTTTATGACCAAATACCTGAGAAATGTTAGCATACTAATATGCTACACTAAGATAATGAACATGGTTAACGTGCTTAACTGAGCTAACTGAGCTTATCATGCTCATGTCAGCATTTAGCTCAGTACAGCCAGAGTCTTTTTAATGTTTCTGTGTCCTTTAACAAAAAGTAATCACATTAAACTTCTTTCACTAATCGTGATTTCATTTCCTATTTTGTGTAACTCACAAAAATGCCTAGATGTAGTGGTAAAATATTTGTACTTCTTCTCAGTTGGGCACATTTTTGGCTGGTCACTTCCTGCAAAAACAACCTTATGACCTTTTTATGAGCGGTGCTGTCCACAACATCTTTGACTGTCTGGGATGGATGTGAAAATATAAAACCTCTTTCCAGCTGGACACTTTCACTGTGATACAATTAAATCTGACCTTCAAACCACTCTGTAAAATCATTTGTAAAACACTGCTCACATTTCACTGAGACATCAAAATCCCACGGCAGATAAATACAAATTAGACATGAATGGACTCACATTTACTGTTTCCCCTTTATCCAGCCCAAACTGTTTGAGTTTATTTGAGGACAAAACTTCTGCAGTACACAGAAACAGGGAAGTAAATGAATCCATTATCTATTATCGCTTATCCGTGTGGGGTCCCGTGGGGGCCAATGTCAGCTGGGATTGGCTCCAGCTGACACTGGTCCCCCCTACGTGAGGTGGGGACACCCTGGACAGGTCACCAGTTCATCACGCTCACAATCTAAATATTAGGTTTTTTAATATTAAGATAAACAGAGATAATGCATCACAGATTAAATCAGAAAAAAAAGCTAAGATTATTGAGAATTGCCTGCCAGTAATTCATGTCATTATATGAGGTAATTTAAAATATGCAATGTTACATAATCATGACTCGGCATATTATCATTCAAATCATTCTCATAAAATGTGTCCTCATTATTTCCAGTGGGGAGTCTGAAGGTTATCACGTCCTGTGTCAGCGACAAAGGCATCATCAAGAGCATTGATCCCTCAGTCTGCAGTCACACAGTGCAGACGTCAGGAGAAAGGAGACATACCTAACTAAGGACAACAGGCACACTTGAACATGTAGCACACACACACACACACACACAGTGTGGTTAAAAGCAATGTTGGGTGCTGCCCTGCTGAATTATGAGCAGGGGCTTTTATTGTGAAATGAAAGTGAGAGGCACGCCTCCTTCAGAGTCTCTGTAGCTTGGTGTATATTTACTTAGTGCTCTGTGTCTTTAGGACATCTAGGCTGCAATCCTGCAGGCTTGTCAACACGTTATGGCACTGAAGGCTCAATCACGTGTCTTGCCTTGTCCGAAAGCTGTAATTCAATACCCTTCCTGAGCTCATCATTCAACCACAGCTGGTTACACACTGACATTAGTGGCATCTTGTCTCTGCTGAGCAACAGGCCGTGAAACAGTCCCCTAGTTAGAGAAGACTACAGTCTTTCTACCTTAGCTAGCATGTGCAAAAATGTTTATACTATGGGATTTAGCATCGTTTGAAGCGTGCAACATACATTTTTGTGAGGCCGTCCTCTCAAGAGGAATGACTGTATGTTTATGTTAAGTGATGGTGCCCTCTAGCAGCTGCAGTACCTAATAATAAAAGGAGCAAAGGTGACGTTATTATAGAGGAAGTGAAGTCTGCACAGGGAGACGGTTGAGGTGTCAATCAAAACATCTGACTGGGACTTGAGATATTGAGATATTCCGTTTCCAGCCGTCACTCAACTTTAAAAAAACAAACAAACAAAAAAAACAAGACCGCGATCATCCCTGATCCAAAACCAAGTCTTTATTATTGTATCTGCTGTCATGTCATACAAAAGATTTAATTTTCAACAGTGATTTGTATCAGGTTTGGAAGGACAAGACAAATTATGTCATCCAGCTGAAAAAATCAGAAAATACTTCCATGTGTGGTTCTAAAGGGCAAACTACATATTGTGCCATTTGAATTGGAGGAAATGTTGGTGTTCATTTGTATAAAATGACACATTCTGGATAAAGTTGGTGCTTTCAGCCGATTCATCTCAGCTGGATCTAGCGTAGTCTGCAGGGAGTCACATGGTGTTTTCTGATAAAGTTCTGATAAAGTTGGACATTTGCGTGTCCTATACTTAGTGGCTTTACTAGTGCGGATTCAAAAGTCATTGTTAGATGTGTACACTGCAAAAATGGAAATTCAAGAAAGTCATTATTTTGGGATGATCTGAATAATATTTCTCATCTAAGATAAATAATAATCTTGTCAAGCACTTGTTTAAAGGAGACCTATTACACTGCATTTCCAGCCCTATATTATAGTACTGTGACTCCTCTATGGTACCTTTGCACGATTCAAAGTAAAAAAAAAAAACAACAACAAAACATTTCTATCTTACACCAGCCCTCCATGCAGGCCCTCATTTCAAATGACCGTATATGAAAATCCGTTAGTAGAAAAGACAGTTTAAAACTGAATGTTCAGAACAGGGGGATATCTGAGGTTTTGGCTAACAGGGATTTCTTTTAAATACTTTTACCTCATTATTTGAAGCTTTGGTCATGTGCAACATGAACATCTGACATTGTAACATTAAAGAAATGCCAGAAAATATGAAAAAGCAAAATAGGTCCCCTTTAAAGGTAACAGTCTAAGTAAGAAAATCAATCTATTTTACAGCTGGACTGGGTCTGAAACATGGATTGCATGGTTGTCACACATTAATCCACAGTTGATGTGAAAATGAAATTGCTTTACTTTGGGTTAATATAAACCATGTTTTAAATCTAATAAACCACTTAGTGGCTTCACTAGTGCAGACTCAAAAGTCATTGTTAGATGTGTGCACTGCAAAAATGGAAATTCAAGAATGTCATTATATTATTTTTGGATGATTTAAATTACATTTCTCATCTAAGATAATTAATAATCTTGTCAAGCACTTCTTTAAAGGTAACTGGTCTAAGTAAGAAAATCAGCTACAGCTGTACTGGGTCTGAAACGGGGATTGCATGGTTGTCACACATTAATCCACACTTGATGTGAAAATGAAATTGCTTTACTTCAGGTTAATATAAACCATGTTTTAAATCTAATAAACCACAAATCTCAGCGTCACATGTTATTCTACTTCACCTGCCTGATATTTTTACTGTTGGTCGAAGGAGTCAAACCAACAGAATTTTCTTTGCATTTACATTTACATTTACTCATTTGGCAGACGCTTTTATCCAAAGCGACTTACATTTGAGGAACAACTTACAAGTATCAACAGAGCATCAAATACAGATCTAACAACTGATAATACATACTAGTAAGAGCAGCAATAAATCCTAGTAAGAGCTCATAGTACATATCACATCAATGGGTAAATACCTAGGGAAGGAAGTAAGAGTTAACAGAAAGTGCAATCAGAACAAAAAGTGCAGTCAATACAAGATAATTGTAGGGATAGAAGAAGAAGAGCACAGGAAGTGCATGTTAGAGGTTAGTTAGTTAGAGGTGTTATAAGAGGAAGTGTTCTCGGAAGAGATGAGTTTTCAAGAGCTTCTTGAAGTTAGAGAGGGACGCCCCTGCTCTGATGGCGTGTGGTAGCTCGTTCCACCATCGTGGTGTCACAGATGCGAACAGCCGGGACTGGGATCCGAAACCACAAATCTTTGTTTAAAGAAAGTGATAGAAGAAATCTCTCTTATGACTGTTGCCGACATTATCAGCAATCTATTGCCAATGCTAACACTTCAGATCATGCAGCAAAGTTTCACTGGGCTGACAGAGTGAAATGTCTTCACCACGTCCTGAAATTTGGCACAGTTTCATTTCTGAATGGCACAGATATTCATGTTTCCCTAACTCACTTTTATCCATCTTACAGCTCAGTTTTCTTTATAATAAGCAGTGCATTCTCACATAGCTGTTAGAATGTAGTTTGTAAATCGCTGCTAATGTAATTTTGTGGTTTTCAGTAAGGGACTGAGCTGTCTGGGATAAATCTATATTTAATGATTAATGGATCTCATCACATCTCTTCCTCAGATAAGATCAGTGATGAGGTCCTGAGGTGAGGAGCTGACACGTGACACATCTGGACAACTCTGTTTCATCAATATCCGTTCGGGGTCCAGAGCCTCACAGCGTCTCTGTGGTCCATCAGAGGACACGCAGCTGCAAACAGCAGGTGTCCGGCAATGACAACTCACACACACATACACACACTGCTCAGAGGAATGCTGTTTTAAAGCCAGCACCAATCCACAAAGGAACAGATTTGGACAAATAGAGAGGAGGTCAGCTGTGGTTCATCTACAGCAGCAGGGATTTAGGTCAAAGGTCAAAGACGTCTGTAGACAGCAAATCTGAAAATTTTATTTTATTGTACATCTTCATGTTTAACTGTGAGCTTTACACTTCTGCCTTTTTATCCTGTTTTATCCTGTTAAAAAAACAGGGGGCAACATATCAGGTTAGCTTGTTTTCTCAGTTAGCAGCTAACCTAGCGTTCTGAGTCGCTAACCGGAACGGGCAACAGAACCAGGGCTCAGCAGCCTCCCAGTGATCACGGCCGGACCGCGACCGAACACAGATTGATAGAGGAGAGTAACAAGAGGGAGGTCGGGTATCAGAGAGCAGGGATGTAGACTTTTTACGTCTAACTCTGTGAATTAAAGGTTGATTTCCACTAAACCATAGATGATGATTGTTGGACCAGTGGAAACGCTAACATTGACAGTTTGGGTTTTATTTTCTTTTGTCGAGTTTGAATGAAGTGTGTTTTACAATGAGTTAACAAGGCAAATAATTCATTGAAAGAGAGAAACTTGTGTATGGTTTAATTTTTCTGCTTGATAAGGAAAATGCATATAAGAATGTTTGCTTTCATGACATTTTCGTGAGTTTATTTTGTTTATTTATTAGACTAAAAAAAAGCTAAGAGAGCTTGTTTTACATAGTTGCGCACACACATCTCCCAGCTGAGCAAGCCTGAGCTACAGCATGGCATGTGTCAGTCGATATCTCTGCAACACAATACATATACATCTTTGACATAACGTCAGAGCTGTTACTTCTTCATTTTGTTGATTGTGTCCATTTTTTTTTAAAGTTTTAAACTAAAATTCTGGCTGTAACTTACACATTGTAACTTTCAACCTCTCAAATTCCCATTTCCATGTAAAAGGTGCCTGTTGTTGAAGCTGTTTCTCATAAAGAAAAGTTGTGTTCACCAGAATGCACTCTGTGCTTCCTTGGGGTCTAACGCATGTGTTTGTGAATGCATTTTCTTCCTCAAAAAACATTAGCTGATTATTTAAGTATTTTGTATATTGTTTAGCTTGCAGTCTCCTTCCTCCCTGCTCTTCCACTTGTGGGTGTGAAGCCATTGGCAGGAGTGCGTGTGGCGTGCGTTATTTCCTAAAATATAGTTAGCTTCAATATTCCTTGGTTGCTCTCTGGAACTGAACGTCTCTGATGTTAATTCCTCAATTCTTGTTCAACTTCATCAAAAAGATTTAGAGATTTCTGGATTAGACTCCCAAACAATTTGAGTCCTTTAACTAGAGTCCAATATCATAATAATGGACTGATAGTGATCAGGTTTTTGTTTTTAAAGTGAAACAGGTTCACATACTGTATACTATAATTTTCTTTTTACAAATGAAAATTAGGGCGAACTCATTTATTTGCTATTTTACAAATTGAAGTCTTAGTTACTAGCTGGTGTCATTTCTATGCATTTTGTGATAAACACAGTCTGAATGACAAAAATGCAGAGAACACATCTTTTGTACTTCAGAGAGACTGAATTATGTATTTTGCGATTTTTTTTTCCTCCCTCAGATGTTTTTGGTGTTTTCAGGCTGTTGTTTAATCATGATGCATTGTGTAATGTTTTGTGGAGCTTGAACCAGTCACCTCTTACATAAAAGGAAATCTCTCTGGGGGGTCCTTCATAATGGAAAAATAATCTGCTGCGATTTAAAGAGAGATGAAATTGGACATCAGATGTGGACAATAACAGAAAAGAGGACAGTCCCTAAAACAAACTCAAGCAGATTCTTTCTCTTTCACTTTCGATTTATATTAATTCCCTGGAGGCTTATCCTAACCTTGACAGAGTCACCAACCTCAACCCTAAAAGAGACTGAACTCACCAGAAAACTACAGCATCTGCAGTTTGCTCAAACTCTTAAAATGATTTACTTTTTGCCCGACGTGTGACCTTTATGCAGACGTGTGAACAATCCTCTCTAAATGCCCGGTCACACCAGAAAGTCACACAGCCAGATTAATTTGCTGGGCATGGAAGATTTCTAATGTAGTGACTTGCAGGTCGTGCAGCAGCTACCGTTGGTTGTGGTCAGTTTTGGTTTGTGGCAAAATGGATATGAAGAGAAAAACTCTACTGTTATTTCTTCTCAGATGTCAGAGCAGGAGTATATGATGAAAAGAAGGCTTTGTACACTTCCAAGTTCAGTGCAGATATTTAATAAAGCCAAGCTTTTGTGCAAAAAAAAGGTTAATTCCAGAGTTTATAATGAAAAATACAGCAGGTCTGTTACATGCAAGTGATTTCTATGCAGTAGAGGAATAGGACATAGTGAATGCATGAATAAGGGAGTGATTTAAACACATGTTAAAGAATCATTGGGAATACAATTGAGGCTGAAATGACTTTTTGGAGCATAGAGATAATCATACCTTAACCACCATTTTTTGGTCAAAATTCCTGACAAAGCTTGTTTCGTGATTTAGGCATGATAGTTGTTGCCCTAATCTTAATCTTAAAAAAGAAAAGGTTTATCTTTTGGGACTCTTAGATTGAAGGACAGAAGTGATTTTTGTCCCATCATGATAAAGGCATAACAAACACATAAACACACATATCTATTGAGGACAAACAGTGGCTGCTTTGTTGTGAGCCTTGTTCAGGCTCCAGAATGCAGCCTTGCAATATTCATGTGAGCACAAACATATATGAAATGCCTAATCCCCCACTCGTCCACACCAGAAAAACTGCCATATAGGTCGATTGTGCAACAGCATATTACGACCCATATTTACATTTATTGTAATGGCCACATGACGGTAGCAAAGGATGAAGTCAGGTGACGAAATATAAAGAGTGACAAAGTCGACGGGGGTCGGTGGGTCAAAAAAGACAGGACTTTCACTCAGAAGACAGAGGTTTGCTTCCCGTGTGGAAGAAAGTCATAGTTGACTTATTTAAAGTCAAATAACAGAAGCCTATGTGCAGAGAAGGCTGCAATCTTCCTTCTGTTCAGGACCTGTGCACCTCCTCCACAAACTAGAGTAATGCACATGTAAATATCTGCCACTTTGTTCTTTGTCTGGAAATACTTGTATTTTTTTTCTCTATTATTCTTTAATCTTATATAACTTGCATTTGTTTATTCCATATTCAAATATTTCTACATCAATTTATGTCATCTGTATGTTTGTCAGCGTGTAACACCTTTTCACCAAAGCAAATTCCTCGTATGTGTAAAAAAATACTTGGCAATAAAGCTCCTTCTGATTCTGATTTACATTAATTATGTCTTTTGATGTACATAATGTATTTATTTTAACCCAAACAAAATTTTTGCTAAACGTTTTGTTGCCTAAACTTAACCAAACTACGACAGCTAACTCCACTTGACTTATGACCCATACTTAAGGTCCGGTACACCTGTCACTGGACCGGTATTTTCCAACAGTCGTACATCTTACAATCAACATATCTGTCCAGGGATTGACTCCAGCCGTCGATTAGGTATGAGATCATGTTGCAGCTCCGTATTAGAACCTCCCCCACTCTTCTTTGTGCTCACAGGTGCTGCTGTCTGCAGGACATTCATTGTTGGTGGTCTGATGGAAAAGCCAAAGGCAGCGTCTGTCATAGATCAACCTCTGCAAGGTGCACACATGCACGCATGCATGCACGCACGTGCACACACACAGGGGAATGCTGTTTCAAAGCCAGCACCAATCCACAAAGGAACAGATTTGGACAAACAGACAAGAGGTCACACACAAACACACACTGCTGCTCTGTGGGCTGCCGTCAACCTGCACTGCATGTTTATCCTAACTGTTTATATGAAGTGTGTACTGACTGAGTAATTAAACATAAGGGCAAGGGCATGCCTACTGTACCACAGGACACAACACACACACTGCAGGAATGATCAGATCTACCAGAATTCATTCCCGCACTCTGCGTCTTTTCAAAGAAAATGTATGCAGTTAGAAATATAGTGAAAAACATCTTTTTTGTGGGAAATGTTGTCAGCAAAAGGTCAAAATAGACTGCGCAAAAGAAAACAAAACCACACCAAATCTCATTTAACAATTGAAGTAAGAAGGTGCAAAGTTTGCTAACATCAACCACTATAAACTTTATAGTCATACCAGGACCAATAAAAGCTGTAGCTTTAAAACCACTGAGTGGATTTGATTGAACAAATAATTCAAGTTGTCTCTTATTTTAAAAGTTACGTAGACTCACTTTCATCCCCTTCATTTCATTAGTCATGTCATGGGTTTAGTTTTCATGTAGATTTCAATATTAGTAGTATTTGAGAAATTGAGAATGTTTCAAACATATTTGCATAACAAAATAGCATTTGTTGAACTATCATGAATCTTAACTCAAAGTCCATTTACTATATTTTTTGTGGAGCTTTCATCCGCACCTCATTATAGAGATTCTGATGTTTAGTTTAGCATCTGACATGTTGATGGTTTTGAAATTTAGCAAAAATGTAACATAACATAGCCTACATTTTGATTATACAGAGACTTATCTGTCCATGTTCATGTCTATGACTCTGGCAAGATGAGAGGAGGCACACTCTGTGTTTTACATCAGTGATGCTTGGTGTTCAAACGCAGTCAAGATGGAATCTGTTTCCCAAATTTCAGGCTTTTTATTGGAAGATGAAACCATATCATCGTCTTGTTGCTGCTGTTTACATTCAGTACAGATGCAAATTCAAAAAATGCACTGCGGAATTTTCTTGGTGTGTATGTATATACATAACTGTTACATAATAAGATATAATAAAACAATATAATAATAGATTATGTAATATATTTTATTTTATTTGTTACCATATTTTAATATAGATTTAATTATATGTCGTGTGTTTAGCATGAAGGAACTACAAATTCTGTGCATTTCGTTATGCAGCCTTGTGCTGCGTAATGACAAATAACCAACCTTGTACCTTGTATACTTTCATCAAATTCAGAGTCCTTTATTGTTGTTTATTGTCAGTACAACAAAAAGTTTTGCAGTCCTTTTGCAGTGCATTCCTACGTAACAAATAAAAGGCAATGGAATTAAAAGATATAAAAGTCTGAGCTCAAAAAATTGTTCTAAATATGCAAATAAATAATATAGAGTGTGTGGATTATTGTATCCGTAAAACAATGTGTGTCCAGTATATTGCACATTGCTGAATTGCAGTGACCCTATGCACAGGTAGTTCAGTTGGAAATGATACTGTCGACATATAATGTGCCAACACCACGTAGTGTTCATTTCACATATTTCTGAGTTTGGCAGTGTTCTACGAATGTACTGCAAGTGTTATAGTGCTGATAGTCACAGTGGAAACAGTCAGTGTCAGTGTTTGACACTAGGGTAGAAGCTGTTCTAAGTCTGTATCGCCATCCTGTATCCCACCTATTGGCTATTCAGATTTATATATCTTTATGTAATATATTGTCTTTATAGTGTACACCATATTCATGTACATCCAGCTGTTCTTGCTGTTCGCAGTATTTGTATTTACCTGCACTGTATTTTATACTGCTCTGCCTACTGCATCTTCTACTTTTAGCGGTTTTGGTTAAATACTAAACTGCATGGCAGTCACCTGTACTCTGTGCGATGACAATTAAGTTGAATATATAAAGCTAGCTTTAGGTCACGCGCTCAAACCCGCATGTATAAATGTAATTCTAGCAGGCTGTGCGCGCAGATAAAGATTTACTCCAGATCCTGTCCTCTTTCGTGTGTCTGTGCTCTGCGCTCTGCGCCGCTGCTGCGTCTGTGCGCTCCGCTCCGTCTCTGCCTTTTCAGGGAGCAGCGCACCTTTTTTGGCTCAGTCGAGTCCCCATGGTTCTCCTCCGCGCGTAATGCGGACCTTCTCCAGCACCGGACAACATTCATATCGGCAAACAGCCAACAGGCGGCTCAGTTCATGGATTGTTTCCAGGTCTGGAAATTTAATAAGGAAATTATTTCTTATTCTCGAAGACTGATATTGTCCTTGGACATATATTTTTACTTTTTTGTGCGCACTGCAAAGTGAACAAACCTTAAAAATGTTATTACACAGTACGTTCATCTCTGGAAGCTCGTGGTTGAAATGGATGGCCACATTACTTCACTTGGGTCTGTTCCTGCAGCTGGTGGTGTGGGAATCGGTGAGTTTACTGACAGGATGAGGTTTATGATAACACGTGATAATGACAATGAACAAGATAATGCACCCTACGTGTTCAGGTTTACTGGTTAAGAATGATTTTATTTTTGAAAAAGAGCTTTTTTGCTTAGCCCTGCACGGATAGTCTACATTTTGATGTGGTAGCCATATGTCATTTTAAAGATGTGATAGGAGAACAAGGTGACATTATTACATTTTGTCTGAGCTTTGACAACCAGAAAAACATGATTAGTTTAATTTAGGCACTGGAGTATATTGATTTTTAACACTGAAGAGTGTTTTCTCATTTGTATGTTTGTTTGATTAATTTCCTTCATTCTTGTGTTCTATGTCCTCCTTTAGGGGTCATGGAATAAAAGGGGGAAACGTTCTAGATAGATTATATAACTGTTATGGATTTAATCCCATAAGCATTATATATATATATATATATATATATATATATATATATATATATATATATATATATATAATAGTGGGTGGGTAGTTGCTGATTCAGTTCTGATGGAAAAATAAAGTTGTTGGGATAACTATTGCACATCTATGCCAAGTTAAAAGCCATGTTGTCACATGATCATAATTACCTGACTGACTAATGTGTCTTAAGTGGTGTCAGAACTCTGATAATTACATGATTTAATGATGGATGTTTTATATTTAACCTCATTACTGGCTATTCTGTGTAGTGGTTTGATATTCCAGACTTATGCCAAATCTGCTTGACTTCTGCGTTTTGCTTTTTTTTTTTTTGCTGCCCTAATAAGAAAAGTCATCACATCTGTTAAATGAAACATGAACCTCGAGAGAAACATTCAGCTTTCAACAGGAGCAACCAGGGATAGAAAACTGCATATATAGCCGTACCTCAAATATAAATTTAATAAATAAAAAGAAAAGATCCAGTGGGGTCCTCTGTGGCTCCATTAACACTGGACACTCACTTACTTGACTCTGCTGCCTTTGGCTCCAGAAAGACAGCAGCAAAGAGAAATCATTAATATTTTCTCCTTTTGTGCATATGCACGTATCCCCAGTTTGAATTTCATATATTGCAGACAATTCAGGGTGAAGAATATTCTTATTCTATTTAGTTTTATCCCCATTTGAACTTGGATTGAATGCTGTGTTGATGGCATTTTTTCTCACCCAGCTGTGTGTTCACCTGTGGGTTGGGTTCATCAGACTCTAAATCATGATGGAGGATTTGATTTTGTGACGTATGCTTCCTGGAACTGAGGAGCGGCTTTGGCTCAGGAGGTAGAGCAGGTCGCAGACTAATCAGAAGGTTGTGGTTTGCTCTACCAATCTGCATGTCGGAGTGCCCTTGGGCAAGATGCTGAACCCCTAATATTTCCTGAAGGCTGTACCATCAGTGTATGAATGTGTGTGAATGATTAGTTCCTTTCTGATCTGCAGTCCGCCCTTATGAATATGTGTGAATGGGCTGAATGTGACAAAGATCTTTGAGCGGTCAGAAGACTAGAAAGGCATTATATAAGTATGTACAGTCCATTCTAAAGACTGTTAATGATGTTTTGTCCCATCCATTATTAGCTACTTCCTTCAGACTCTGCTGCAATTCTGATTGGTATCAGGACTGAAGGCGATCATTCTATCCTCTCTGTGTTTTCATTGTAAATCACTGTTATCAATGACAGGATGGACATCTAATGCATTAACCTGCTGCATCACTGTAATTGAATTTATCATGGCAGAAGTGATTTAGTGTGCACACTTATACTTCTAAAACATGTCATTTGTCTTGATCTTGGTTGACATTGTATCCTACTGTGAACATTTCTATCAACTCCTAAAAACATGTTTACAAATTGCCTTATTAATGAATTACCTATTTTGTCTAAAGCAGTCCACAATAAGTGATTACATAAAAAACAGATAAAGTCATATGACACCCAAGAAAAAATACACAATGTTTGAAAAATTGTGAAATATTGTAGAGTAAAAAGCGAGTAATGGAAGAAGAATAAAATAAAAATAGCAATACCACATTGTAAAACTACTCCTGTAAAACTCCTGTAAAAATGATATTTACACTGCAAAAACTGAGCTCTCAAAAACAAGAACAAAAAGCATTAAAATGGGGGAAATATTACTTAAAATAAGCAAAACAAGAATATTTCACTTGCTATTTAAGGCCAAAAAAACTTGAAACAACTGAAATATTCTAACGTAACCTTCAATTAAGAAAATTAATGTGACTAAGATTTTAGTTTTTGCAGTGTGAAACTATTTCATGACCACTTGTGCAGCAGAACAAGCAGTAAAGTTTTTGCCTTGTGACGTCAGAGTGCACGCCGCTATCTGCTGTGTTTGATGTCAGATTGTGCGCCACTGCCTGCTTTGTTTGCGATTTTATTAGGCTCTGATTGACCAATGTGGCTTTACAGTCATGGTCATATCCACGCCTGGTGGTTTGGCATGCTCTTGGCAGCGTTTGATAGCGCATTTTTGCGTTTTTATGTAGACAGCGTTTAAAAAAAAAAAAACGATTGAGGAAAAACTCTGGTTTTAAAAATACCCGCGCATGTGTGGACTAGCCTCACTTTCATTTTAGCTCTGGTTTGGTCTGCAGCAGACACATGTGCCACTATGTTTAGAAACTTGTACCTAACTTTGCCTATCATTTGGCCTCTCGGTGCATTTTGGTGAGTAAACTTAACGTTTGTTTACAAGAAAACTCAATCAGGGCAAATTTAAGTACATAAATAACGTTGCCCCTGTGAGGTACTGTTGTATTTGATGGAGGTGGAGCTACTGTATACTGTATATGTTGCGTAGTTTAATCTGTAACAATGCAATATTGAAAAACTTATATGTAGTGAAATAGAAAAATGCAATATTGTCCTTTAATATGTATATATCAAAAATGATAAAATACTAAAGCGTGCTACTTAAGTAGAGTTCTTAACTGAATGGATGTAATTACATTCACCTTTATGCAACTCAGGTTTCTCTGATTTTCAACAGAAGGCTTTTCCAGAGCTTTTGGGCCCTGATGTCAAATGACTCACTCTGTCTCCAGCCTGAGGCAACTCATGTCTCTGCCTTAAAAACAAGCCCTAAAACCTTAAAATCAATTCTAAATGCCACAGGTGACCAGTGCAGAAAGGTCAAAGTGAAGGAAATGTGCTCCTGTGTTTCAGGATTCAGTGAGTTACCTTTCCTGGTGGCTGTATTTTGTTCAAACGGAAGGCAGTTGATTGATTTTTGGAGCAAATAATGATCCACAGTAATCCGGTTCCTAGAAACAATGTCAGGAAGGGTTTCTAGAAATGAAAATAATAATGCAATTTTAAAGATGCTCCTAAGCTGACACATATGGTTGACTATGATATGCTGCAAAAAACGTTCAGATACGTTTGAAGGGAGAATTCGATTTATTGAAAGGGTTGTTTTTGAGATTGACGCAGAACCCAAGAGTAGACTTGAGACTGGCAGGTTTGTAATTAAAGTCTTTTATTGCAAGAACAGGCAGGGGAGGTGAGATGGTGGCTGGCTAGAGTGAGTGGCTGAGGTAATGGGGAAGATATCCAGGCGGAACCCAGCCGGCTGGCAGGCTTGGCTGGTGATTCTGACGGCAGAGGATGCCTAAGTTTGTTAATGCAGGCAGGCACGGTGAACAGTTAACTACAGGCAACTGGACTTTAAGTTAAGCTAAAATGCAGCACCTCACATACTGTATATGGCTGAAGCAATTTAAGCTGGTTTCTTTTAGTGTGGAGTAGATGCAGACCAGGTGTGCTGACCAACACACCAAATGAGATTTGAACCCGCAACCTCCATGCTATGAGGCCCCAGCGCTATCCACCAGACCACCGTGCCACCAAGCCAAAAGACAGAAATAACCAAAAACACATTCACTCCCATAAGAGGCATCACAGGCAGGAGTCAGGGAGGGGTTTGATTTGTGTGACAGTTCAGGCTTGGGATAGGAAAAAGATAAAAGAGTTATGCTGCATACATTTATACATTGCTTTATCTAATCATTAAAAATTCTTCAAATGATACATTTGGACAAAGAGAAAAATACTATTTGGTGGAGCTGTTTACAACTAATAGACATACAACATGCAACCTGTGACAAAGCGCCACACGAAGCTGCTCCATTGAAAGGGGCACAAAAACACTGAGAGTCTAGAGCCATCCTAAAAGCTCTGTGAGGCTGTGCAAGTACAGATAGCAGGTATAATGTTTACCATGCTCACCATCTTAGTCTGCTGAGGGGAATGACATTAGTTTTCCAACATTTATCACAGTTCATCCTGAAGGAGACATGAATGTCTGAGCCAAATTTAATGAATGGTTTGAGTTTGATGGACAGTGGATTTTACAGTACTGGACAAACAACAAAACAGTTGTTGAGACATTTCACTCAAAGCCACAAATGTGAACATTGTGGTGTCTCTACAGGAAAAAATTCAGGTGATCAAACAAGTCATTCAAACTGAGAATGTCTGTACAAGAATTTCTCAATCAATTTGTCAATCTGTCAGGTAGATGTTGAGATATTTAAGTGGGTAAGGGAAACTTTCTAGTTTCTAGTCTGTACAAGGACGTCTGATGGATTCAATGTACCTGCGTATCATCAGCATAGAAATGAGAAGGAATACCAATAATTACTTGACTGGAGGTAAGAGGTAGATTGAAAACATTAAAAGGGACACGCACACACATACGCACTCACACACACACACTCTAATGGCACCAGAGACCTGGTGATTACCTGTCCTTTGTATTACTGTGAAAAATTGAATGATGGCAGCTTGGTATAGGTTGGCCAGAGGCAACTGTAATGACCCAGTTAAAACACTGATTGAATTTAAATGACATTGCAGCCACGTAAAGTGTTGCCATTTTGCCATTTAGGATCTGGAGTTACAATAATTAAAGGGCATGCTCAAATGCCCCCCTCCATCCCCACACACACACAACACACAACAACACACACACACACACACACACACACACACACACACACACACACACACACACACCAATCTGATTTAATATTCTCTGTCTATGAAGTTGGGAAAACATCTGCCACGCTCTGCACCTCATCAGATTCTCTGCACATCACTAAACTGTAAAATTGCACATTGTGTTGCCTCATAAGACAGCAAGCTGTGCTACTATCTTGCTTGTATAAACAAGGTTTGTTCCATAAACCTGCAGGATTGATATGACTGTGCTGTCTGGTGTCATGATGAGGCTGTGTTGATCAAGTTTTTCCAGCTACACAGAATCATTTGTTGTTGATGTATAAACTATTAACGGTTAGATGATGAGTTTATGGGCCACCCAGTTTAAATAAATTGTATAAATATTTAGCCTTTTTACGGTAAATTCTCCTCATGTACAGTTATGTGTTTAGGGGGGTCTGCAGATTTATCAGATAATCTTTAAAACAGAAAATGAGAGTAAAGCGGAGCCTCCATCAGCATTCATTTTGCTCTTACAGTCTGATCCAAGCATTGTAGGTCTGTGCTGTGTAAGAAACTGGTGGGGTTATTTATCAGAAAGCCTGGATTTACTGTATAGGGCAGCAGATCCCAACCTGAAAGTTGTAACCTCCAAAAGAGACTGTGTGAGGTTGTGCTATGAGCTAAATGCTAAATACATCGACATGTATACATGCTGTTGAGTAGGTACAATTTTTACCATGTATACCGTCTTGGTTTACAATGTTAGCATGCAATAGAGCTGCCACTATAGGAAAGGGGATTCATCCAACTGGGGGACCTGCCGACAGACCAATATTGATATTCTTAGGAACATGCCACTAGCACGGCTAAAACCCACCCATCCAACATGTTGAAAGGTCAGCTACCTCGGCCTCTTCTTGTTATCTCCTTTCGCTAAAGGTTAAATATGTTCATGCTGCAGGGATGTGCCCTGTATTGTTGACAAGACGGCCAACTCCACCCACTTCATTTACATTTAGAGAAGTGAGCACATTAAGCATTATCAATGCCACGTAAAGACCTGTGATCTGATGTTATTACTAATATTAAGTGCCCAGATACATCGCAAGTAGGAGTTCAAAGGTTGGGAAATCCTGGTTTAAGGTGTGTTCTGTGAATGCATCCTTTTGAGCTGGTGAAACAAGCAGCCCTGTCTCTTAAATGGTACATTTATGTTTTGAAAGAAACATAATGGCACCGAGATTACAATTTTTAACATAACCTATTGTGTCAAAGAACATACTGTGCAAAACATTCACAGAGAACTCTGACATTTTGTTAAGGTTAGGGAAAGACTGTAGTGCTGGTAAAATATTTAATAAACGAGACATGTACTGTTTTATTTGATGCTCTCTTTCATTTTGCTTCGTTTTGACTCAGAGAGACTCAGGCAACACAAGAAAGAGCTCCTACTTATGTTTGTAGTATCTCAACAGCTGGTCCAATGAAGAAAAAACACATATGCATACTGTGGACGCACACATACTCACTGTCAGGCGGCAACAACTTGACAGCTGTAGGGAAAGAAACACTGCAACAGACCAGGTGGTGTTTCTGTTCAATAGCAGTGAGCACCTCCTCTTGTGTTAATCCAGGACACTACAGCACTGTGAGAGGATAAGGTCAAATGTCATGCTCACCTGCAGCGTCTCCATATGTCCAACCAACAGGCAGGTGTTCTACCTGTGATGGGCCACACATTTAAAGCAAGCGCATTCACCGAAATCGCTTACAAGCCCTCAAAGCAATTATAGGTATTAGTTCTCCAATGACAGTAAAATAGATTTTTGTGACTTAATTGCACAAAAAGAAATTGACTGCAGGGTGGAGATACTGCCGGAATCTATATTTTCTTGGCATATGTGAATTTATACAACCTTCTAGGATTATATATTTCTGCAGGTTTCTGTCCTCCTCCTCTTCATGTTCTTCAGAAGGCGTGAAAGGCAGGGCAACAATGCAGAGGAGCTTTGACAGTAGATGTCAGGATTTTAAGAGGAAGTCGCTGAACTCCCACGTTTCAGCTGTCAGGAGCGCTGATTACCGTGTAGAGGTTCATCACTGGAGGGGAACCGCTGAAACCCTCTGGGTTTTCAAGTGGGGTGAGAGGTAGGGCAACGATGTGTATTAGATTAAACTCACATAAACGTTGGACAGACAGAGCAAAACGTTAAAAGATGGACAGATCAGTACGTCAGTAATGGACACTTTTGATATTTAAAAAATGCTCAGTTGGTATCAATATCTGTTAAACAACATTGATTATAAAAGGGCTTTTAAACCTTTTAATGCAGTCACAATGTCATCACAGCCATTAAATGCACTTTCTGCACTTAAATAGCTCCATGTTTGTGCCACTGACAAGACCCCTGGTGACCTCTGTGAAAAACTCCCAAAAGCCCAAAGCACAGGCTTCCTCTGTAACTCTGTTAAGAATACATTTTTAAAGGATCACTTTAAAGATGAAATGCACAACTTTCTGTGTTCGTCATTATGATTGAATCCCTTTTTTCCCTTTGGTTGTTCACACAGTGTGAATGCCTATAAAGCAGTATTTTGCTGAATCATTTAGATGCTTTATCAGTAGCCGAATGTGTGAATCAGCCACACATGCAAAAGTTGAATTATGTGCCAGCTACCGAAGTGCATCTGATTTTCTTTGCATTAATGTGCTGATCTTAATGTGTGAAGCTACAAAAAGAACTACAGGATGGCTGTGTTCCAAACAGAGTTCAGACAGGGTGAATGTTGAACACTAAAGATGATTAATTCATTTAATTATTTAACTGAATGAATTTATAGATTACAGCTTTAAGCAGCTCTTGAAAATAGTGCCTGTCTTATACTTATGTTGAAATGAAATGAAAGTCTTTATAACAGGTACATGTTTATATTGGTGATATTTTGGTGCTTGTTAAATTGTATTTAAATTAGCTAACTTGTGTTACAAGACTGGTAAAGACTGACCAATATTAATAATTATATTTCAAAGAAAGTACTATAATTAATCTTATTCTAAATAGTGGACTGTAGGTTCTTTTGTTGTGTAAAATGCTTAAGTCTTACATTAACATTGTTGCGTCACGTTTGGCTCAGACCTTTTTCATCCGGTGATTCCTGCAGACACGTGTCAGCGTAAACGCCGCTAACGTAGCTCCCTGCTAAACCTTGTAGCATCATTAGTGCAACTCAACTCTGCCGTTCTCTCTTCTTAGACGGAGGCCATCCACCCAGACTGCGCCGTGGTGGTCCAGCTCATGAAGGCTCAGGAGGAATGCAACCAGATCCTCAAACAGGAGGAGAACAACCACTCCACCAAGACAGGTCTGTGTCTGACACATACTGACATAGTGGGACCTCATTCTACATCTGGGGACAAACATTCGGTCCCCACAAGGTTAACCTTTAATCATAAGATTGGTTGTAAAGTCAAGAGTAGAATTAAACTTTGGGTCAGGACAGAACCAAACGTGTGTGTGCAAAGGTGAACCATTTCCTGTATTCTCTGTACTCATTTTTTGGTGTACTTGTCCTTTTATAAATTTTATGAATGTGTGAATGTTGCCATGAGTTGCAAAGTGCTTTTAGACTTGAAAAGCACTATATAAATGGAGTCCATTTACTCACTCCGTCCTGACTTTTACTCCTGGAAAAGGGTCTTTACACCCCTAAATAACAGACATAGAACACATTAGAATTAGAAACCACTCTCTCAGTGTAGGCCATTTCAATCGGTTGCCATCAGAAGTGGTCCTCAGTGAGTCATTGCAAATACAGACATTTACTGACTGAATTTAAAAAGGGATGCAAAGGATTTCACTTAGAATCATTCTGGGCTGAAAGGTTCCCGCCTCCTCCTGTTATACTTCAGAGGGTGTAAATAGGGAGTGAAAGACGTCGAAGCTTCGACGTAAATGTTGAAGACAAAGTCAGTGAACTCCCACGTTTCTCCCACCTCTGTGTCGCAGCTACTGGCAACTTCTAATATAAGAGGAACGTTTACATCTTTCAAACTCACATTTATTATTATACAATAAATTAAAGAAGACACGCACAGACAGTGTTAGTCAGCGGTTCTGTTGTGTTTTTACTAAACCACAAAAAGCTTTAAACAACTACTGACAACATTTGAAAAATGGACATCAAAACTTCTCTGTAATGGATCATTCTAAAACTAAAAATTTGTGGCTAAATAATACTGAATTATATTTTGAATAATTAAGGAAAGCACTTATAAACAAATCTTTTAAAAGAAATCGTAAAAAAAATCGTATTTAAAAAAACAACCATGTGTGGCTTTGTTTCTGTTCAGCAGTTTATAGTGAACAGTCCCTTCTTGCTGCAGGAAAAAATAACAACTTTTAGATGTGTGGGGACATAAAGACTACTTCTCATTTTACCCAAGAAACAACACTTGAACAACATTACATTACAAACAACTTGAGTTTGTAATGTAAATAATGTAAGTGTTTTGGTATGTGCTTTCATGAGAGATCAGTTTCCTACAGTACATAACATATACTGAACAGAATCCATGCATCATCCACACCTGCGTGTAAAACTCACAGCAGCTGATTGTTGCGGATCTGTAATCAACAGCATGGCGAGCACATTTGCTTCCTGTTATCAGATTACAATCTTTCAAGTGGCAAACAAGCCCAAACAATCAAGGGAACTAATCAGGCGAGGAGATGTCTGGATTAAAGGCGCTGATTGGTCAACCTGTTTCATGTCTGCGGCTCAGGTAAAAGATGAGCCAACTGAAGCAGAGGATATTCATCCATTATCTTCCCTTCAGTGCCTCAGGAAAAAAAGATTCAGCCACTAGAACAGCTTGTCCTTCAGGAGGATGTTTTCCATCCCAAATTCTATATGAAAGCATGTTGATTACACCGGAAATATGAATTCTCTTTGTTTTGAAGTGTTTCAAGTTATGCGACAGGTTCATTCCAGGCAAGTAGGCTCCGGCAATCTCCTTGCTCAGTCTCACTACTCTGAAAAGGTTATAAAAGCTGTGAGACAGTCGTCTGCTCGCCTGTGACTGACACAGCAGGTGTCACTCAGGATTAATTGCATCATTTGTCACCCTTTCCTGTGAGCATCCAAAGCAAAGACATGACAATTAGCATTTGAAGCGGCACACTGCTTCAAGGCCGAACACTGACTGAAGTAGACTGAGGCACCGCTTCACTTCTCCCAGTCAGCTTTTCAGAAAACTTAACTCTGAAGAAGAAACAGTCCCAACTGCTCCTGTTTGGTCTCCCCAGTCTCATAGCCAGCCCACCAAATACAAACACACAAGCATCGAAGCGGTCAATAAATCTTTATTTATATAGATTTTGAAGCTCTGAAAAACTCCAAGCAGCAAAAACAGATTCTGGGAGAAGTAATGTCCACTAATAGACACGCAGATAAATCTTTGTTAAATCAGCGCCATAAAGCTTAAAGTTGTGGTGGAAGGAGCTTCTGCAGCTAACAATGTTCTGAGTGTATCAGCAGAGTGATAGTAAGAAGCGTCATGTTAAAACATCCACCTTGTACATCTCCCTGAATAGGACTGGACGTGGTTAGTCAGCTTGTAGCAGCTGAAAATTGAGCTACCGGTGAAGCATGAAGCAACCACTGCAATTGTGACTTTAGTCCTCTGCCTGAACTGATGCTATGCTCCATTTGTTTAGCATTTTCATGCAGGTTATTGAAGCACGAAGTCCTTCTTTTTACTGGAATGAGAAACTAGTAGAGGCTGGAACATGACTCTCTTTCTAAACGTTAAAATCTATCTGTTTCAAACTGAGCTGCTGACAGGAAGCAGGAAAAAACAAACTAATTTTGGATTGGAGAGTTTGGGGAGGTGTACATGTTCACTACTTACAGTTAGGAAACCCAAAATGCTACTCTATCCATATATCCTCAGACATTTACATGTGTCTTCACAGAAACTAGAAACAGTAAAACAATGGAAAACTAATCCACACTAAAGATAAGCAAAACAGAATTAGGCTACACGGCCTACTTCTACCTGACAAGTCGCTGCTACTGCCAGCCCTATTTTACATTGAGTTTGCCTTTGATAATGGAACTCAATATTAAAATATTTCATTTCAGAATGCATTTCCTTTATATTTAGTTTAGATAGAAAAAGGTCTAGAAGTGTGTGCTCTATTGAACAAAATAAATAATAATCACATGAAATCTCTAGATAACGTTCTGCTGCAGCCACACAGGCTCACGTGCGTGGCTGATCTAACCTGTAAACATGAAATGAAAAGTGGTTCCACACTGCGCTGCTCAGCTAGGCGGTGTGGCCTGGGCATTAGAGCATGTCAGTTCAGAAGAGATCTATGTGGTGGGTAAGTGAAGTGAAGTAAAATGACTGAAATCAAAAGGCAATAAACAGGTGGGAGCAGGATCAAGGAGAGACGGGGAAAAAGGGCATATTATAAAATAATTGTTGTGAAACGGTGACGAGAGTCACATGACGTAAATCACTATTGTAACATTGTTCAACTTAAACCCAGTCAAGTTGGACTTTCTTTCACATGGGGCTCAAACCTCTGTCTCCGAAGTTAAAGTCCTCAGTTTGTTTGACCCATCCATCCGCCCCTGTTGCTCTTTACACTATGTCACCTGACTTCATCCTCTGTGACCGTCATACAGCCACTAGAGGTCAAGGCCTGACTATAAACCTAAATGTGGGTTTTTCTGGTGAGGACAGGCTGGTATCTGTTCATTGAGCCTAATTACTAAGATTTTACATGAGATAACAGCTTTTCAACATCACTGTTGATGGAATAAAAAAGATCTACGTTAAAGAAGTTGAAAAAGCACAGGTGCACCAAGCACAATACTTCGGCCCTGCAATGAAGCCATCATTTATGTTGTTGCTAACACCTGCGTTTGGCAGTCAACAGACCACCATGAGAAAGACCTGAATTCTCCAAAGCCTCAATGACCTAATGCTATTTGCACATTATCTAAAGACTGTATAGAACATTTAAAAGGACAACTTTTAAAAGAGTATACCATAGCCTACTACAATTCCAGAAATGGGATTTCTCCTACTCCCTTCTTCATTGTACCTTAACACATAACTTTTCCTTTCTACTCTCGTTTTTATACAGTTTGGTGTTTCAGAAGGTCAGATATCAGTTGTGCGCATAGCCGTGTAGCCTAATGTAGTGCTAAATAAAGCAAGCCATGGGAAATCTAATCTAAATGAGCTTGAGTTTAACACAGTTTGGTTTGATTTTGGGCAGAGATGTACTTCTGTTTTTGCCAATTAGGATGCGTTACATTTGACATTTTACAACATTTAAGGAATATTTTAAAATGTCAAAAATGTTGTTTGACATTACCGTTCTGCTCATTTTTATAATTTGTGCAGTGAATTAGCAAAATCAAGATTACAAATTTGTGCACAGGTGCGAGTTTAGAAACATTTGAATGTGGTGGCAGGCGAGGACACAATAAGTAAAAATGTATTAAGATTCACATTTAAAGCCCTGGTTGTTGGTAATAAAAACCTGTGCAATTAATAGTTACATGGATTATTCAGTGTAATAAATGAATGCCAAATGAATTTAATAATTTATATTCTAATATGAAATTATATCAATGAATAGTTGTTATTCATTTGTGGTTGTTTTACTATCTCTTTGTTGTCGCGTTGTGTCTCACATGTTGCTGTTGGCTGAAAAATAAAGTTGAACTGTTTAGTTGGCACTGGATGTTGTTTCGTGGTTGTTTAGCGTGTGGCACTGGGAACTGATGGGGCCTCCTCCTGTGGCGCTGCCCCTCTTTGTGCACACAAATGATCAGTTCTAGAGCATGAATAAGTATTGTCTTTTAGACAAAAGAACTTTGTTTTCCGCAGTACACCTGTTAAGCTTTGAAAGAATGAAATCGTGGACATGTTGAATTTGTATTTATTTTATACCACAAGGCTCAGATGTTTCTCCAACTGGGGAAAAAGCAACACAAAAAAATTTAACATTCTGTAAGCATGACAGTGCAATGCTCTCGACAATGCCAGATCATTTTGTGTTCTTACCATAGGGATAACATTGTTACAAGGGACCATTTCATCATTTGACTGCTCCTTCTGATAATGGAGCACATTCTGCTGATTGCTAAGCCTGTTTATCTCAACGCACTAAGAGACAAAGTTGTTCATTTCAATATGAGGTCAAACAGGTGCGTTTAGGAACATGATTCACCTGCAAGACCTTTCAGACTAATCCATCAAGAATGGAAGAATCCATCAGATGTGACTAAATGAGGGACAAACAGATGGGTGGGCATGTCGAGAGGAGACAAAGGGTGACACATGAAAGCATGTTTAGGAAATTGTGAGGCTTCGTAATGGCAATGTTGCAAAAGACTGCACAGGTAGAGGCAACTAAATGGATACACGCAGTCGTTAGTGTGGTTAGCTTTGTCTGTAACAAGTAAAAAGACAGGCAGACTTTGTGCCCTTTTCTCTTTCCTGATTCCTCAACAACTGTTCACTAGAGGGAAAGCGGGAGAGAGGCCAGATATCTCGTCTACTGGGTTATTACCTTCACGCCTCGGAGGAAAAACATGGGAAGTTAGTGACGGAGGAAATGAGGAAGCAATACAGGAGTAAAGTGAAAACAGTCTTTTCCATTTTCAACAGAAACTTGTAATTAGACTCACAGTGAACAACAGCCAGCCGCGTGAATGTATGTGTGAGATGGCTGGCTGACACTACGGTTGGCATTTCCACAGATCATTACACACCTGGCTGTCCTGTCCTCTCTGACTCTTTGTGGTCCCTTGTTATTTTCATTTTCATAAGTAATTACACAGAGCAAATACCAGAGGTGGAAAGTAACACAGCAAAGTTTATTACAGAAACACATTGATTATATAAACACATCAACAAATAAATTAATCAACAACAATCTTTAAGTAATCCATCAAACAAAAATGGTCATTAAATGTGAGGATTTGCTGCTTTTATCTGTTTTACATGATTGTAAATCTAATGTCTTTGGCTTTTGGATGGCTGGTTGGACAAAACAGAATATTGTTTATTGAATAGAGACAGTACAGATACAGGAAACGTGGGGGGAGAAAGAACGGAATAATAGCTGGAATCAAACCAAGGACGTTGCAGTTATCTGGTAACCACCGGATGCCCAAATTCATTTTAAAAAAAAAAGACTAATCAATAACAAAAATAATCATTCAGAGCCTAGAAGAGAACTGCGTGGCCACGGTGTAATTTGAGTTTGAAAGCATTGGTGTGCACATGCTACTTCACATCTCAGAGGAGAACATTGTACATTTTTTTAAATTTTTACTCCGTTCCGTGTGTGCAGCATCCAGTTCCAGATAATTTGTAATAACTGTTTCACTATAATGTGGATATTTCTTTAGCTTTAGCTATTTCACTATGTTGGATCAAGATTCAACATTCAGTTTTTCCTGGATTATCAGTGTTATGTGGTAATGTAAGATTGTACAGTTTGAGTTTGCGGAGCAGGAGGGAGGTTAGATAAGAGATCCAGGGAGTAACTTTGTTTTCACAATCTTAAACTACACAAACACTGTCCTGAATTTCTGGCCTAATGCTTTGTCCTTCTTAATATCTCCCCTCTGTCTTCTTCCACCTTGCCTTTTCTGTCCACCTCTGCTTCTCTCTTAACACATAATATTCTTTGTTAAGGGGCGGATATTGTAGTATGCATTCACAGTAGAAACTTTTCTCCTGTAATATTTGCAAAAATACTACAGCAGCAGCAATGTACATGAAAAACAGAAGACTTTTGAACCATAGAAAACACTGGAAAGTGAAGTGTGGGAGAAAGTTGTAGCTAGCGGAGGAATAAAATACTGCGATTTGGCCATACAGTCGAAGAGGAAATACATGACATTCACAGTCAGGTTTGACTTTGTTTACCTGCCTTGGAAAGATAATGCAACAAATCAAATTTGATGGCAGCTGTGCTTCAGGCATTAAACACACAATGATGTGTGCCTCTTTCTAATGCTGTCTCGTATACCAGTCATGTCCGTGAGAGTCAAGTCTTCTAAGCAGCTCTAATGAGGCTGCATGTGCTTGTTCAACTAAAAATGTTGTGAGACCTCCGCAGGATTTGCAAGCCGGTCTCCAAGATGATATGTTTAGTTTTTCCTTTTCTTATTTTGCCAATTATGTTTTAAAAGGACGACACCGAAGGATTACATTCTTTGGCAACATGAGTGTCGGAGGCCTTAATGTACAGCAAGACGGTTAGCTTAATTAGCTTGCTAAAGTATAAGCTTTTTCCACAGACAGTATATTTATTACTGGATGAAGCCACCCAGTGAATTTGAATGCAGAGCAGTGAAGCCGGTTTTGAAAGCAACACTTTCGAACACTACTCCGATCTTTACCCCTGCGCCGTTAATTACGTCATTGCTGCCGGACAATCTGATGGTGGACTGTTTTTTTCTATCAGCACAATGCATTATGATATATAGGGCTTGGTTAGTGACCATCAGTTGTACACTAATATTGGAAATATATTCAGGGATACTGTCAGTGGACTATATAGGGTGTAATAACTCTCACATTCTGATAGCACTACAAAATGGCGAGTTCACTTTAAATATACTTTATACTTTATTAGATATACTATATTAATCCCAGACCTGTCCAGGGTGTACCCAGCCTTTCGCCCAATGTCAGTTGGGATAGGCTCCTACCCAGCGTCCCTGTACGCAGGATAAGCGGTTGATGATGCCCCAAGCGGTTGGGGGTTCAGGGGCTTCCTCAAGGCCACCTTTGGCAGTGCCCAGGAGGTGCCAAATGCAGCTAGCAGTGTACATACACACTACTGTAACTTTACAATTTGAGAAAATAACCCTTGAGTTCTGTAGTAAGTTTGAGCATGGATTGATTTTCTATCACACACAAATCTCTCCACCAACTAACATAGTAAGTTGATCATGTGAGACTTTGTGCTGCATTCTGTAGTGAGCTGGTATTTAGCTGACAGTTGCTAACATAACTGCTGGCTACCAGCAATGTGCAAATACTTCTGGTGTCATTGAGCCGGGGAGGATGGGATGTTGTGTTTACAGATCGCAAGCCAACAAATCCTACTCAATCTGCCTTTAAGGCAAATGAAAAATTTCTCAGTAGCCTACATTATTAATGTTTACGAGACAATTATCCCGTTATCATGGGAAAACGATTATTTCAAGCTCACAACATCATCGAGCAGTTAACCAAATGCTCTGCGTTAACATAACCATAAAACTGGATAGTGTGTTACAAGAGAGCAAATTGTATGAAAAAAATAAGATACATTGTCAGTAATTTAACAACTTTGCATACACGCTATTTGAATTTCCTCATTTTGTTCCTGAAAACACATTTGCTGTTGGTTTGGATTTGATGGCCTTCATGCTGCAACCCCCACAGTGTTATACCCCAACGTCACAGATAACAGTTAAGAGCATGCATTTTGGGATACTATTGGGAATCACGTCACTGTTGTATCATATTGTACAGACCATAAATATGAGAAAATAAGAGAAGGTGGGGAAAAAAACTTTAACATTAGCCTCCAAGTATTGATTATATGAGGACTTCCAATATGTCCCAGACAGAGAAAATAACTACAGAGGTGACCTGGAAAGTGTTTCAAAAATCGCTGCAAAACAGGATTGTTGGCAGCATGTCAGCCTACATTAACATTTTTTTTTTTGTTATCTTTGGTTGAAAAGGATCTATATAGCTAAATTTAGTCTAAAAATGTGTAAACACCAAGTAATAAATGCTTTGCTGCCATGTGGAGAGTCAATGAGCTGTTCATGCATGTGTGAGCATAATGATGATAATAGTGAACATTAAATAACAGCATGTGACACAGACCGCCGACTGAAACAGGATTACTGAGATCCAGAGTGGAGATTTATTGAAAGTATGAAAAGATCAAAACAGAAAGATCATTTAATACTTTTAAGAAAAGCAGTCGATTCATCCGCTGTATCATCCTGTCAAGGTGTCAAAAGCTTTGCTTTAATTAGCACCTAATGAAGGACCTTACTGTTGTCACTTGCAGAGATCTTTTCACACTGTAAAAAGCACCGTGTCCTTTTATACTGCCACAGTCTATGAACACACAGAGTAGCTTTTCGTTACTTGAAAATCCATTAGGGCATTTTCAATAACAGCCCTTAAAGTGCCATTTTCAATCGATGCAGATAATGAAAATGTCATCAACAGCTTGGTGTTAGTGCGTAAAAAATATCTAAGAGGCAAGAGAAAATGTTCTAAAAAGGAGATTTCAAAGTCACATTTATCCAGCAAGTTGTTTGCCTCATCACAGCTCTGGCAGGAGAACCTCCAGCTGAAGCCAAAAGCTGTGTTTTATTATGAATGAGTGGTGGTGTGTCTCTGCGCACTGCTGTTTTAATTGACACAGGACCAAGCGACTTTGATGTATGAGGGGTAGTGGCGGCGGAGAGAGACGGGATCCTCATTACCGTTCTCTTCCCCCTCTTCGCACCTCCCTCGTTCTGAGCGACGGAGGCTGCAAGGAGAGCTTGTTAGGCATGTGAGGGGAACAACAGAGACAAAGCATGGGCAGAGGGGAGGGCCGAGGACGTCACCAAATCAAACACCCTTTCATTTTCCCAGACTTGGGGAAATCCCTTTAAAATTAGTCAGGCAATAGTCAGGTGACCATTATTATATTAGCTGTATGAGTTTCTATACCGATAAAATGGTTCTTAAGATATGTGAATGTGAATCTGTCATGGGTGTCCGAATGCAGTGGCAGGTAAACTGAGGTGTGGGTCCAAACGCAGACATAAGTGATGAGGATGCAGTTCAAACCAGGAATTTATTAAAACAAACAGAGAAGACTTACACTGGGAGCGCAGTGGCAAAAGTCCAAAGAAAGGAAACTCCAAACCAAAACATAAACCACAGGGTAATCCAAGAAAACAAAGTACAGTCCACATGGTAATAGCCAAAAACACAGACAACAGAGCCCAGCAGAACACCCAACATTAGATGAGGACGTACCAAAGACTGAACAGAACAAATAAACATTTAAATACCAGGTAATGAGCAGGGCGGGACTAACACCAGGTGAAGGACAAGAAGTAATTAGGCAGAACACTGACACAGGTGGAGCAGACCAAAATGCAGAAACACAAACTGAACACCAAAAGACAAACTAATCATAACAGGAAACAAGCATGCACGACTAAACACTGTCAAATAAACAATCACCAGACAGAGAACACAAACATTGAGAAAACAGAAACCTAAATAATACAAATAAACTACAACCAAACAAGAAACAGACAAAAACTAGGATAAAACAGAACACAAATCACACAAGACCAAAATAACACAAACACAGAATCAGGAATAAATAGCAAAGATATTGACTCAGACAAGACCAAAATACAGAAAAAAAACTAAGATACAAGACAAGACAGGTACTAAGAGAAGTAAACATTAACAAAAGAATAAACAAGGCTACAAAGAAAAACACAAAACCCCAAACCATGACAGACTAAACAGGAAAAAATGAGCACAAAACCAAAACCAAACAATCTAACAGAATCACTACTTAACATTAGCAAGTACTGTAGCTTTAAGAAGCGTTCAAGGTCAAACAAGTCACTCTTTGGTTGAATTTTAAGTGTGCTGCCGCTGCATAAAGGGAGAGGAAAAGAAAGATCCAGCTCTCTGTTTATAGTCAGGATTAGATTAAAAGCCAGAAAATATTCTTCAAAATCAAAAAACTTCTTATCAAGTAATTTCTCTGTAATTGTGATTTTCTTAAAACAAGTGAAAATTCAGCCAGTGTGGGATTATAATTTCCACCCAGTTCCTCTTTGTTCGTTTTGGTTTGCAGGTACTGACACACGTACCTAAAACATTTGAAGCAAGATGGTTCCACAGACGGTTTGAAATAGTTTTACTGCAATGACAAATATTTTTTTCTAATGTTAATAAAATAAGTAGTAATACGTCTCAGTAGTTGATAGAAATTGCTTGGTCAGATAGTGATGTTGTGGTTCCAAATAAAAATTTCACATTGATGTAACTTCACAAACACCTGACTGAAAAAATTACGTTAAGTGCATTATTAACGGGTGGCTAAGGAGGGTGGGGCTCAGCAGATAGTCAGTGAAACTAATGAGTGATAAATGTTGTCTTCATGTCTCAGGTTGTCCGACGGAGTGGGATGATATTCGTTGTTGGTATCATGCTGAGGTGGGACAGGTGGTCAGCGTCGCTTGTGCCAACGTCTCTCAGCTGTTTGCTAATAACCAAGGTAAATCACTTCAACTTACCTTTCACATACCTGGGTTTCAGATTTCAAAGCACAGCCACTAAAGGCATCCACACATTAAGAAGCTGTTTACAGTCTCCAAGGGGCCTTCGAAAGAAATGAAAACGAGTTTTGTCTTTGTCTTTTATCCTCCTGCTTGTGCATGTGTCATATTTCCTCCACTGATATTGTCAGTCAATACTCTGTCTTAAGGTAGCAACGACCGTCACTGCTCCAAGATTGCATAGTGGTGAAGATGTGTGTGTATTTGTCTTGTCTTGTGTGAGTACTTGGTGTTCTTGTTTGTAGCTATGCCCGTATTGGTCCATATAGACTATTACTTATTGGTGGATAGCGGATATTTCCCTGAAACCTGTGTCGTGTTAACAAACGCAGACATGTGACATGGATGTGTATGCTGTATACTGTTACTGTCACTACCTCCTCACCAGTAGGTGTCACTGTGGGACTGCGTAAAGAGTGAGTAAAGCTCCTCAACAGTTTGCTGTGTCCAGTGCTTGACTCAACAAGGGAACAACCTGCGGTCCTCAGTGTGAAATGGACTTACTGTTTTACAATACATCCCCGTCTCCTCCGACCGGCAGCTAGTTAACAAGCCACTGTTAGCGGTCACCACTACTGTGCTCATGCTACCGTACTAGCTGTGCTGCGTACCATGGCTGTGCTGCACAGCGGAGCAAACTGGACTGCTGGACTGACTTTAGTGATGGGAAAAGTCCCTCTTTTGACAGACTTGAGTCATCATCAGTCATCAGTGGGGATCAAAAACAGCGAAGTTCTCAAACAATGAAGGCTGCCTGGCTTACTTTAATTGACAAACTATAATGCACAAATTTACTTCTTGGTCTTTTTCTATCATCTTTCTATAAAGCCCCATGGAGCCACAACCATATTCAAACCATGTTTAAACCACAGAAATATGCTGTCAATATTCAGTCGCCACTACTCTGGCTAAATCTTTCCATTTTCACAATCTTTCCTGAGGATACAACCAGACCAGCCATATACAGGTGAAACTCGAAAAATTAGCATATCAAGCAAAAGTTCATTTATTTCAGTTACTCAAATTAGTTCATTCGTGCTCCACAGTAGCCGAGCAGTCATGTGACAAATGAACGACTCAAACCAAGAGATCCACAGTTATGAGGCCTGAACTAATCAATTCTGCTTCCTGTGCTGCCTGCTAACCACAGCCCTGTAGCCAAGCTGCCATGTGACAAATGAACGACTCACACGCAGAGACCCACAGCTGAGAGTCGTGAACTAATCAATACTGTTTCCTGTGTTGATGGAGCCCATGCAGCTGCCGTGTGACGAGTGAACGTAACAGTTCAAGACTATTCTCGCATGCGTGAAAATGAACCAATTACTCCCTCAGACTACTCGTTCCTCCTGAGTCACATGCAAGATCAGGTCAAATGAATGAAACATTTTTTGAACGACACAACACTAATTGACTTTTGTGGTGTTTCACCGATCCATCTGCCAGGGGAACCGTCTCAGTGTGGCGCATTGCCTGCCAGCCGTCGGTACTTTGCTTATTTATCAGCTAGGCCTCAGACTCGAAACCTGCTCCATGCACATACAAAGCACTCTCTTCAATAAACTCTCTCTTTATCTCTTGCCATTATGAGGTATTTCCACATGCCTTGTTTGCTTTTATTAGTTTCTATGTTCTTACCAGTCTTAACCGTTTCACTTCCCTGTAGATTCCTTTGCCCTGTTCACTACAATACAGAGAACCCTATTGTCCCACCCCTCACAATGTCAGAATTTTGGTTTAATTAATTTCTTGACAGACAAAACCTCCATTTCTGTCACTCAAAACTTAGGTTTACCTTCACATAACATCCACTCTGCCATATCGCTGGCTGCCTACACGGCGCTGAATCTATACTTAGTCGCATGCAGTCCTCCTCCTCTACTCCTCAAGAGAGTTAGAGCTAGATCAAAGCCCTTTAGCTCTTAGTGCTGTGCCCACTCCCCAGGTGCTTTCATTTGCTGACTTCTGTAACTGTAAAAAAGTCTTGGCTTCATGCACATTAACATTAGAAGTCTGATCCCTAAATTGAATTTATATACTGCCCTTGCACTCTCAGCCAACCCTGATATCCTAACTGTACGTGAATCCCGGTTTAGGAAGTCCTTCCTTCAATAACAATCCCTAACTACAACTTTTTCTGTCAAGATAGAACTACTAAAGGCGTGGGATTTTCAGAAATAACAGCACCAAGCAGTGGCCTGGACACCAAATACACTGATCGACCCCCACTTATCCTCATAGTTCTTACTGCTCGGAAACTTCAACTAAACTTGATGCACTCAATCTGACACAAATTATAAATGAACTTACTAAGTACAACTGAAAATCTAAAAACACCCTCATACACAGTATGTTGCCCTCTTTAACTTACCATTTAAATTCACCTCTGCTGTCTTGAACCAGGATCTCGGCAACCACTACCGATCGCCTGCATCCGTAATGGGTCTGCGGTGAGACGGCCACCTCTCATTTATGTTAGACGCTGCACAAAACACTTTAGCAAATAAGCCTTTTTGAATCATCTGACCCTGTTAACTGGGAAGTATATTGATCTCATCCTGCCTGATTGTTCTTCAAAAGTGATTTCCTAACCATTCACACACACCCAATTAAGAAAAATTAGGTGCACACCAGACCTGACCACCTTCAACCAGCAGAAAAACATCTTGAAGCCCGTGTCCTCTATCCACCAAGCCCGCTCGCCCGATCCAGTCCCACCCGTGGCTGACTAAAACCATCCATAGGCTACGACCTTGCCGACCTTAAGGGTTAAGAAATACTGATTGGGCAATAGCGCAAAAGCCTTGACACCAAGCCTAACATATAGCAGTCATACGTCATCTTTTCCTCTGTCTTTCCAGGTCAATGGCGCTTTACTCTCCTCGTTTACTCCTCCCACAGAGAGAGCGAGGTACCTACTACCTCACATATCCGCATGGAACCTCTCTAAGACTGAACTCTGGCCATTCCAGCCAAGCAATCTATCCACCATGACATCAAACTACATACTGGCCTCCCAAACCATCACTCCAACCAGGGTGGTGAGACACTTGGGTGTCATGATTGACGGCCAGCTGTCTTTGAGTCATGCCACTTTGCTCTTTAAGACATGCTGGCACAGGCCATGGTTATCCCTCGCCGCGACTATTGCAATGCGGTCCTAGCAGGTCTGCAGCGCGTCTTGTTTTCGATCACCCAAAAAGGACTCATGTTACTCCATTACTCAGCAACCTCCACTGGCAACCCATGGCCTCCCGAATCAAATTGAAGTTGCTGCTATTAATGTATTGATTCTTTCTGGATACTTTATTGATCCTTGTACGTCATTCCTCAAATGTAACTTGCTTTGGATAAAAGCGTCTGCCAAATGAGTGAAATTAAATGCTAATCCAAATGGATTTGGCTGCTCTCAGTACACACTTGTCGCCTAACTCACAGGTACCAGCTCATTTATAAGTCATTTTAGGGCGCCACAGTAGTTCTCCGCTGCCAACGAGAACTCCGCTGTCTTTAAAGAACTTCTGTCTGAGGTATTGACTGACCATTGCACAAGTTATTCCTCCTTTTCTAAACTGTTTTGCACATTCTCACCTTTGTTGTCTCTGTCTCGCCTATTTGGCATATTTGCACTCATCTGCATAGTTATCATATCACCATTTTGCACAGATATGCTTAAGCATTATTTGCATAAATGAGCTCAAGTATTACTCTTTACTTTAATAATACTTATATTGTAATATCACTTTGCATGCCAGCTGAACTACCTCTCTGAATAGACTTCACCTTGCAAAAACTGTACATAGACTGTACTGAATTTTGCATTTTTGTAGACTCTTTAATGCATTTGTATTTTTGAATTTGTGTTTTTAAATGTGTTGTGTTGTACTGCCCAAATTTGCTCCATTTTGGCCAGGTCACCGTTGCAAATGAGAATTTGTTCTTCAATTTGTTCTGGTCAAATAAAGGTGAAATCAAATAAAATAAAAAAAGGCCATGATGACTTTTGCTTGTAGAACATGGTTTGTGAAACTCGAAAAAAAGAGTGTGACCATTCAGTTTATCTTTCAGTTTACAGCTCAGCAAAGAGACCTGGTTATATTTAGATATCTCTAAGCACCAGTGTTACACTTTCCCTGAGAGGTTTATGGAGACGGGAGGTTTTTCTTTGCAGATCACGTGGCCCTACAGTATGTCTGAACTTGGCCGAAGAGAGCGCTGCTCTACTGATTGTTTACATGACCCATACCTTCTCCCAAGCCCTGTCTCATCCAGCTGGCTGGTCTAAAGAAAACAAAATATGCTCAGAATCTCTTGTGTATCAATGGCTGACAGTAAGAAACAGATGCGACTGAGATACTGTGTTTCTGGACATTCAGGAGATGAATAATGGCAGAAAAATCAGCACGTTGTCACAAACAGATGCAGTGGAAATGTAGAAGAGTGGAAAAGAAGGCAGTAAAAACATTATTCATGTAGTCAAACATAACATTGTACACCAAAAAATGTAATCTGTATGATTATCCACGCAAAAAAGCTAGACAGCCTTCAGGGGCCAAAGACATCTATTTTATTGAGTGATAAGGTCAGTATGGGATCAAGGAGGCATGATGAAACTACTTAAAGAGGTGAACGAGGCATAATTGACAGATACAAAAAAATGGGTGGATGATGATGACTACATTAGAGAATTTTTCTACATATTTAATTTAGTTTTGTACATGTCAGACAGTCGACCACTTTAGTCTAGATTTAAATATCTCAACAACTACTGAATGGATTACCATGACATTTTGCCCCACAGAGCCACGAGCACAGCTATAGTCTCTTAGTCTTCCTTACTTGGATCTTAAATGCAGTCCTTATTGGATGATTGACAAACACAGATATATCCTTCAGCTGATAAAAGAGCAAGAAACTGCAGTTCAAATACGTTTAAAGTCCTTTAGTGTCGCAGTCACTTAGTCTGTCCTCCAGAGAGCGCTGACAAGTTTAGTTTTAATTTTTAAAGCTCAGTGCAGCTATGTGACACTTCTCAACCCTCACCACATTCACATAACCTCTTAACATAATCCAGTAAGTGATTATGTTTATCACCACTAATTTGTAGGACACAGGGTTGAATATTGAAGCCGGTATTGTTCAGGCTCTATCATTTTTAGACTGCACTCGTACCCTTTCTGAAAACAACCCGATGTCAGGAGTTGAAGTCCAAACTCTTCAGCTGAATTACTTTTCACAGAAGAGTCAGGAGCAGCAGAGAGCATGTTCAGTATGTGGGATCATATGCCTGCAATTGATGCACTTGACTGATTTCCAAAAGCAATGAGAAGGAAAGAGGAAGAAGAAAAAACACACAGCAGCTCTTCAGTGAAAGTCGAGCGTTTACTTTGTGTCGATGGTCCAGGAGGCGGAGGTTGCTGCTGATGACCTCATAACTTAGTGTTAGTGGGTTCCCGGACCCCACTGGATTTCCTCCTCCACAGAAACCTAGAAAGGTCAAGCGTTGTAGCTGTGCAGTTGGAACCAGCCTACCCAAGGGGAGGCTGCATGCAGAGAAAATCACGAATTGGAAAATCAAAGAGTTCACTGTAAGAGCCAAGAGCATGAGGAAGGAGTTGGCACTGCTTGTTAAGCATGGCGGTGTGAGCACTAGCGCCCTCCCCGGAGCCTCGGCCTTCAACCTCCATTCACATCCAACCATTCACCCACCGATGCTGCAGGCCTGAAGGCTCTGCACAGCACGTTACACTGAGGCTAATGCAGCTGGATATCGGTAAAACCACCCACGATTCAAAACCCCCACACTCTCCTCTGCCGTGCTGAGGATGCGGACAGTTATTTC
The DNA here is from genome assembly GCA_024633595.2 of Lepomis macrochirus. NCBI lineage: Eukaryota > Metazoa > Chordata > Actinopteri > Centrarchiformes > Centrarchidae > Lepomis > Lepomis macrochirus. The sequence goes on along the minus strand of JALXJV020000010.1, from coordinate 32,272,500 downwards.
ACTCTAAACTTTTTATCCTCCCTCTCCCTCACATGGATTCACACAGAAAACCTGATGACCTTGTGTGCATCATAACCGTTGTAGAGCTCGGTGAGTGAGCGCTGTCATTCTGACTTCAGGCCATGGTGGGAGGCTAAAAATTTGCCTCATTTGAATTGATTTACTGTCTTCACCTGACTGGACTACTGTTAGTGTTACCTAGAGAATTTAGCAAAGTACACAAAGTAAGCATCTCGTACTTAAAATGTTATCTTACTGTATACTTTTGGATGGATACAGGATGTAACTGCTGTGTATAGGAACTGCAGAGCACTCTACACGAAAACAGGCGGACACAAGACCATTTCCTTCCCACAGAATTCCCACGCTGATGAACAGTATTGTTTTCTTGCCATTGGCGTCTCTGCTTGTCACTGAGAGGTTTATGGTTTATTTTCAGGTTACATCTACAGGAACTGCACTGAGGATGGATGGTCTGAGCTCTACCCCTCCTACGAGGAGGCCTGTGAGTTCACAGAGTATGAAGAGACAGAACCAGAGGTAATTTTTTTTAGGCGACTGTTTCTGTGAAGTTATCTTGTTCGGTCTGAGTTATTCTGCAAAGAATAAAACACCACTATCTGTGTTTTCATTCTGTAAATATTCCTCCCTCTTTTTCCCTTCTCATTTTGATGGTACGCTCAGGAAGTTTTGAAATATGCTGATGACGCTAAAGCATATTTTTATTACTTCAATCATGGCTACTGGTGGATATTTGAGGACTAAACAAAGAAAACGTATTGCTCTTCTAACATACACATTTTTCCATAAAATGCCCTCTATTCTCACTAAAAATTTTGATCACTAGCCTTGCAACAACAGCAAATAATTTTTCTTAATATGATAAGGCTAAATAACATGTATCTGCTGAGATTCTCAGTCATCTAGGTCGTAGTTATCCAAGGAGGGTTAAATTAAGGTTAACTGGACTTGATCGAAGAAAAGAGGGTTTTTTTTGATGAATTTAAGAAACCTCTTGGATGAGAGGCAAAGCATCTTCAAGTATCTTCAATCAAGTCCAGTTGCTCTTGATTTTACCCCCCTTGGATAAATAAATGACATATTTTATTTCAAGCACATTGTAAAATAGATGATTAACAATTCTGTCCTTTGAGACATGAACATGAACCCTTCCAGAGTAGAAATTTATAGGATTTGTCATTTGTGCTAAAAATGCTTAAAATGTCTTTCCTGAAAAGTGACCTTTTGCTGTCGAGCAAATATTGACTCTCCTCACTAAGCAACAAAGGAGGAAGTAGTGTGATGGACGTGCCTGTTCATACAGAGACACTTTGATCAAGGGGAATGCAAGTCAAACAAGTGCAGATCACCTGTTCGATTCCATAAGGTACAAATGAAAAACGAAACATTACACTGGTCGTTTTCATCGTGGCGGACAATCGTTTTTCATGGCACTGGTTCAAAATAAAAGCTGAATTGGAATAGTTGTTTAGAAGCTCAAGGAGTTTCCAAAGGTGACAAGTCATGTCGTCTAAACATTTCAAAGTTCACTGAAGCGTCCAGCACATGTCGTCTGTCAGATTCAGCTGATACTCTTCGGTTATTTTCCAGACTTTCCACAGAAGAACTTGCAGGATGTAGTCAGCTTTCTTCAGTTTTGCATCTAATTAATTGAAAACCCCATTCGAAACAGTCACACTAGTCCTGGAGCATTGTAGTAAACACATAGCAATTGCTTAAGACATGACACATGCACTTTCCTTCCAAAGTGTTGAACAAGTTTACACAGGTTACAGCTAATTCTCATAAAAAATACTTTTTACCACTAAATACTTTGTGGGTACTTCATCTTCCATCAAACATAAATGTTAAAAAGCAGTGGAAGTTCCTGACTGCTAATTCTCTCATCATATTAATTAGCAGTTGTAAGGAAGAGTGTGAGTGCAGTCAATTGTCATGCTAACATTTGTTTCTTTCATGCTATTTTGTCTTTTCTTGCATTTCAGACAACATACTTCTCCAACTTCAAGCAGGTGTACACCGCTGGCTACGCTACCTCCCTCATCTCTCTTATATCGGCCATTTTTGTCTTCACTGTGTTCAGGTAACAATGCTTCAGAGACTGTCCTCCCGAGAGCAACTGCACAGTCAGACATGTTTTTACACACAAGTGACCTCCATGAAATCATGACAGGAGCAAAGGAGGAAGTCAGGTGACGTTATTATAGTGTCAAACTTTAACACGGAAGACTGCTTGTTCTTTCCAACTGCGGGTAAAATTGTTTTATTGTGTTTTCCAATCACGGCCACAATAGTCCTACAATGACAACACAGGTCCTCTAACATCAACAAAATACTTATTTTAACCCAACACACAGTCTTTTTTTTGCCTTAAACCTAACCAGACCAAATCTTGTTGTTTCTCCCCAAAGGGTACTTGCTAAACTCAACCAAACACAGGTTTCCAACCTGCCAGGGGTTGAAGCTTGGAAAAAATCCTTTTTACAAATACCCAAATGTGTTTCACAGAGAGAGATCCCTCCATTTATGAAACCAATGTAAGCTTTTCTGTGCTCTACAGGAAGTTCCACTGCACCAGGAACTACATCCACATTAACCTGTTCTTCTCCTTCATCCTGCGAGCGAGCGCTGTCTTCATTAAAGATGGCGTTCTTTTTTTCTGATGAAAACCTGGACCACTGCTTCATGTCTACCGTGAGTTTTCAAGTCTATATTTACCAGTGAAGGGCACATTTCCTTCCACAGAAAGGAAAGGAAATAAAAAGACATGGTATACGGAAGTGTATAATTAGGAAGGTTTAACAGAGAGGGAATATGTAAATAAGGAGGAAAAAAGTATAAAACAACACCAATCTTATATAATATTATGTAATATAACATAGTATCTACAGTCATGAAAGAAGTGGAGTTAAGAATATTATCCTCTGAGCCTTTCAAAATGGAAATTCCATCAAATGTGACCTCTCAGTTCTTGAAGATGAGAAACTCTGTATTGTATTTATCCAAGACAGAAGTTTAAAAAGGACAAAGTTAGATAGAAGTGAGTTTACCAGACCTCTGTAGCCCACTCCTGATCACTGCTTGAGGCTAGCGGCTCACCGACAACTAATTTACTTGTGCTGATGAAATCCAGCTGTATGTCTCCTCTAAGCCTGATGAAACTGACAAGCTGACCGCTCTGAACAATTGCCCGACTGCCATTAAGGACCGGATGTCTAACAACTTTTTACATCTTAACACAGATAAGACTGAGGTCCTTATTGTTGCTTCTGACAGCATAACTCCCATGGTTGCTGAGGGCATTGGGTCATCAGCTGTACAATCAAATGTCAGAAATCTCTGCTTTCTTTGTTTGTTTTATTTAAGAAACATTTCCAAAATCAAATCTGCTTATCAAAACCTGAACTCCAGATGATCATTCATGCTTTTATATCAAATTACTGCAATTCCCTTTTCAATTTTGTTCAGAGTAGACATGAACGAAGGGCCTCAGCAAGTCATCTCTGAACAGTCTACAAATGGTCCAGAATGCTGCTGCAAGACCCTTAAACAGGTCTAGTAAGCCAACTCACATCACACCTATCCTGTCATTGTTATACTGGCTGCCTGTTTGGTTCAGGATTCATTTTAAGTTTCTGGTTTTCACATATAGAGCCCTGCATGGTCAGGCACCTGTGTACATCTCCAGCCTGCTCCACCCTCATATCACCACTGGGTCACAGAGGTCTTCTAACCTGTCAGGTTGTGTTGATGTGTGACCCTGTGATGGACTGGCAACCTGTCCAGGGTGTACCCCGCCTTTCGCCCGATGTAAGCTGGGATTGGCTCCAGCACCCCCCTGACCATGTACGCAGGATAAGCAGGATAAGCAGTTGACGATGGATGGATGGATGAATGGATGAATGGATGAATGGATGGAGATTGATAACTTGCATTTTATTTTCTGGACACAAACATCACTAACTCAGAAGAGCTCATTATCATAGGGAGTGGGAAGGAGTAGGATTGAAATGCCGGGCGTGACTGAGCAGAGCCTGGGACGGTATAAATGACGAGTGTTTCTTTATATATACATCTCTGCTGATGAGGCGGACTGGAGTGAAGGTACAGTAGATGCCCCTGTCAGCTACGAGGGGGCATCAACACAACACTGTGACTCATTTGGGTGAAAAGGGAATGAGAGAGAGAAGCTGATGAGAGAAAGCTCTTGTGGTGTATCTGAACCAGGAATGTTTCTTTTAGGCTGAAAGAAGGAGGGATTGTTGAGCGAAACTAATACTTAAAATAATAAAACTAATAAAAATTGTGACAATAAAAAGGAAAATGAGTCAATCATTCAAACTGCAGTAGTGATCAAACTACTTGTTAAATCTGTTAATCAGTAATCAGTTTCTGAATTACTATTAAGCTAGCTGGAATATTTAGCAGCCGAGATGCCAGGTATTTTTCTTAGGAGTTGCTGGAGACCAAACGAGAAAAAAGGAGAGTGAATATTAATGATGACAACTTCAAAATGAATGCTTCTTGTCCTCAAACATTTTCTTGTAGAAATGAAAACATTATTTGCAAGCATGAACCATAAATCATAAATCTGACCTTTGTGTCACAACAATTTCTTTGTACATTTTTGTACATGGACTATCATTTTGTGAAGGCTGTCTTTTGCATGGTGGATGTAGCTTCAGCCTCAGTCCACTTAGCATTATATCATACAGAGTCATTATGTGCATATTTAAGACCATTTTACAGGGCTCTCATTTAAAAGTGAATCAGCTAGAAACAATACAAAATCATCTGGAAATAGCTTTTAACCAACTAACAGAATTAGTGTTGATTAGCTAGTGGCAACTGATAAGCAGACAAAATTTTCCGTTTCATCTTGAAATGAGAAGCCTGTTTTTGTTTATTTCTGTGTGAAATTTAAGAGTCATTGTTTCAAAACTTACTGTGAATTCCGACTTAGAAATCGGTCAGCATTGTTGTAAACTGCAACATACCATTGTTGAAAAGAAAACTTGCCAGGTGTAGCCAGGCGTGGCACAAAAATCTGGACCCTATACAGAAGCATTCTCCATGGGCCCCTCCCCACATCCAAGGCTATCCGTTCTCGTATCTTTATGGGCCCTCCTCATACATCTGTCCCCTTTTCCCACCCAGTCCTCAAACAAAGAGAGAGAGAACGCCCCATATCAAAGTAGTGTTAGCCCAGAACGAATGAAAGACAAAGGATACCGTAATCATTTAAACGGATTCAATTCAATAAACAAAAGAACGTTTTGATTATTTTGATCAGTGGGACTAAAGGAGTATAAATAATCGAGGAATGGACACATATTCAGACTTTATGACACTTTAAAGGTAGTGAGTCACCACTGCCTTTCGTCTCTCTTGTTTACTATGCCAGTAGACGTGAAGGAATATCACTTTGGTGTCCATGGTTTCTGTAAAATGGACTGGGTGATTGAATTGTGGAGACTCAAACTCATCTTACACTGTGTAGCAAGTCCACAATGACAAAAGTTTAAGTAGTTATATTTGTATGCATAATCTAAGTAGTAAATCTGTGGGCTTTAAGAGATTTTATATTGCACTCTATCCAACACAGAGTGTAATATAACCCACAACCACAGCTTTAATAAAACAGGTGCCAAACTGATCCACAAATATCCTCAAAGTCTTAAGTCTTGTAAAGGTGAGACCGATTCTACTCACTCACAGAGCTGACATTGATTAGCAAGCTAGTTCACATACATTTTGAATTTTGAATGATAAATCTGCCACCATTATTGTAAATGACATATACCAGTAAGTAAGGGTGGAGTTTGATTATTACCCACAGCTTCAGTTGTTTCTGACCTAGAGGAGAATTTATGCCTAACCTAAAAACGTCTTTGCCTTCAAATGTATTATCATTTCAGAAGTCCTTGTGGCCCATAAAGTGATGGGAGAGGCCATCACCATTACGACCACTCCAGATAAATGACATCCACAGACTAATCTGATGCTTATGGCTTTTGTTGCTTTCGTTCCACAGACATCCTGTAAATCAGCTGTGGCCTTCTTCCAGTTCAGTATCCTGGCGAACTACTTCTGGCTGCTGGTGGAGGGCATGTACCTGCAGACGCTGCTTGCTCTTACCTTTGTCTTCCAGAAGAAATACTTCTGGTGGTACATACTCATCGGCTGGGGTGGGTGCCCTGCTCTCTTTCACCTGCCTGTGTTTACATTTATTTTCTTTCGTCCTTCCTCTCTCTGTCTTGTTAGAGCTCCGCTTTGACTCTTTCCTAATGATCAGGTCATTCTGTTTGTGCCTCCCAGGTCTCCCAACAACAATCATAACTGCGTGGATCCTCACTCGAAACTTCTACGATAACAGGGGGTGAGCTGCTGTATTAGGTTATCAGAGAAAATGGCACATAAAAACGAGGAAACTTTGAAAAGAATACTCAGGGATCCTCCCAATACCTTCCACTGACATCAATTTTTGTAACCAACAGCCACAGAATCTGACATGATGCCTTCATTGTTACATCAAAACCACTACTGGGGATATTTACCAAGAATTTTTAGGTGCAAACAAATTGTGTGTGTCTGCACGGAGGTTTTGTGCCTGTAAAATCTAAGAAAAATATTCAAAGTTCAGCAGCAGACGACACTTTCTTTTGTACTCCATTTTCGCTTTTCAGACATGCACAACATGGTCAAAACAACCTGGCATCAGTTCCTATTTATGCAAATCACATGAACTCCAACTGGGCTCATTTACATCTGTAATCTTATAGGTTTTATCCATTGGGCCACGAGCCACGAGTAGGCAAGCTGTGCTGATCCAACTTGACAGGTTTTCTATTACAAAAGGTGTTGCCTACCTTTCTCACCAATTTCGTAAGCATAACACAACAACACGGACTGAGGAAAAACCCTTTTAATAAATACCTTGCTGAATTAAAAAAGTACAATGAAGGAATTAAAGAAATTGTTCGGGGAATTACACTTTTGACTTTCTTGTTAAGAGATAAATGAGATGGTAATCAACACCACTCTCATGACTGTGTGGTAAATATGAAGCTTTAGCCAGCAGCCCTTCACCTCATTAGCATATCATTTTACGTTGAATACATTATGGTGATTTCAAGTGGAATGAGCAGATGATTGTGAAATGTATGACACATAGTTGTTTTTACAGAATACTCAGCAGAGAGAAAAGATGAAAAAGTTAATCTTGCATTTAGATTTAGATGTTCAAACGCAAGGCGTTCTGTCTGTGGACACTGAGTTGTCATTTGTTTTGTGACAAGATTCTGTAACTGCCTTATTTATCTCATTACTGTCTGTTGTGTGCCTCAGGTGCTGGGATGACACAGATGTGGCCTTCATCTGGTGGATCATAAAAGCTCCAATAACTGCATCACTACTGGTGAGTACAGAGCAGTTGTAGCGGGAGCTATTGTGGAATTATAAGAGTCCTCAATCTTGGATCAGAAAACACCAGCTAGACACTTACCTGGTGTTCACATTAGATGTAACAATAACAAGTCAAGGAAGATTTATTAATTTCCTACTTTAAAGCAGAGAAACTTGGTCAGTGCTCAAATGGTCGTCAAACTTGTCATCGTCAGCACTTAACACACACTCAGTACATATTTATCACAACGTATTTCATTTGCAGTGTGAATGCCTAATTCTCTTGTACTCCAGTCCTTGTCACTGCTGACCCCTCTGTCAGTCTAGAAAAAGACTGGAGGGCTGCATCCCTTCTCCAAGAGGAAGTTACAGTCAGTATGTTGTCACCTATCAGTCACAAGCTTCACTGGGAGGGCATATTTGTCAGCCACCAGGGACTGAACTTAATATATATTACAGGGATACTTGGTTAAAGAGTTGTTTGTTTGTCATTATACAATACAAGGTTGTAAAACAAAAGAAATTTTGTAGTCCCTTCATGCTACATGCACAGAAACAGATAATTATGGTCAAATTCAAATAAATTAAATAAAATAAAACGAAAGCCTATAAACATACACTTTTACACCCAAAACATTCTGCAGGGCATTTTTTGAATTTGCATCTAGGGTGAATGTAGATAGCAGCAACAAAATGATAATATGGTTTGATCTTCACATAGAAAAGTCAGACATTTGGGAAACAGAGTCCATCTTTACTGCATTTGAGGACAAGCATCATTGCTGTAAACATAAAGTAATTTCCTCTCATCTTGCTGGAGTCTTGCCCTGACAGCTCCGAAATACAGACCACCTGCCGATTGCTTGATCCAGGATGTTTATGGGGCAGGTCTCTGTAAAGATGTGGGCACAACAGTCTCTGATTTCTGTTGCATGGCCAACATGTGTCCCTTTTCGTCCAGACCGGACCTTCAGCAGCAGCCTTAAGTCCAAGCTGGGCCAACATCCTCCTTTTCCTCTTGTCTGAACGATCACCATACCCGCCGTGGTCCCTGGTCCAGTTGATCGGGGCTGGGTGGATCATGGTCCGCTGCTCTTTAATCCAAAAACGCTGTCTTCCTTTTGCAATGACTGCATTTATGTCACGTTTTTGGCATATATCCAGTAGTGAAGTTGGAAGATCATTATTTAGACCAATCTTTTCAATAATGACCCTTGGGGGTACAGTTACATCTATACCTTCAGTTTATAGTACAATGATAATGAGGTAATGAGTCCTATGGCTAGCTAGCAAATCAATTGATCCTGTTCAAATGCAACTGGATCAATTGTGTTAGTCCTCTTGTAGAAATTCTCAATTCATTTAAGCAGCTCCATTAGTGCCATTAATTGGAATGGAGACACAGGCATGATCGATCCAACTAATGAAGCCTCTTGGCTGCATGTTCCAGTGGCAACATGATGTTGTGGTGACGTGAGGTATCTCAAAACCTAGCTAATCTTTTGTGTGAGAGTGAGAGGTTTATTGTCCCAAGCTTTCTGCTTCCGTAAAACTTCTTTTAGCGGGCCAGCAAATAAAAATTGGCTGCAATTATAGCACAAATACTATGGTTTGTTCTTCAGATTTTATTCTTGACAGCTCTTCATTTGTTCCATGTAGGTGAACTTCATCATCTTCATCAACGTGATCCGTATTCTGGTCCAGAAACTGAGATCTCCCGGTGTCGGTGGCAACGATACCAGTCACTTCAAGTGAGAAGAGAATAAATGTCCATCCACATGGTGACATGTAAAAACACATAGACACACATACAAATGATCTGCAGATACATAGTGTACGCAGTTCTCATGGGTCTTTTTATGCAATGTGTGCAGGAGGCTGGCCAAATCCACTCTGCTTCTCATCCCTCTGTTTGGGATGCACTACATGGTGTTTGCCATCCTGCCAGAAAACACAGGAGCAGAGGCCAGACTCTTCATAGAGCTGGGTCTGGGATCCTTTCAGGTAAAACGCAGATACAAATTAAAGTTATACAGGTATAAAAGCTCAAAACAGGTATGTTAAATATATAAAACATACATTTTCCAAGGAAAAATTATAACTATGCTCAGGATGTAGTACAATTAATGTTAAACATGTTTTGGATAATATTTTTCTGCTCTGAAGGGATTCGTTGTGGCCCTGCTCTACTGTTTCCTAAATGGTGAGGTAGGTAAACATTATGCTCATTATCCATATCATTAAAACTAAATCTAATTGGTCATCATAAATATTATTAGGGTGCAGTTGAGGTGGTTTATATTTGTTGACGGTTAAATGACCATACAAATGGTTTTGCATGTTGTTGCTATTTTACATGTTATCATCCAAAACATACTTTAAGTTTCTAGAATCATCTCCAAACTCTGGACGGCTATTTTTGAGATATTGTGCTCTAAAACACAGTTTGACTTTACAATATTGAACTTGCTTGAGATTCTCACCACCTTCATTTTCTGATAAAGTTAAAACTCTTACGATTGGTGTGACTAGGCTGATGATACATGGGGCAACTTTTTGAGAAATGTTGCTGGGCAATCTCGCTGGAGGCAAGTCAGACTATGTTTTAAATGGATAGCGGTGTTGCGGGGCGAGCGGCGGAGTGGTGGGGGAAGGGGATTATGGTAGTAATCTTTACTCGTTACCATTGACGACAAAGTTGCCCTGCATGATTGCTCTAAAAGATGCTCTGTGCATCATCAGAAGCAACCTCTATGAAGACCCTGCACACTCACACAGGTGTTTTAACATTTTCTGGTTGATCAGGTTTCTGATCAGGTTGAAAGTGTGCTGAGCATGGACAGGGTTTATATTAGGTCGTTAAAGTCAAGATTCAAGATTCCAGATTCTTGTCATTTCCTCGTGTATTTGCATACAAAACATGCTAGAAAAGAAAGTTGCTGCCCAAAGTGCCAAAAATAATAATAAATAATAAACCATTTGCAACGGATACACAGCTAAATACTTAAAAACTGAGAGATATAGGTTAAAAACACATACCACATGCACCATGTTACCTAATAGCAGCTGATCCTTCTGGTGTTTTAAAATGCAATTGGGAGGGCCAGTAATTGTACTAGTTAAGTGTCTTTTAGTGCAGACAGTGCAGTTATTTGGTTCCAGGTGAAAGTGCCGGTATAGGGGTTAGATAGTATGCCGCTGTGGTGTGGGCATGGGAGGTGACACGTCCGTTGATGAGTCTAACAGACTGTGGATAGATTCATTGGTGCAGTAGGTGACACGCCGTGCTAATAAAGTCAGGGTTTTAGTAACAGTTTTCATTATGTTACACCATGACAGGAGGAGCATGTCAAATGCCTCACTTTCTGAAGCCAAATAAGTCATAGCACCTGTGTAGGTGTATCAGTGGTGTGCAGGGCTTTAAATGCAATGAAAAATCTCTTTCCTTAGTTAAACAACAATTTACCTCGTGATGAATCCACATTTATTTCAGAAAAAAAAATCACTGCTCACTGTAATAAATGACAGGTGGGAAATTGTTAGAAAGTATTTAATGGGCCGAAATCTAGTTGGATGGTTCCTTTTTAGATGTAGAGGGGAAACGCCCAGTGGAGACCAAACGTGCACCTGTTGTCCAACGTTGTAATGTTTCTGTGTTGGTTCATGTTGGTGTGTGTGTGTGTGTGTGTGTGTGTGTGTGTGTGTGTGTGTTCAGGTGCAGGCAGAGCTGAAGAAAAGGTTTTGGAAGTGGCAGACTCAGAGTTACCTGAGCTACAGTAAACGACGGCGTACGTTGTTCACTGAAAGCAGCACAGTCACTCAGATATCCGTCCTGGACAAATCCAGCCCCAAAGATCAGCCGGCCTTAGAAACACCCAGGCTCACATCCAGCAACGTCTCCACTGTCTGAGGAATATTCAACAGCGCCGGTCTTCATGTCCTGCTCGGTATTTGGACGACGTCCTAAGCAAGTGACTAAACCTCAGAGCCTGATTGTTGAATGTTTAAGGTACCTTAACTTTGTGCAGTATGAATAGTTTGCAGAATCCCACATGGGCTGCAAAATTCACACGTGTTACCTTAAGTCTAGCTTTCTTATTCACATATCCCACACATCTTTCGTATTAAACTTCACCCCATTTTTTACCTTACAGGCTTAATTACTGGCAGGCAGAAGAATCACATCTTCTATTGCCTTTTATGTTTATCATAGGCAAGATTTTGTCTTGGGGGGCCCTCCTACACATCTTACTTACAACCACCAAATTATCTCTCCGCACCAGTATCACAACATCAAACGAAATCTGTTGTATTATAAAATGAGTAAGAATTATGATTAGTTTCTTGTGCCACTTCTGATGCAAGTCTCGATTGCTCTGTTTTGTGGTGAAATGTTGAGTTTGCATTGTGTCATTTGTTCTCATTTTCAAGCATGTAATGTTCCTTATGAGCAGTCAGTCCAAAATCACTCTGAGTTTACAGCTGATTATCTTCCAGGATTCCCCGGCTTGCAGCACAAGCCCTGAAAGGACATGCTGTTCACATAACATCCTCACAATATTTTGATGCAGGAAAAAAAACATTAGTCACTTCCACAAGCACATTGCTGCTACTTTAATTTTGCAGATCTACATTTATTTTTTAAAATATTTTTACCTTAAGGATCAGTGCCGTTCTTTAGTACGGATGCTTCTCACTGTGACGTTGGTGTTATTCTTGCTTATACTTCTTCAGAGCCACTGGTCTCTTGAACATTGGGCAGTAAACATAATAATGTTACAGAATTCCTATAAAAAATCAACAAAACTTTCTTAGGTTAATGGAATAAGCCCATGCAACCATCAGTGGCTCTGCATGCAACATGTTGCACAGTGCACTAGCGCACATCTGGAGCACTAGACTGTAAAAGATTGTCAGATAATTGTCTTTATGTCTTTTTTGTGAATGTACATAGAGTTGAACTAGAGTTTACATGTATTTTATGTCAATACAAAAAAAAATCATAAAAAACACGACTTATTTTCAAATAGTTGAATTTGGTATTTATATTTAACATATTTCTTGTATCATACATGGATGTTTTATTCTTTTTTGCTGTAATATTGCAAAATGTGGAGAAAATCATACTGTACATTTCCATATGCCGTTTATTGATGCCTAGTTAATGATTGCTGTGCTAATGCTAATCCAGAAACAGAGTTTCCTCTGAGAAATAATTTTGGGAGACTAGATAAGCTGTTTAAAGTTGCTGGCTCAGACTTTGTGTTTCTATGTATTTCTGTATGTATTTCTACTTGGTAGGCAGTTAACAGAAGGCCAGGAATTTCATCATTTGTAGGGCCAACGCCTCTTGACCTTTGATGTTGTCTTTTTTTGAGAGCACAAAGGCCAAATCCCAGGGCAGTGAGGCCTTAAAACAAGTCCACAGAAATAATATATTTAACTTAAGGGTTAAGGAGGAGCTTATCCCTATTGTCTTCTGTCTTATGGCTTTAACTGCGAAGCTTTGACTGACAGTTGAACTGATTTTGAGGTTTTTGGTGCATTGTCAAAGTGGGCCGACAAAACATCCCGATTTGTTTCCAAAAAATTACAAAAACAACTTTTGTTTTTGTATAGTGGGCAGCTGAAGGGGCCTGCAAAGTGATTTCTCCCGGCGCCCGATAGCCAGTTGAACTATGGTTTTTTGTCCTACTCTATCTCTAGTTTATCATATCTTCTTACCTACGTGTAGTCAAACATCTCTTCTCAGTTGTCCACTCAATCACAGCTTTGGTGTGACTCATACCAGGCTCAAAATCGACCTCGCCACTGGCTATGTGCGCAGCGGTTTACTTGATGTTGCCCAATAAGAATTCAGAACCTCAATAAAAGACGTCAAGGTCACAGAGGGGCATAACGGCATGGGCCCCGGGAAATTCCTTACTTAACAGGTATGTTTAGTACACTATACATACATACTGTATGTACATGTAGATATGTGGAGTATCATTCATAGAAGAAAATATAAATTACTCAGCTACTGACCACTACAGTGCCTTTACCATAAAGTAAAACTGTTGTTTTGCTTTTTCTCTGCAGTTCAGGTGGATTGACATACAGTGGATTTTGAATTCACAGTTTGTGTATCAAAATCAAATATTTAAGATTGTGATGCTATACCGCGTACTTGAGTCTTTGTTGTGCAGCATAACAGATATGCTTTTGTGTTGTGTCCAATTCAAGACGGACTGTGCTTAAATGACAAAAACAAAGCTTTCATCAAATTTCACATTGTGCAGCAGAGAAGTGCAGGACGTTATTAACTGAGCATGTTTTGATGTTTTTGAAAGAAATGGATAATATCCATTTAAATGTTATTTCTCTTTTCTTACTTGAAAAAGTAATTTTTATTTTACAGGTTCCTGTTTACTACACAAATGCAAGTTTCTCATAAGGTCTTTTCTCATTTGGGCTGGTGGGTGAACATTACATTATAAGGCGGGTGATGGTCTATATTTTTTTTATTGTCAACAAATACCATAACGACCTAAATTAAAAGGTTGTTAGTCTGTTTTACAATACTTTGTGATTACCCTTCGCTGTCTGTGGCAGTCAGACCCTAAACCATTGGTTCCAACTGTAGAAATGTTTAAAAATTACTAAATTAATTTTAAATGCTCAATAATTTTAATGTAGTTTTTAATGAATGTTACTCAAACATGAATGGATAGTGCATTTGTTGCTACTATTTTCAGAGGTTGGTTAATAAACATTTTATTAAATTTCTGTCCAACAACTCTTAAAAACACATGAATAAGCCCAAAAACACTCACTAGAGCACCAAATGTAGATTAATCTGCCACTGAAGATAACAACATATGTTCCTCCTGATAATGTTTCTAAAAAATCACAGTGGCCAGCTGTTTTCAGAAATTCCTGAGCCTTTTAAAAAATAGTAATGAAATAAAAAAATTGTGAAGATTTACATCTTAGGAGGACTAGTAACATGCAGTAGGGTAGGAAAATTGGGAAGTATTAAGAGATTAATACGTGGAATTTATTCACAATAACATTGTGAATATTCACGACGCACAACATTGAGCCAACAAGTTAAAAACATTTATTGTCGATGCTTCCATAATGTACAAAAAACCCTTCTAATGTGCACACCGAAACAAGATAAAACGGTGCAGTGAAAGAGATGGAATGAAAAAAGAAGAGCTCAGACAGAAGCAGGCTCACAGCTTAAGTTACTTTTACATTCAGCCATCAGTACACAAACTGCATAGCCACATTTTTACCTCTTAACTGATTTAAACAGGCAATTGGTACAATGAAGCAATTCAATAAAAAAAAATAACCACCGTCAAAAAGAAACACATTTAAATCCAATTTTCTTGTCATGCTATGCAGTAAAAAACAATAAGAAAAGATTTCAGCAGTTTTTATGGCACTTTACTTCTCCTCATGTCTGTAAATATTAACATTCAAAGGAAAAGTATTTGATGGGTCCTGATGGCACCAGAGCTACAATTCGATAAATCGTTCACAGTTGAAATCCAATATCCGTGTTCCAGCTTATTAATTGCCTCATCCACTCAATACAGCGGATTCGAAAACAAGGACACAGTTCAGATTCCCTTAATGGCCTGAAAGCTCGACCCTCCCTTGTGGTTACATCTGCTGGTCAAATGAGATCAAAATGATTTAACACGCATGCATCAGCCTATTAGAGAGTACAGAGGCATTACAGGAGGCTTTATACTTTTAGCAAACACGATCACCATTAAAATAAAAATATGAGAACAATCACAGCGCAATTTAAAAAAAAAAAAGACAGCTATTCACTTTGAAGCACAGAAAACTCCATTTACAAGGTACAATGTTGGCAGCTTGTTTCTGTCTCACACATTTAAACTGCAGTTTATTTAGTCACAAAGGTTGGCTACAGGCCTTTTAAAACACTTCATCTAACTACAGTACTTCATATCTCAAAACAACAGGTTCAAAAGAAAAAGTATTCTTATAATAATAGCAACATCTTTGTCTGACATCAACATAGTACTGGCATAATAAGGCTCCAACTCCCATATTAACACTAAAGGAAATAAGATAAATACATGACCTGGTGAGATTGTCATAATGTCTTTAATGAACCGGACTGAACATTCAGCTGAACCAGAACAGAGGTGGTGATTGTCCAGCCCTCCCCCCCCCCAACATTAGAAGATGAAACAGGCCCTCCTTCTGGCTGCTGTTGGATCTGCACTGTTTTTATTTCAGGTCGAGCTGAATACATACACCGCAAAGCAACAGGACAGTACAGTTTCCGGTCAGCCCTTCTGTTCTCTCTTTGCCTCTGCGTGGTTCGCACTGAGTCCACCCAGAAATAAAAAATTTGGTAATTTGCAGGTCAAGAGATGATATTTTGAGTAAAACTGGACAAAAGTTTCCACGTAATTTTAGTAACTATATTTAAGTATTTAGTGTCTGATGCACATTGAAATAAAGTTCACTGAAATGATGTTGAAACATATGTAAGAAACTAATTTAGCCCAGTTCTAGTAACCTAGATTTAGGACCGTGGCCACCCTTGAAGACACCGCAGGTTTTCTTTACTGTTTGTGGAATAAATAAATTAATATAATTTTCTTCTGTTACTACATTTTATTGGCTAATTAGAACCTGATACAAAGTTAAATAAAGTCTATACAATTACTTTTGACAAAATATTATTAAATACGAGATTAACATGGACAAGAAGTTCTTTTAATTTCTCTGAAATTCCAGCAGCTGGACAAACTCTATTTGCTGATAAATATCAGATACACAACAACTTCTGATGGACCTTGCGGTGAAGTCTCAATTGACCTGTAAAAACGTTCACTTGTCAACTTAATTTAGCAACTAAATTTTAGTTTTTACCTACACGCACAGAGAACACAGTGGCCTTTTCTTATTGTTTCTGGGAATGTGTTGGGGTTTTTATATAATTTTTTTTATTTAGATGTTTCAAATTAGGCTTTGTCAAAAAATTGGGGAAATTAAATATGAGTAAAATAAAAGGATTTAGTTACTTTTCATAAACTCTTACTTCCTGTCATGGTTTTGTTGGCGTATTTTGAACTCATGATCTCAGCAATTTTATAATCCCGGTCTGGACTATGGAGCCCTGAAGCAGTCAAAATGGTTTAAAAAGGTTATCAAACATGTCAGAAATATAATTAAAATAAAATACACTGCCATGAATTTTACTCGGCTGTGAAATGAAAGATGAAGTGTCATGTTTTTACTTTACCACCATTCAGTTGCTAAGATAAACACTTTTGATTTATCTTTAAACAATAATTACTGTTTAATGATATTTATCCGTACTTGATGTCTTTTTCCCTGCAAATTACCAAAACAGTGTTTATTGTGTGTCTTCAAACAAAAAAGTCCTATATATATATATATATATATATGAAAAACATACCTACAATAGAACACTGAGCTGAGCAGATGTACATTTTTTTATTATCAGTCATAAATAATGTGAATTCAGAAATTAAACAGCAAATATCTGTTAATCAAAGAATTTACTCATTCGTTGTTGTTTTGGAGTTTTCCAGTTCCAGTTTGTCTTTAAAGACACTTCCAGACTTTTCAGACTTTTGCAGTTGGACCATTTCAGACATTGCAGAAATGGGAAATTCAGCCCTATTTAATAGAAATTTATCCCCTTGGACAATTGAAAGTGTGTCATATTTTATTGAATATCATGAAGGAAAGGTCTGTTGTGGGTCAGGTACATGAGGCCTTATACAGTCCAGTAATCTTGTATTTTTCTGCTGTAGAGAAAAATAAACGATTGTGTTGGTAAAATAAAAAAAACTGAAACATATTTATTTTTGTCTGCATGTGATATAGTGTGTTGTACATTGACTCACTGAGTGAATATACTGTAGCACTGCTTAATTGAAAACACTAATCTGTCGTATGTTCTGCTCATCTTTAGCAAAGACGAGTTAAAGTACTTCGAAGGCCTCCAGGTTTAAAATACTGATTTAGTCTTAAGCATCATAAAAAGCACTTTGTTCAACCCTTTTCTTTACTTTGCAGTTTCGTTTTGAAATTAAAAGACAAATCTCCTCTTTTTGTTTTAAGTCATCAACAGAAGTCAAAATACTTGTTTTGTGCTTAAAGGCACTTTTGGAGACACAAAGTAGAAGAGTCGAGCATTAGGATTCAGAGGATAGTCGAGTCAGACCAAAGGTGAAATCTGCAGTGACATCAGTCGCAAAGCTATCTCAGCCTCTGCAGACAGATACGGCCGTGCAAAAACTCAGTGAGGAGTCGATTAATTCGTCTTTGGAATGAGAGAATTACCCCCGAGATAAAAGTTCCTCTGCGAAAATAACATCCATCTCAATGCGCTTGTTTTCAAGCATTGAGAGAGAAAATGCCACACTGCAGCAAGACAGAGATAGGCTACTGCGAGATAGCACGAGGGATTTGTCTGAAATGAAACCCTCATTAATCAACATTTTTCAGATGGTAATTTTTCGGAAACAAATAAGGAAATTATATCCATAACACAGTGAAGTGCTGCGATGTTTCCGATGGTCTACACCTTCACTTCGACCGGTACAATGCTGAAACTTCCTGCATGAGGTTGTTGAAGAGACACAACAGCCCAGCAATGAAAGTTTATGAAGAAAAAGTAACTGTTAAGAAATTTAAACATCCAATTAAACACTGAATTGTCACACAACAACGGCTAAAAAAAACCCACATGGACAATAAATGCAATTTCACGCATGCAGTTGAACTCATGTTGCTTCAGTCATGAGTTAATTTTCATTGACATTTTCTGTACTAACGGCTGTTTAAAACTACAGACGCGCTGATCTCCAAAGGTGTCTTCTTCTCGCAGGTCTACTTTTCAGTGCTGACATTTAAAAGACAGGTTTGTGTTTGTGGTCGTAGTTGGCAAACCCCAGCACCGCGCACACATCTGAAGAAGAGTCCTCATTTAACCCTGGTGGGGTTTTATACTCTGTTTTTTGGCATTTCACATAACTGTAGAAAATGTGTCCTCCTCATAAATACTGCTTTTTCTCTTAGATCCACATAAAATTTCTCTTCAGCATTCCTCAGTCTGGTTGTCTTCATGATCCATTACAATGTTTTGTTTTATCCGTCACTGTTTATCCGTCACTGTTTACTACTGGCACAAGGATTGTGCCAGTAGTAGAAAAGAATACTGAGCTTTCATACACAGTCACTGGTTTATGGTTCAAAAAGTCTGGGTATGACTCCACTGACATCAGCCAATTTGGGGTCAGTTGACCATTAGCTCAATCAGTAACATCAGCTTTCATTTTGAACAAAAATAACAACAAAAACACTCATTCTGTACATTAGGGAGGGTCAGAATCGAAGCAGCAGAGGCCGAGATATCGTGAATTTTAGTCCGGAGTGTCCCACAATCCAGCAAACACTAACCATTTAATGGATCCTCCCCGCCTGGTAAATACCCACCGCTTTCAAACACCACCCCCGCAGTTTGTATAGCAGGTTTCCAAAGCTGAAATAACCCTGAAGACATCACTATGACATCACCAGGTTTTTCTGTCAGGTCCTCAAGAGCCACACAAGATATAACAACTGTTTCCACAGGCTGAAAAGTACTCCACGTGACAATTTAACTTATCTTCATGTGTAAAATCATTCGAGTGCCCCTTTAAGGTATTTACATTGCCAAGTGTTGTCTGTCTTTAAGTAAACTATTTCAAATGGCAAGGCCGCTGAGATGTCTATTTTAATCGGAAAACAGAGTATAGTTATAGTCTAAAATACATTTTGAGGATTAAACTTAAGGACAAATGTGAAAACTTCCTCAGACAGACTGGAATGGTCACTGTGAGAGAGCACATACTGTAGAGCTGCAGTAATAAACTGGTCCCACTGTGCTATACAGCAGCGATTACTGTAGCACCAGACAACTTTGAACACTGATAGAATATATACAGAGACATAACCATGCTTTTTTTCCTGCATGTTACAGCCCAACAAGACACTAGATATACACTAGAATTCCTTATCATGCCCTTTGAAATTTAAAGGCTTAGCCTTTACCGGACGTCTAAGTGTGTTTTCACTTCAGCTGCATCCGAACCAGGTCAGAGGTTGGGACATGAAGAGATTCATTATTTGGCACCTGACATTCGGGTTCGGTCATGTTTAAGGTTGAAGCAGTTCAGACTAGAGGCTGTTCTGGGTCGCTGGAGTTGAGTTGGGTTTCCATCATGGTTTCGTCTGGGTATGGGTTGGGGTATGGGTTGAGGAACGGGTTGGTGAGGCTGGTCATCGGGACGAGGGTGGATGTGGCATGTTTGGTGGCGTCAGGTCCGGAGGCGGCGGCGTCGTTGCCGGACATGGCGTCCCCGTCTGCGCCGCTCAAGTGGCCGGGGTCTCGGCCTGCAGGCTGGACATGCGGATCTGTGAGCTGCTCTTGCTGAGGATGGACAGCTGCGTGCCCCCGTTCACCCCACTGCTCGCCAGTGAAGGATGCCGGTGCTTCAGGTCCACAGCAAAGTACCTGTTCACCGTCCAGCTGCGCCATTTCCTCTTGATCTCCGATTGCACCTTGAGGGATATACTTCACAAGGTCATTATTAATGGACCTCGCTGGAAAGAGACAAGCTCACTGTCACTCAGTCTCACTCTAGCTCTGTGTGTGCGGTTTGTCAGGCTCAATGTTTTAGATTTTTAATGATTTTCACTGAAAAATACAATTGTCTTAAAAGTAAAAAATTGGTTTGAACCAAATTGTAGCTAGAATTTATGCCGCCATACATCCAAAATCAATTCCTGCTTCATGAAAAAGCCACACTAAGAAAATAGTCTATATAACAGAGATTGAAAAAAATGATTAAGCTTCTAATTATGTCGATTGCTAAGTGTTAAAATTACATTTTTATATAAAATGTTCCGGATTTCCCTTTTTCTTCCATAATCACAAAGGCAATTCCAGATGTTTTGTTTGAAAATAAAACTATGACCATCATCCACAACATAACTCAGGTTATTTGCATTTCAAACCTCATCTATTCCTGATCAGTACTTAGTCAGTAACAGTTTTAAAGGAGGTTTACCTCTCCATTCAGGAAGCAGTAGAGGACGGCCACCACAAAGCCCTGAAGAGACACGGAGGGTCAAAGCATGAGACAAAAAACACTGACTGAAACAAATGCTCAAACATGCACTGTCAAAATAATGTCCATTTATTTTACTTTCTTAATCTACAGCAAAAAGTGCATAAAGTATAATCAGCTGGAACTACTTTACTGGCCTTTTGGTTTCAACATTGGCAACCACAATTAAATATTATATGTGGTCCTTTATGTGACTTAAGTCTGACTTGAGTTCAAGTCTCAAGGCTCTTGCAAGCAAATGCCTTTTTAACTTATTATATTGAGTGATGGTTTATTTTGGGGCAACAAAAGTTAGTGTTTTTGCATACGGTAACTTGGATTTTTTTTTGTTTTAAAGTTTGACATGAAATGTTTACTTTTAAATTTACAGTTTACAGGCTGGCTGTTACTGTAAGTTCATTTTCCTCAATTTGTACACAGATTGTCTTTTTCTAAATCCAAGCCGTGATGGAGAAACAGCTACCTGGAAGGATCCGAGGCCGAGCTCAAACACCAGACGCTCTCTCTTGCTGACGTTCTCAGGGGAGAAGGCAAACACAGTGTAATGAATCCCAAACAGAGGAATCAGTAGCAGAGTGGAGCGGGCCAACCTCCTGCAAAATAACACAACATTATGATGAGAGGGCTGGACTACAGCATGTGTGTCCTCATTATAATTAGCTCACACACGTATGACAATGCTGCAATTTTGGGCTTAATCATCCAGTCATGAAAGTGTTTGTCAGTGGCAGGAAAAATGAAAGCATGTACAGGATGCATGATAATTGGCCCCATCCTCTGTCTGGTATTTGACACATTTGAGTGTATTTTCAACAAAGGGACCCAGAATAATTACATCCCTAGTCCTTAACTGTATGAAAATCATTGTTTAAAGAAGTTATACACAGTCAAATAACTCTCTGAGGTTATTGTACTTCAGTGATGAGGTTGCTGTAATTTCATTACTTCTGATCCAAGTCAGATTCACCAAAACCCTCAACTGGACAAGCCTGTTGTAAATCACTCATCTCAGCTGTTCATGATCGTTGTGAGATGTCATTATCAGTATGATCTAAACCTACAAAACTGCCCTATAAGGCTGCCTGTTAAGCTCCGTCTGTGGGGGAAAAAAATGTGTGAAAAAATTTTATGTAGTTTAATCGCAGTCCTTTTAAAGAGTTCAATTTAACTCAATTTTATTTATATAGCGCCAAATCAACATTAACAGTTATCTCAGAGCGCTTTTTATAAAAGAGCACTCCGTGATGTTATTTACAGAAGCCCAACAATGGCAAGCACTAGGAGACAGAGGCAAGGAAAAACTAAAATGAACTCAAAACACAGATTAAATAAAGTATTTGTCCTCATGCAGGACAGTGACCTCACAACATCCCAAGAGTCATCTTGAAATGATTAGCGTAATTGCGGCTAATGTACAAAAATTACTTTAATGTCAGGCAGAAAATGTCAAAGTAAATGTTAAATTACTCACAGGTAAATGCTGGATTCATTTCCACCGATATCTGGGGACTGTAACTTCTGGACAAGGATGACGATGATGCCAATGAAGAGCACGAAGTTGATCTGTACAAAAAATGATAATAATATGAGAAAACAACAAAAAAACCCCAAACATATCTATGGTAATGGAAGGATTTCTGCTCAAAACATAATGATAAGGTACCATAATTGAAGCCAGCACAGGTCCCTTTATCACCCACCAGATGGCAGCGTTGTCATTCATGTCCCAACACCTTGGAGAACACAAAACATGTTTAGTGCATGATCAGGCAAGCTTCAACATGAGGCTTAACTCTGCTGTTCATAACCTACCCTGTATTATCAAAGTGTAGCTTCAGCACTGCCCAGATGGTCACACACACTGTGGGGGCTCCTGTTACAACAGTAAATCACACACACACACACAAAAAACATGATACAAATATTATTTAAATCCATTGTGGAGATTATACCCATTTGATCAGATAAGAAATCTAGCGTGTGATGTGGTATCTGTCTCACCCCAACCGATGATGATGTACCAGTAGAAGTATCTCTTTTCAGGGAAGAAGGTCTCCACCAGTAAAGTGAACAGGTACAGGCCCTCGATGAAGAGCCAGAAGTAGTTAGAAAGGACGCAGTAGTGGAAGAATATCATCACTGCTCGACACTCCAGCTTCACGGAGAGAAAGGATAACGATAACAAGGAAAAATGTCAGAAGAGACCGTTTTTAAAATCGTAGTAAATGTTTGAACCAATCACCTGCTGCCTGTTAACAGGAGAAGAGAGAGCATTGTGGGCATGCGTGCAGGCGTGTTTGTGCTACTCACAGTGCGAATGAAGCAGTGCTCGCTGTCCTCTTTGGCATACAGCACGCCGTCTTTGATGAAGACTGAAATAGCTCTCAAGATGAACGACACAAATAGGTTCATGTGGATGAAGTTTCTGGTACAGTGCAGCTTCCTGTGTAGATGAAACAGACATGGACGTCCTGATCATGTGCTGTTTCATTAATGAAAAACACCACACTACAACATACTGACATGTTTTTACTGTTGTTATTCATTGATAAAAACCAATACCGCTTAGGAGCAGTCGTAGTTGCAATTTTATAGCAGCAGTGGTGGCAGAAGAGATAATTGTAGTTAAAGCGGTAGTGGTAGTTGTACTCGTACCTGAACCTGCACAGGATGACCATGGCCATGGTGAGGGACACTAAAGAGGTGCTGTAGCCCACAGTGTACAGAGCCTTCACTGACACATAGTAAATATCCTGGAACGGAAACACAAGCACAAGAAACACTAAACAAACAGTGTTTTTCATATGAAATGTCTCAGTGAAACCTTGAATCTAACACATCTGCAGATACAGTAAAATACTAACCGTGTGGTTGTTTCCTTCCTCAAACAGGCAGGCGTCAACATAATGAGGGAAGGTCTCCGACCAGCCAAACTCTGTGCAGTTCCGACTCACCTTTCCCACCTCTGTGGACACGGGGACACTTTATTTGATTATGGCAAACACAGATTTATTTCTAGAGTGTAATGAGAGCTAGAGTTAAGGTAGTTACCACCTCACATCATGCATATGTTCAACATTTTTGGGAATTTTATTCTAAAAATCAATGATACCGTTAGAAGCCCTTAATTTGACATGTACAATGCATCACAGAGAATGGATTTCTCACACACTGTATAATTCATAATACATCAAACAGCCTGAAGCCATGACCTTAGCCAGAACTTAATTCTAACCTTAACCCTAATCCTAAAAAAAACCCCTTTGAACAAGTGGGGACTACCCAGTTAGTCAAACTGTGCACAAGACGAGAGTGCACGCTCATCACTGCAATTCACTGAAATGGCATCACACTGCAACAAGATATGTAAACAGGCAGCCTCAAAAGGCCCAGTTAAATCAACAGAATTAGTTACCGTACCGTAGTCTTCTTCACTTATGAACTGAGAGAAGAGTTCGGGACAGTTGACTTCGACCACCTCACCAATCCTGGCAGGCTCCCAACATGTCAGGTTGTCCCACATCCGCGGACAACCTGAGGACAAAACAGGTAGACACCACACAAGCGTTTCATTCTACAAAGAGCCACACATTCATTTACAGAAAAGAAAACCATATATCTTTATTTCACAATAACAGATCCTTCAAATTCCCATATGGTAGGTGTAATGTCGGCTCCGCTGCAGTGCAAACAACAGAGAGAAGCAAGATAATATTGTGCATTTTATTTTTGATGATTGGTTATAGTAATATACTTTTTGCAGATGAAACACGGCTGCCTAATTAGATATTGAGAACAATCATCTGTGTTTGCATTAAGGTTGCTTGGAGCAATACAAAAGCTAAAAGAATATGGTCTAAATTTCCAAGTTCAGTTAGTGACTTAGTGACTAATATTCCAATAAAGCAACCTAAGTAGTTTGTGCAACGACAACACAAATAACATCTTTAAAAAGCCAGTGCTAGGTTGCTGTGCAGATATACAACCTTACAAGCTACTGTACTTGACATCAAGTGGAGATGAATATAATCAAATCGTCATTTAAACACATTAACACCGTCTGTTACGCTTCTTATATAGTTTTATAGTTCGTAGTATCAGCCATCCTTCGATTCTGCAGGATGGCAACAGAAATGTACAAGAAAATGCAGATTGTGTTAAGTTATGTGATAAACGTATTGGCAAGCATTTATAGGATAAATCACGTTTACGTCACATTTGTATGACATCCTTTTCACTCTCTTTGAGACTGGAAAAATGAAGCTTTTTGGGATTTTTTAAAAAAACTATATTTGGATTCTAAATTCCAATAAATCTGCATGTAACATAATAATGATTAAAAAAATAATTTTATTTGTAGAGCACCCTTAAACAAAGTGCCTTCACAGAAAGATAAAGACAATGAAATCATAGCAGTCAATAAGAGACAACAATAAAATATGACATAAAATGCATCAATTAAAATGAGATTAAAACAATAGAGTGTTAGGATTTGAGTTGTGTGCTGTTGTTTTTCGTGTTTATTTGATATTGCCTTGGTTTTGAGTTTTGTAGTCTGTATTGTTTTGGTTCATTCGCCTTAAGTTTCTTAGTTTCTGGCTTGTCTCACATCTTAGTTCTCGTTCCTGTACTTTAGTTCTTGTTTTGTGGTTTCCTATTCTGTGTACTTATGATGGTCTGTCTTAGTCCTTAGTCTTTTGTCTCAATGTTAAGTATAGTCTTGTCACCTATTTGGTCCCGTCTCTGTTCATGTCCTTATATTGCTGTCTTTGTGTTTTTACTTTGGTAGATCTGTCCTTGTGCATCCTGTGAACTTTACTTCCTGTTTTATTTTGTTAACCTCCTGTACCTGGTGTCCTTGTCTAGTTTCGCTTAATTACCTGATGTGTCTCAGCCGTGCTTCTCTCCCCTGTTGTCCCTCTCTCCCTGCCTGGTCTCGTTAGCCTCATGTCTCTCACCTGTGTTGCTCCTGCCCTGCTCGTTACCTCTGTGTATATATGTTTGGTGTTTTTGTTCAGTCCTTGTCTGGTCATTGTTAATGTTACCCCAGTCAGTTGTGGTTCCTGTCTCCCCATCTTGTCTGGCTGTTTTCTCTCTGCGTTTTGGATTACCTGAGTTGGATTTTGGTTTCATTTCACATTGGACTTTTTATGGACTCAGCCACTGTTTGTAAGTGTGCTCGCTTTTTGTTTGTCATTAAAACCCTTTTGAACTGTACCTCTGCCTCGAGTCCTGCATTTGGGTCCTCCAACCTGCCACACCACCATCAAACCCTAACATAGAGGGGCTGACGGATCAGATGAAATCAGAAAACGCTTTCAGTTTTCGGGCGGGACACTGACTCCGGCAGCCTGATGTACTCAGGCAGATCATTCCAGAGCCTCAGGGCCCTGACCGCAAAGGCTCTATCTCAATCTGGACTCCCAGATGCATAGAAGACCCCGGACGGAGGATCCGAGGCTCCACATGGGATCGTAAGAGGTTAAAAGATCAAAAATATGTTCTGGAGTCAGGCCATGAAGAGCTTTATAAGTAATCAATCCTAAAACAAACAGGCAGCAACAGGCAAACAGGAAATGATACTCTGAATTTCTGATATGCACATTGTCACAGTAAAAAAAAAAAGAAAAGCATCCTTTTATTGTGACGTTGTGTTACCAGCTTTGTCCAGAAGATGGCCAAAGAAATGCAACACTCAAAGTCTCACAGGCTTTTCAATGCAACTGTCTTATAAAACAGGAATTACATTAAACCTCCTCCTCAAACACATTCTTGTTATGTCTTTTAATATAAAATAAAAAACAACCAAACTGAAACTAAGCAACAACCATCCTGTGGTGGTCCAATGTGATAATCGGCCTTCCCTCTCTCCATCAAACTAAAGATTCAGAGCCACCATGAAGGGCTATGCGTGACAGCTTGTAGTGGAGGAAACAGATTCTTTACTTGAGTAAAATCACTAACATCACACTGTAAAAACACTTTGACACAATATAAGCTGGAACGGACATGCTGTGACTAAGAGTGAAAAGCTAGTTTGCAAGTCAACTAACAGTATTTAATAGAAATGATCAAAGCTGAAATATATGAGTTGGGGGGGATCTGGGATTCCTCCCAGAAAATTTTGAGCATTAAACACTTTTCTGCTTTCTGGTAGATCCACTTTTGTCATGGAACATCATCCCAGCTGAATTAGCACACATGTAGGCATTATTTAGTCTTCCCTCCTCTTCTGTCATGTTCACAGGGAGAGAAAGGAAAACGTGGCCAAATAGAAACTGTGACAAGAAGTTGTTAAAGTTACTGACTGGAGCTGCATGTTTTGGAGTCATTTTATAATCAGTAGCTTGTTTTATCTTACTTAAAAATGCAAAAAAAAAAACTTTCTAAAAGCACTTTCATTGGTTCTTTGCCATTTCACGTTGCAAGCTATTTTTTTGAAGCATTTTTAACAAACGCCTTATAAAAGTGATGGGGACAAGTCCCCCGTCGTCCCCACTGTAAATAACACAGATGGCGACACATTTTATCCTGTTGACGTTAAACTACATTACATCCAGGTTGTTGCCACTGCTCTGAACAATTAGCTCAACTAACATTAACGGTTAATAACAGCGGGCAAAGTTATAAACTTAGCAACATTACTGCACCTGACAGGACAGAATTGTTTGGCAGTCTTTTACCGTCCCCACGTGTTCAGCTGTCAGACCGAGGACTCAACAACCGACGCCCCCCCCTCAATTTTTTCCACATCAGATCTGCACAAATCAGGTTGGTTTCAAAACAGCAAATTTTGTTGAGCTCTGCTTTTGGAAGACAACTCCAAAGCAGAAGAGACTTAAGAAGGAGAATTGGCACAAAGCGGCCTCTCTCTCAGTCTGAACTTCCCTTCATTCATCAAATAATCAGCCTGAGAGACGCCTGTCACTCACTGTCTCCCTGATCAACTTTAATTTTTCGGCTCATCGGCATGAGATGCTGCCATCTCATGGGAGGCTCGGTCCCTCCCTGACTCTGGAGATAGAGGCACAGAGTGAAACCAAATTATTAATGTGCTTAGCTGAATTACTCTGTTGGCCCTGCTTTAGCTTTCTGTGCTACAAATCAAGCAGAAACACACACAGGGAAACTGTGAAGCCTTTCTAATGCATTTGCAGACAAGCAGGTCAGAGTCAAGTACAATTTGGAGAATGATCTCCTGCTTATTAGTATGGAGCCCCTGGCGATATTCTTGTTATTAATCACTGTGTTTATTCTTTTCTTTATATTAATTAGGCAATAAAATAGTGGTTAACACGGGGGGAAGGGATTAAAGGCTAAACAAACACACACTGGCAGAAAACCTACCGAATTCTGGATCGTTCCCAGGATCATCCGAGGCCATCATTGTCATGCATTTCTCCTGCTCCATCTTGATCACACAGTTAAGGGGCACCTGTTGGCTTGAAACCTGTGGGGGGGGGGGGGGGAGCATGGGCATACACACAGAAATACGCACACCACAGAGAGAAAAAGAGAGAGTCAAGTGGCTGAAGATTCCATCAGAGCAGAGAGGAACAACCCAAAGGTAAAATAGAAGAGGCCGCTTTATTAGCTTCACCATGCGGTTTACACCACAGTGTGGGAGAGGTCTTAGCTCTGGGATCTGTTTAAACACTCAACCAATTAAACAAACCATTTCAGAGATGCTGGCACTCTCCTCATGCTATCTGACCCAGAGGAGGGGCATTATTCTAATAAAAACAAGGCAGGAAAGGCTTTCAGACGTGCACTTTTCACACTGGACCGTGTCAGGCGGTGCTCCCATCTGTTAGAAGCCGACACACGAGAAGACCGTTTAAACTTGTACCCACAATCGAGGCCAGAGATCACAGCGGCAGCCAGAGTCCCGGAGCTGCGACTCCAGACGCGGAGGTCACGTCCAGAGACGCCGCTGTCATAGCCCCTGTGACAGCTGCATAATGCCGGCCTGACAATGTGACTGAGGGAGGGGGTTAGAGGTGGGTGTCTGGTGAGACGATGAGCTTGTGTCTCTGTTGGCGTCAGTCCGGGAGATGCCACGTCACGGCTTGATGAGGTGTGGCAGAGGAGCAGTTGAGCATTTATCCGCTGACGTCAACGGCTCTCGCTCGGGATTCATGCACTGAAGATTTACCAGAGTAATAGAGACACAGTGGTTTGGGGGCACTGCGCAGAAGAAGCGTCGACACAGACATCTGTATCCACGAATGTGCTGGATGATTTATGTGCTGCACTTTCTAGCAACAGCGCCGTTTATGCAGTGGTACAGCTGGTTCCATGCCACTGGCAGAAAAAGCACAGGTGTTTGGATTGATGACATCCTCTGGACCACAGTTATGAGTATGTGGATGTTATTTCAACATTAGTTAGACGTTGTAGACACTACTTTTGTCAAATTATTGGGTATGGAGGAAAAAATATTATTGTTTTTTATCTCCATGATTGGTTGTATGAATCAGCAGCATCAGCCTTCAGCTTTAAAGCAGCACGGACTAATGTTTCTATATCAACAGATCAAATAACTACGGCATGTGTAATATGAAAGGGCTTGCTAAAGGGTCAAACCAAAAAAGAATTATCACCTGTCTCCGCAGTTTTTCCCCTAATATTTTAGTGTCAGCTCAGTGTTTTGGTTTTCCAGCCCTCAACTTTAGTGTTTTTGTTCAGTCTAAGCGCTCTCTTCAACCTCATTTCCAACACCTGCACTGCTCAGCCCAGATACACCCACTGTGCACTACTCCAGCAGCAAAACGCAGATATGCCGCATTCCAGAACGGCCGGAACTGGGAAATGTCCAAGTTGAAATATCCCACTTTCAACCTGAAAGCATTCCAGGTGCATGGTGGTAACTGACGCCGAAAGTGAATGAAAAACATGGCTGACGTCAACAAACTCTGTCAAGTCTACACCCAGTTGCACAATCAGCACCGCCCTTGTTGTTCATTAAAATGTTGTTTTCAATGAAAACAATGGATTGAAGTGATAATCCTCAAAAGTCAGTAAATGTTGTGGATTATACTTCCTAACGTTTTCAAATGTTTTGGCGTTTTTAACATGTTACTGATGAAGACGACTATCAGAGATTCAGCTACTTAATAACATTGGCAAACCATCAATTTTCATGCAGAACAGTTTTTACTCTAGCATGAATTATTTTAATTTAAATACATGGCACTTCGTTGCCTTTTAGTTTCTGCTATATGTGTGCTTCCATTGTTGTGTGAAGTCATTCAGCTCGTGAAGTTGGGGGTGGACATTTTTGCTGCGTTCCAGGCAATTCGGAACTTGAACTAGAAAAACTATCCTGGAATTAAAAGAATACATACTGGTATCAAATATTGAAACATGTTCTGCATGTAAATTGAGGAAGACGTATTTTGTCAATGTTATCCATCCATCGTCAACCACTTATCAGGGTCGCGGGGGGCTGGAGCCAATCCCAGCTGACATCGGGCCCCCTGGACAGGTCGCCAGTCCATCACAGGGTCAATGTTATTAGGTCTCTGAAAATCATCTTCTCTACCTAAAAGTTATTCAGGAAAATGTTGAAAGAAATGTGAAATATAGCCTACAACTTTTGCTGACTTTTGAGTATTACCAACTGATGTAGCTAGAAGGATACACATTTAATGTGTAACGTAGGTTTATCACTTTATTTCATCATTCACCACTATGCGCCTGAAACGCTTTGAGCTTGGAAGTCGGATATTTTGACTTGGAAATTTCCCAGTTCCCACCGGTCTGGAACGCGACATTTTCCTCAAGCCCCTTTTCCACCAAAGCATTTTGAGAGCCGGTTCGGAGCCGGTGCCTACTCGCGAACCAGTTCTTTGTGTTTCGACAGCCGAAGAACCAGTTCTCGGCCAGGAAAACTGGTTCCAAAGCTGCACCAACTCTTTGCTGGACTAGAACAGTTCTTTTACCACGTACACAGTGATGTAATGACGTCGCTTCGCTGGGCTCTCTAGTCAGTGGGGAAAAAAACAGGTTCTGAGAAGGTTCACAAGCTGAACCAACTTTGAACCAGCACCAGTTCTGAACCAGTTCTGTTTTGGTGGAAAAGAGGTATGGTTTAGCGTGGTTTAGTTACATTAAAGAAAAGGGAAGTAAAACCACTTGGAGGTAAAACCACTTGGAGAAAAGGTCTCACCCACACCGGTGTTTTCACTTAGTCCACCTGATTAGATCTCGGCTCAGGTTAAAGTTGGGTGGAGCTATTCTGAAAATGCATCAGGTCACCAAACTGATGAAACCGATAAATTGTCCAGGTGCAACAAGTCCAACAGAAATGTCAATCATGCACAGTCTGAACACACCCTCACACAACTGAGAGGTCTAATCAGGTAAAATGAGTGGAAAAACCTGTGGAGGTGCTTTCAGGCTAAACTAAACATGCAGGTCACAGACCGGTTAAATAATAAAAAATGTCAATGCATTGATAGATCATATAATTAGAGTGGTACATTGCTTTTTACCTTTCAGTGTTTGAGATTTAAGGCCTAACTAAAGTTGAGTGCTTTGATTCATTATAATTTAGGTGTAAAAAATATCAACACATGCTGTATGAGATGTGATTTAAACCTGGGACACAAAGTGTTTTATGTTTTAGATACACATCCCCCCTTCTGACCACATGGGCTCACTTAGCTCTGCTTTATAGTCTGTACTTCATTATTTGCCACTGAATGCCGCCAGTGAACATCAATCCTTAATGCAGATTAAGTGCATATGAGCTTGGTCTGCAGAAATGACGTGTGTTTGGAGCAGCAGGCAAAGCCAAACACACTGTGTGAGTCTCGAAGAGTTTAAAGTTCCTGTGCGTATGTGTTTATTTTTTCTGCTTTGTAACCTCCTGTGACTAATATCACATCTGTCTGCCCTCAGTCACTAAATCAGTTAGGTCATACTGTGTTTGCCCAGCATGATGTACATGACTGAGCGTGTGTGTCACAATATTTAAAACTAATGCAGCTGCTTAACTACATTATGTGATGCTTAGAGTTCAGTGAGACTGCTAATTTAGATTTGTTTAATCAGTTATTATTCATAGTTATAATAAGTATAAAAACTAATTTGCAACATCAAACATGTTATAAAAATAAACGTAATGGTGCCCGGACTATATTTTTATTTACATAACGTTTTTGATGAAAATATCAAACCATGGCTTTTCACTAACCCGAAATCTAACTTTGACCACCTTCCGATCTTTAGTAAAAAGGGCTGGAAAAAACACATTACCAGCGAACATCCAGCTGACAATTATGTGTCCTCCAAAACGTATTTGGCAAATCAAGTTAGAGTTGTATGATCAAAATTATTAGGAGACTTTTGTTCCTATATTTAAGATTTCCAGGCGTCAGTAACAAAGGACCAGAACAATAAGAGTTTTTCTTTATGAGCAAGTATTACTTTTTATTTTGAAATTTATATTTCATGAAGGTTGGACAGCAAACTTTAACTTGTGGAAAACATTTTTTTAGAAGCACAGGGTTTTTCAATCAGTGACATCTATTTCCTTTAAGTTCACCTCCATTAAATCCCAATGTTCTGATTAAAGCATTATGCATTAGGAATGCTGAAAGAGGGCCAACCAGGACCTAAACAGAGCATATGGTGAGTGATCAGGCGGCTGATCTCTTGTTAGATAGACAAATTCCACTTTTTAACTTTTAGATGTTTCAGTTTTTACTGTATCCCTCCCTATACCTGTTTTAAAACTTCCACATTCACACACTGCTGACCACAATTAACCCAAACTGTACTTAACATCTGAAAATACGCTCGGCCATTGCAGCAGCAATAACTCTCTCACAGATTCATACAGAGTCTTGATTTTCATTTCCACACTTAGTCCATGTGTTCAGCTGCCTGTTTTATCGTCATACCGCAGTAAAACAAGAGTGTAATATACTGTATATTGTGTACAAATATTTCCCTCTCTTCCCTCCCCCTCCTTCAAATGTCTTGTTGTCATCCACCTTCTTCTTTAAACCTCATCCCTCACTTTCTCAGACAACGCAGCTCAGGGGTGATGACTCACATTTAACAACAGTAATAAAATATCACATTACACCAAGGAGGGTTAGATCAAGGGCAACTGGACTTGGTTGAAGGCGCTTGAAGACGTTTCACTTCTAATCTAAGAGGCTTCTTCAGTTTAGAACTAAAGAGCCGTTGTAAGGGACATGTCTTAATAAGGTAACTTTAACTATGTGAAGGGCTACAAACGCGTTAAAATCAGGCCTCAACCCCTGTTTGCAAATTGACACTGAGTCTGTTTTCACGTGGATCATTTTAGCTGCACATACACGTGCTTACTCATACACACAGAAACTGAAGATTAGATAGCTATAGTTGATAGTTTATCATTTACAGGCATAAGAAAAGTAAGGAATAAAGACAAACAATTTAAATCAGCTCACCAAGGGTAAGAGGAGGAAGAGGGCGAGGGTCAGAGGGCTGATGTTAGCAGCAGACATTTTGTGTTTCTTAGTCAGGGGTTTCCTCCTAACACTGGGCTCAGATGGACACAACAGGACGTCAGCTCACCTTGGGATCTGAAAAACACGAGAGTGTGGGTCATTTAGAGACAGGATGTCTACACCATACATCTCACCAGGACATGTACATTACATTATCGAGTATCTTTCGTAACTGCCTCGTTGCTGTAAATCCCTGTCAAGCAAATCCAAACAGGAAAGTACTCTAAATCTAACCAACAGAAACAGTTTAGAAAATCTCCATTAAACTCAATTTCCCTCAAAGAAAATATGTGTAAACACGTAGGTAGTGTCCGCCTTAGTCTATTGAGGTTGCAATTGTTCAACCTCAAAAATGTTCAACCTTTATCGTCAGAAGATATCAAGATAAAGAGCAACTCTGTATATTTATCTGTGACAAGTTTTCTAGATGTGTTTTCACAAGCATTAAGTTTATTGGCAGAAAATACATTGATAATTAATTTTCAAGCAAAAACAGCAAACATAGGTTCCAGCTTACTAAATGCGAGGATCTGCTGCTTTTCTTTGTCTTATGTGATAGTAAACAGAATGCCGTTGCATTTTGGACTCATGTTTGCATTATGAGATTTTCTCCTCACAACTGTTAGAGTTGAAATGAAGAATTACAGGAAAACTGTGCTGCTTTGAAATGCAGTATAAAAACACAGAAAATACTTCAATGATGCCTTCACCTTCCTTTGCATTTACAAACAACCGTAGGCAGCTTTTACAAAGATATTGTCAGACTATCAAATGATTGTCTATTCAAACTGTACATGAGGACAAGCATGTCAAGTTGCATGTCTGCAATGAGCCCATGTGCCTGTATCTGTGTGTCCTCATGCACGCAGCCTGACTCTGCAGGCCCGCCGGGTTTGCACAAGTAAAGCCAAGTACCAGGGCCGAGCACTCGGGCCTGGTCCCACAGGGAGAGCTTGGCAGCTTGGCATTCTTACTCAACTAAAACCCTGCCAGCATCAAGCCCCTCCTCGGCTGCTGTTGTCAGGAGCAACAGCTGAGAGAGCTGCTGAGCTTGGATCTGAACTGAACCACGTGGACCTGGAACCTCCTTCTGGTCCTTCTCCTGCTCTACTGTAAATAGACTCCCTTAGGTTTTATAATGTTCTTCAGTTTGTAAATTATAATAAACGTCAAAACTTCATGAAAACAAAGATCTGCCTAAATTTCAGTATGTAGTTCAGTGGAAACACACAGTAGTTCAGTGGAAACACACTAATTTGTAGATGCAAACCGAGCACATCTGATTTGAGTCTGGTACACTGTGCATTACAGACAAACAGTACTTTCATTGATATTTTGCTAGAGTAAATCAAAGAAGGACACACACAAACACACTCTGAAAGAAAATCTGGAAAATAACAAAACAGGACATAACATGAATGGGAGTCTGCAGCTTTGCCAAGGCCACCATAATGGCTACTGATTCTCTCCCATAAAAAAAGCTTTCATGGTGAGTGCTTGAGCACAAACTGCCATTAATTCATTTCTGAGGAAAAAAACACTCACATGTTAAAAGCAACCACAACACTGATGGTATCTCACTCCCCCAGTGGGAGTCGTCTCAGTGTGTGTGTGTGTGTGTGTTCAGGGAAAGTGCGAAGGATAAAAAAAAATACAAGAGAAAGCTAAATCATAAGTGAAGCACTTTCCATGAATTGGGAACTCAAAGTTCATCAGAAAGAGTTCACGCTTCGATGGCAACTTGACATGATGCAGTAGGAGGCAAACCCAAAATGCCCAAATGATAAAATCATCACTCATTTTTAAATAATGCCACTGAATTCAAATTGCCTTTTCCTGATTACTTATTGAAGTCTTAAAGCTTTCCATTCAGCATAATCGCCCCAACATTCTACCCCAACACAGGACGTGATGCCATTTTTTATTTCAATAATTAAAGCAAATTATCTGATCAGAAACAAAGTGAACGAGATTAAACATCGGACAGGACCTTCCATGCCAACTTTCTTTCAAAGAAGTTGAAGTTGAAGTGCCACAGAGACACTACCCGAAGTGGAATAAAGAGGGTGTTTGACACCAAGCCCCATTCATCAGCCGTGCAGGCTGCAATTTAAGCGAATGGGAGATGAAGCGTATATTTGCAGAGATAGAGTGACTTTACTCCAACAAGGCAGCCTGGAACCACAGACACCTTCCACACTCAACCTCCTGTCAGTTTTTATAACTAATACAGTATGGATGTCAGGTGTGACTAGCTAACATCATGGCCCTGTCTTCCAGAGGAGCACTGTGTCAAAATGTATTTGTAGACCTTTATTAGATCCATGTGTATTGCTCTCATACAGTGTGTTGAATCCAATTTTCAGCAAATCCGGCAATTTTGAAACACGCAGAGCACAAAAGAATCTACTGGTAACATAAGTGTGAAAAAGGCAATGATGAGAAAGAGTTATAATGCAAATGGTATTTATTAAATCCAACTTTTTAGTTTATAAATATTAACTGGTCAGATATTCAATAACCACCAAAAATGGGTCAGTTTAAGCTACTGGATGCCAAAATTTCCACCGGGATCAATAAAGTATCCATCTTTTCTATTCTATTTATTCAAGTCTCATCCGTTTTAACTGTCCTTGGATAAATATGATCTTAATGGCTGAGAATCTTCACAGATATGAACCATGTACCTGTGAAAACTATCTCCAAAAGGACTCGCACCACTGAGATCAGCTCCCTTTAAAATGTCTTCTTTCTTGTTTAACATTTTGTGATAATATGGCTTTATGGGATACTAATGGCGCGTTCGAGACCGGCTGGAACTGGGATATTTCCCAGTTGAAACTTCCGACTTCCGACCTGAAAGCGTTCCAGGTGCATGGTGGTGCATGACGCCGAAAGTGAACGAAAACCATGGCTGACCGTGACAAAGTGTGCACACAGCTGCACCCTCAGCAGTGCTTTAGGTGTTAATTAAAAGGATGGCAGTTTAACTGCAACAACTGACATAAACAGCCCATACGTTACTAGTTCTGTGTTCCCCTCTGGCCCTCAAGTCAGTCAATGTTGTAGGTTGCACTTCCTAATGTTTTGGCATTTTTAACAATAACTTTTATGCAGAAAAGATGACTTTATGAGAGTCTTTACTGTAGCCAGCTACCGTAATGTGCAAAACATATTTCTACATCAACGTGCATGCAGAACAAGTTTTACTATATGATCATATGTATTATTTTAATTCAAATACAACAAACATACTTTTTGTTTCCATTTAGTTTATGGTTTACCATTTACAGAGTGAGCTTCCATGGGCGCTGACATTGTTTTATGACGTCATTCAGCTGCTACTCATGAAGTCGGGGTACAAATTTTTTCTCCGAGTTCACAAGTAGGAAATCCTACTTCAAGTGGCGTTCCAGGATAGTTTTTCTAGTCGGAGGTCGGAAATTTCCCAGTTTTGAGTTTCCTGGAACGCAGCATAAGGGAACCAGACACAACTCAGGTGTGTGTCACTGAGGAAACAGACTTTTTTTGCCTGCCAGGCAACTCGGACCTCCAACTAGAAAAAGTACTATGGATCGCCTCTTGAAGTCGGATTTCCTTGTGAACTCTGACAAAAAATATGTACCGCGACTTCATGAGTAGCAGCAAAATGAACTC
Source organism: Lepomis macrochirus (assembly GCA_024633595.2). Lineage (NCBI taxonomy): Eukaryota > Metazoa > Chordata > Actinopteri > Centrarchiformes > Centrarchidae > Lepomis > Lepomis macrochirus. The sequence continues at coordinate 32,235,731 of JALXJV020000010.1, read as the reverse complement.
ACACAACAATGCCAGCTCCCATGGAACCACATATTGTAAATGGTATGGAAAACACGTTTTGCTTGTTAATCAATGTAGAAATACTGTATCTTGCCTATTGTATTAGCTGGTTACATTAAAGAATCTCTAAGTCATCTTCTCTGCACAAACGGTGTTCAGTAAAATGTTTAAAATGCCAAAACATTTGAAAACATTAAAAATTGTAGCCTGTAGCAAAAGTCAGTAACATTTACTGACTTTTGAGGCTTACATTACAGACACTTGTTTACATTAAAACGGCCATTATTTTAATTAACACCAAGGGCAGTGCTGAGGGTGCAACTGTGTGCACAGTTGACAGAGAGTTTGTCACGGTCAGACATGTTTTAGTTCACTTTTAGCGTCAGTCGCCAGCGTGCACCTGATGCACTTTGAGGTCAGAAATCAGATTTTTCAACCAGGAAATATCCCAATTCTGAGCAGTCTGGACTGCGGCATTAGACCCACTCACAGTTGTGGTTACAAACAACTATATATAATCATACTATCCACCAAGATACTCAAGATAATATCAACAAGTGAAGGAGCACACGGTATAATAATACACATGGTATTATACTGCACATGGATAAACATATGAGGTTTATGGTTAATCACACATTTCAAAAAGTAAATAAAACAAAACTTCAGGAAGTGTGTGTGTTACACAGCAGCTGCTTAGGTCCCTCCTCCCCGAGCTGTAATCAGTGGCTTAATGAGTCTCAGCGGCTTTCATGTTCAACACTGTCAGCCTGAGTGTGTGCGTAATGTTTGATTCTCTAAAGAGCACACACACACAATTAAAGAAACACACATGCAGACACAAGAATGTTCACCCTCCAAACTAAACATTTAGACACTGTTATTTACTTTAGGGGTATGATAGAACTAATGGATACTTAGGCTCGGCTCAGTTGCACCCAAGAGGGGAAGATAAACGAAGCAGGACATGGAAAAAGTAAGAAAGCAGAGGCTAAAAGAAGAAGGGGAACAATCAGTGGCTTCCTTAAGAACGTGTGTGGGAGTTTGTGTTAAGGGAAATCATTCCACTTGGGAGAAGAGGAATTATCTCTCTCAGGAGTAAGCAAGAAAAGAGAAGTGAGGCTTTCTTAATGATCACTCACCTATACTGCTGCTGCTCTGCCGAGAGATAAGCTTTGAAAACTATGTTATGAGACGCATCATTAAAGGGAAAAAGAAAGGAAATAATTGAAGGAAAGTAGAGAAAGAGGGAGGAAAGAAAGAAGGAATGAGCCACCTTGAAGTATGTCTTCATGTTTGCTTTTGGTGGGACACTGGGAGCAGTTTTGTCCCTCGGGACATGTTCTAGTCAGGTTTTGACAGCTGTTGTAGCCTGGAGAGTAAAGGCATGCACCGGCTGATCCTCCTCTACTCACTAACAGCCCCTTAACCCCAAACTCTTCTTCTCTTTCTACCTCTCATCTAGTGAACACGGCTTCTTTCTTCATTAAAAAAATGAAGAAAAAAAGAAGGACTTCTTATCTCTGCTGCTTCCAGAATCATCGTCTAATGTGTTAATCCGGCATTTGGACCGTCTAATTCCCAGTGAATATCACAGTAAGTCACTCAAGTCTCAGGCTCTATATTTAGCCCAAGGAATTATGGGAGGAATTAATATACACAGACATGACTTAGTCTTCATTATTTTGGGGAGGGAGAGGGAGAGGGAGATGCACTTATTACAGAGAGAGAGAGTATGAAAACTGCCCTGATTTCTCGCTCCCATTATGTCCCGTTTTTCCCACAATTCCTCGGGGAGCTGCGTAGTCACGGGAATGAGGCAACTTTGGTAAAAAAAATAAAGAAGTTAAAATAACATCACAAATTGTCCTCAGAGACACACATACCAGGAGCAGCGGAACAGCCAGCTCATACCTGCGCCCCTCCACAACACGCCCCTATTGGTGCTCAGTCTGTGAGAACTTGGTTTGGGAACCGAAGGGTCGTTGGTTCAAGTCCAGCACGGCCCACTGGTGAAGGTGCCCTTGAGTAATGCCCTGATTCCCGCATGCATTGTACTGTGTATAAATTGTATGTGGCCAATGAAGTTGATTAATTAAGTACTAAGTACATTTACTCAAGTCTAGATTTTAAGTACTGAACTTGTGTAATGCTGGTTTTACACACAAAGTGATGTTTACAGACAAAGTCGCAGAGGGACGCGGTTTTGGCTCGCTGGAGGCGATGCAAAGCGTGAGAGCATGCAAAAAATCACTGCACGCCTCATCCAT